>CM031625.1:34743323-34748323 GCA_018398815.1 Conus ventricosus
ACACACACACACACACACACACACACACACACACACACACACACACGTAGACACGCACGCATGCACGCACGCACGTACAACACACACACGTACACTCACAGACATTCAGTTTTGAATAAGCTTACTGGTAGTATTCAAAGTTCTACACGCTTTTCTCCTATCCCCACCAATCTTTTCATAAGCACACATCCGCATACCACACACCATTAACACATCGTCTGATATCACTTTTAGTGAGAAGACGTTAAATTGAGGAACAAAACACATTCAGTTTCAATGCTTTTGAATTCATCGCTGTCTTTTTTTTCTCCACCCCTTTCAATAAGAGGTTTTGGTGTGTTCTGAATGGAGATCTTCGCATTCATATTCTTTGACAGACATCAAGACAGATAGATCTGCCGACAGACATCAAGACAGATAGAATCTGCCGACAGACAGACAGACGCAGACGAGCACTTGCCCAAGCTGTCCACCATAGAAGAAGAGAAGAAAAAAGAAAAAAGACCAGAAGAAAGATGAAAATCAGAGTTCCGGTGGACATGTATTGTATGAGATGGAGTTATTCCCCTTGATGGATGCAAATGCTTTCGTCTTGGGAACACCGTCAGGCTTCTAAGCAGACACATAAATATGTACACACACACACACACACACACACACACACGCGCGCGCGCGCGCGCGCGCGCCACGCACGCACGCACGCACGCACCACACACACACACACAAAACAGAGAAAGAGAGAGAGAGAGAGAGACAAATAGACAAACAGGCAGACAGACATGAGAGAGAGAGAGTGTGTGTGGGCATGTGTTTTGTGTGTTTTGGTTGTGTGTGTGTGTGTGTGTGTGTGTGTGTGTGAGAAGAAAAGAGAGAGAAACTGTAAACTTGTTTAACATTAGAAAAAACATGTACGACATTGTTTAACATTAAAAAAACCCATGTACGACATTAAAAAGTAACTGAAAAGGATGTAAGATGATAGATTCTTTTCAACGAAAGAAAAAGACAACCTGGGATGCCAAAAAATTTTAACAAAAATATCAATCAGTTGATTTTTTTTTATTCAATATTTTACAAAGAAGTATTAATGTCTCTGAAAACGAAACCAAACCCCGACTAAAGAAAATCTCCCCGTTCAGTGGCATGGGTTCTGTGGCTTTCAGACAACGTAAAAGGAAACCAAGCACAGATGATTAGTTTCTGTTATTGCAAATTTTTTTTATATTATTTTTGGAATGTCAATCACACAGTACTGTAAAACAGGGCTAAAATCCATTTCAAACGAGGGACAGAAGAATTTTCAAAGAAAAACTTCAATGTTTCGACTTGTTTACACACACACACACACACACACAGACACACACACACGCACGCACCACGCCCCGCACGCACGCACGCACACCACACACACACACACACCACACACACACCCGGAGAGAGACACGCAGAAAACCGACAAAGGACACACATGTACACAGAAATATACAGACACACAGAAACAAACACAGACAGTCTGAAACACAGACAGACAGACAAACACACACACACACACACACACACACACACACACACACACACACACACACACACACCACACTCTCTCTCTCTCTCTCTCTCTCTCTCTCCGCACACACCACACACCACACACACACACACACACACACACACACACCACACACACACACACACACACACACGTAGACACGCACGCATGCACGCACGCACGTACACACACACACGTACACTCACAGACATTCAGTTTTGAATAAGCTTACGTGGTAGTATTCAAAGTTCTACACGCTTTTCTCCTATCCTCCCACCAATCTTTTCATAAGCACACATCCGCATACCACACACACCATTAACACATCGTCTGATATCACTTTTAGTGAGAAGACGTTAAATTGAGGAACAACACACATTCAGTTTCAATGCTTTTGAATTCATCGCTGTCTTTTTTTTCTTCCACCCCTTTCAATAAGAGGTTTTGGTGTGTTCTGAATGGAGATCTTCGCATTCATATTCTTTGACAGACATCAAGACAGATAGATCTGCCGACAGACATCAAGACAGATAGATCGCCGACAGACGACAGACGCAACGAGCACTTGCCCAAGCTGTCCACCATGAGAAAGAATGAAGAAAAAAAAAAAAGACCAGAAGAAAGATGAAAATCAGAGTTCCGGTGGGACATGTATTGTATGAGATGGAGTTATTCCCCTTGATGGATGCAATGCTTTCGTCTTGGGAACACCGTCAGGCTTCTAAGCAGACACATAAATATGTACACACACACACAAACACACACACACGCGCGCGCGCGCGGCGCGCACGCACGCACGCACGCAGCACACACCACACACACACAACACAAAACAGAGAAAGAGAGAGAGGGAGAGAGAGAGACAAATAGACAAACAGGCAGACAGACATGAGAGAGAGAGTGTGTGTGTGGGCATGTGTGCGTGTGTGTGTGTGTGTGTGTGTGTGTGTGTGTGTGTGTGTGTGGGTGTGTGTGTGGGTGTGTGTGTGTGTGCTTATGTGTGTGTTGTTTGGCTGTGATTGTTTGTGTTTGTCGTTGCTTTCGGCGTCACTCTTGTTCACTTTCACTCTCCTTGTTTTTATTTTCATTTTCGTTTATGTTGAGGCGTTTGTGATACCTACGTACATGAGGTGTCTGTCGTTCTGTGTTGTGTGTCTGCTGCTTCGCATACGTATAGGATAAGACAACACAAGACACAGTCGATCTAGTATGCACAGTTAGATTTTGATGCATCACACACACGTATCGGTAGAGAGAGCAGTGTTTATAGAGGTATGTAGAGAGAGAGCAGAGGAGTGTGAGAGAGAGAGAGAGACGTATGGATGGAGAAACTCGTGTTACGATGAACAGCAGAAAGACCAAAAGGAGCATCTATTATCGCAAAGCACACCACAACACACAAACAATACACATCACACAACACCACGAGTGAGTGTAGAGAAGATGGACAACTCACGAAAGAAAAAAAAGTCACAGACAGTGACTCCAGTCGAAGACGCAACCGTGACACACGTGACCAAAACACGTGACAAAACGTCCCAGGACCACTACACATTAGCGGGTCACTGACCCCTTCCCCCTCCCCCACCATCTCCTGAGGTTCCTCTCAGTGACTGTCCCCCACCCCTACACCTCCCGCCCCCCCTCCTAACTCTCAGCTCTGTCTGCCTTGAAGACTTGTCCCATCCATCTGCTTGTCACTGGGGAGACACGGTCCCCTGTCTCCATCGTTCTCTCATCCTCCTGAGGGCAACCGACAAAGTTCATTGTCCCGTACTGTGATGCTGGCGGCGTCTCTTTCTGCAGGGACTGTTGTTGACACCGTCCAACCGTTCGTGTTGGTTCCTGATGAGACCATGGTGAGTGACTTCGGTGTTTCCCGGGAGACGAGGGGTTTTAAGGTTTGTCCAGCTGTAGCGTTGTCTCCAAGAGACCAAAGGGAGTGGTCAAGCGTCCTGGCTTTTCTGTCTGAGACGAAGGCGATTGTGCAGCTGTATCCAACCAAGTTGTTCTCTCCAAAGAGACCGGAGTCGTAGGCATGGTGGATTTTGCTTTTTTTTTTGTTTTTTTGTTTTTGGTCTGGAATGGTCGGCTGGCGATTCTTGGTTGCGGTTCGAGTCTAACGGCGTTGCACGTCTTTTTTTTTTGTTTTTGTTTTTCTACATCGGAGTTGACAGTTGATCCTTTCACTGAAAGCCTTGAATGCGACTATAAACCAAGATCCGTTTGAACGCACCGTACAACTAGCTAATTGCATAAAATCCCTCGCACTTAGAAGAAAGCGGTTGGCCTTGCTGTGGTGAGAATTACCTTATTATTACCAGGGATGAAAAATAAAGACTTGAGGATTGATTTCAATTGCAGGAAACGTGAAACGACAAGAACGCAGCAGAGTCTTCTGTCGGTTCCACACCAGGCAGCTTACTGTCGGTTCCACCCAGCAGCAGCTCTACTGTCGTTCCACAGCTAGATCTTTCTGTCGGTTCCACCCGCAGGCACTTTCTGTCGGTTTCAACCAGCAGGCAGCCTACTGTCGTTCACCAGCAGCAGCTCTACTTCGGTTCAAACCCACAGAGCTCTCTGTCGTTTCCCAACAGCTCCTGTCGTCACCACAGGCAGCTCTACTGTCGTTCCACAGCAGCAGCTATCTGTCGTTCCACCACAGGCATTATGTCGTTCCACAACAGCACTCTTCTGTCGGTCCCCGCTAGGAGCTCTTCTGAGGTTCACCAGCTAGGCAGCTCTTCTGTCGGTTCCACCCAGCAGCAGCTTTTGTCGGTTCCCCACTAGCAGCTTTCGTCGATAAATACCAGCAGGCAGTCTTCTGTCGGTTCCACCAGCTAGGCAGCTCTCTGTGGTTCCACCCACAGCAGCTCTCTGTCGTTCACCAGCTAGGCAGCTCTTCTGTCGGTTTCCACCCAGCAGGCAGCCCGCTGTATCAACGAAAGCTCGATTGTAAAGCACTCAGAGCCTGGTCTGTAACCAAGCATAGGTGCTGTGCAAATACCCTATCAATCATAATACTACTACTGCTGCTGCTGCTACTATTACTACTGCTGCTTCTGCTGCTGCTACTGCTGCTACTACTACTACTACTACTACTACTACTACTACTACTACTACTACTACTACTACCACTAATGATGATGATGAGGAGGAGGAGGATAATAATGATAATAATAATAGAAATAATAATTATAACAATGACAATAATAATAATAACGAGAATAATAATAACAATCATAATAATAATGATGATAATCGTAAAACAAAACAAAATAAGTGCATAGCAATTGTCCGATCATTTTCATATCTGTTGGAAAACAGAGTGACAGTCCAACCATGTTGGTGCTACCCCTAGACACACGGTGTGTCTATGGCCATTTTTGATGCCACAGAATATACCAGTGACTCCCGAACCTGTCCGTGTCTCAGAAAGGACCCCTGCCACTGCCTG
>CM031625.1:34753323-34755823 GCA_018398815.1 Conus ventricosus
CTCTGTACTTCTTGCAACAGACAGAAAATAAGTCACTGTTTTTCTTCTCTTCTTCTTCTTCCTCTTCTCTTCTTCTTCTTCTTCTTCTTCTTCTTCTTCTTCTCTTCTCTTCTCCTTCTTCTTCTTCTTCGTCGTCGTCGTCGTCGTCGTCATTGTCTTCTTCTTCTTCTTCTTCTCTTCTGGCATTCGTGCAGCGTCTGTCCTTGGTTACAGACCAAACTCTAAGCGCTTTACAATCCACCTTTCGTTTACGCAACAGGCTGCCTACCTGGGTAGAGCTGTCTGAAGAGCTGCCTGCTGGCGCTACATTCAGTTGTTTCCCTTGTCATTCAGTCTAAAACCAACCACGCAGTTATTTCCTTTTATTTTTTCCTCCATGGGAGGTGCATGCTATGAGTGTACGTGTCGTCCATACCTGCGGCCAAACAGGCCTTCTCTTCTGAACGTTAGTAATGGGATTTTACGTGTGTGCAAGATGTTATGCGCGCGTTCATACACAAAACTTCAGTTTATAGCCTCATTCCAAGGTATTTTCGGGAAATGGAGTCAGAAACTAATGTTAAATCCGATTTAAAAAAAAAAATTCCCCCTGTACTGAAACAGCCCGGATGAGATTCGAACCCCAGACCGAAGATTCGCGGGGATCACGAGTCCGGCGCTCTGCCAATTGAACTATTTCAAACAAAATAAACAACCCCAAACTCTGGTCTCTCAGACGACGATAGTACCATGACTGGACACGGCTGACAGTGGCTTTCGTCTCTAAACAAAGAACGCTGGCACAGTCGCCTTGGCCTCCCAGGAGACAACAACACGGTGGACATGAAGCCATAAATTATCATCGTCCTCCGGGAAACACCAAAGTCACCATGGTCTCTCAGGAATCAACACGTGTGGCTGGACGGTGTCGACATTCCCTGCAGAAAGAGACGCCGCCAGATCACAGCACGGGACAGTGCCCTGCGGGCTTCAGAATGAAGAACGAGGAGACAGGGACGTGTCTCCCCAGTGACAAGCAGATGGATGGGACAAGTCTTCAAGGCAGACAGAGCTGAGAGTTGGGTGTGTGTGTGTGGGGGGGGGGGGGGGGAGGAGGGGAGGAGGGGGGGGCGTGTGAAGGGGTGAGGGGAGGTGGGGGGGGGGGAGGGGGCAGGCAATGAGAGTGTGGGGATATTGGTCATCAACGACAGTGAAGCGGTCCTGGAGTGTCTCGTCACGTGCCTAGCTGGGGTCCCTCTGAGATTGTGATGAATAGCCCCACCCCCCACCCCCACCCTCCCCACCCCCCTTTTAAATTTTTTTTTTTTTTAAAGAAATCTCTTTTATTTCTGTTTCGTGGTCTGATTGTCTGTCCGTCTAGTTCTCTTTGTGTGTTCTTCATACCTACAGATACGCATGAAGACAGACATGCAGATGCATCGAGAACTTTACACACACACACACGCACGCACGCACGCACGCCCCGCACGCACGCACGCACGCACGCACACCCCACACACACACACACACACACACACACCAAAAACACACACACACACACACACCACACTCGCTCACACACACACACAACAAACCACACCACACACACACACACACACACACAAAACACACACACACACACACACACACACACACACACACACACACATATATATATATATATATTGTGTGTGTGTGTGTGTGTGTGTGTGTGTGTGTGTTTCCACCACCCTTTTTTCCCCTTTCTTTTCTTGAGGTGATGCGCATTTACACTGACACATTCATTTTTCATCTGTTCTTGTTCATGCACCCGGTCAGAGCCTTGTGCAGATGCATGGACTTACCTACGCGCTCAGGTGCGCACTCGTGGTCGCACACGCATCATCATGGTTTCTATAATTGCATTTACTATCACTGCGACTTCTACTACCACCACCACCACAACAAAAAACAACAACAAACCCAAAAACAACAACAACAACAACAACAACAACAACAACAACAACAACAACAACAACAACAACAACTACTACTACTACTACTACTACTATAGTACTACTACTTACTACTACTACTACTACTACTACTACATACTACTACTGTTGCTGCTGCTGCTGCTGATACTACTACAAGTTCTACTACTGCTGCTACAACTGCTACTACTACTGCTGCAACTACTACTGCTACTACTATACCACATTCAATAACACAGAAGCACAGGCACATTCTCACCCCATGCATACATTTGCAACCACTCATCCCCCCATATGTATGCCTAATATATATACACATACATACATACATGCATACACATCTGTACGCACATACAGAGGCATAGCCACAGACAGATATACATACTGACACATAGACAGACAGACAGACAGACAAACACACACAAATACAACCCCCTCTCCTCTCTCTCTCCTCTCTCTCCTCTCTCTCTCTCTCTCCTCTCTCTACTCTCTCTCTCTCTCTCTCTCTCTGTGCCGTGTATCAGTCTATGCATGTCTGTCTCTCATTC
>CM031625.1:34760823-34778323 GCA_018398815.1 Conus ventricosus
GAAATCCACGGGAAGTTGTAACGATCACGCCGGCGTTAGTCTACCAGACAGAAAAGACCCTGCACGGGTAGAGGTCGCAGTGGCGGAGTTCACCAACAACCTGCTTTGATTCAACATATGCAGAACTCACGTCTGGTGAGATGAAGCGCTCCTTCCCCACCTCCGCCCTCTCTCCCCACCCCGTCCACCCAGTCGATGTCTTCCCCTCTCCTTTTCTCCTCTCCCCCCCCCCCCCCCCGCTCTCCTCTCCTCTCCTCTCTCTTCCCCCCTCCGCACTCTTCTCTCTCCCTCCCAATGTGTTTGCTTGTTACTGGGGCACTAACGGCCCAGCCCCTCAGCTGGGGAAACCAGAAGGGCGCGCCATGCGGAGTGGAGCTCGGGTCCTGACATCAACATCCCTGCAAATTTGCAAACATCCGACACGGCGGCATCAACCCTCCACAGGCTGTCACGCGGAGAGGAAATGTTCAAAAATCGCCATGAGAGAATGAAGGCTGGAATTACTACTACATAGCGTGGCTGCGTCTGGGGTTGTGCAGTTTTCACCTGTCAGCGAAACGGCAACGAGTGGGGCTGCGGGATGCGGTCAGCAGTTCGCTCGGTGGTGGCGTCTTTCGCTGATGGGCTGTGCCGTCATCAGGTACGGGCTGGTACACTCTGGAGGCGCCTCAATGGAGGTTCTGTTGTGTCGCGCCCGGTAGTCAGAAAATGGCAACTGCCAGGGAGGCAGTTATGTCCCTTGGTGTCCTAATGGAATGCGCCTTGTGCGCGCCTCTACTCTACATGAACACAGCGCACGCTTTCAAGGGTGGTGCGGGACATCTCCCGGCTGGTTGGTTCAGCAGTTGAGGACAGTGCTTTTCTGAGCCCCACTGGCACCTTGAGGTGTATTTTATCTTCTGTATAACATAAGAAAGTTCCAGAATGAAGGCCACTCTGGTGAGCTCTGAGGCAAAAGGTGAGACTGGTGATATTGCGGAGCGCCAAACTGTCTTGAGATTGTAGGGGTGGATCGTGCTCTGTCATTCCTCTCGTTAATCATCATGTCTCCAGGCTCGACAGCTACAAACATCTGCGGAGCCGACACTCACTCATGGACTTTCTTTGAGACGTGTGTTTAAAGTGGCTTGACTATAACTGTGCAATTCCAATTCTCCCAACTAACCTATTGCTCTTAATGCCCACAGTTGTGGCTGGTGGCAAACATTTTACCAAATGAAGAGTTCTGACAAGTTCGAACCCACGACCTTCCAGTCGTCCGTGTGTGACGTCACCATGTCACCCTGGCAGCCGGTATGACAAGGATTTTCTTTGGCAGCGTTGTCAAGCTCTCGACATCGCTGCCCACTGTCTCCGTTGTATCAGGCATGAGAATGGCACGTGCAATCCGCAGGAATACAACGCAAAATGTCACAATATAGCAAGGTGCTCAAAACATGTATCAAAGCAGCAGTGTTGCCAGAACCTGTACAAATGACTGCTTTTTTTTCCTGATGGTAACATTTATTTAAAAATAATCTGACAGCAACCCTGGTGGTTTTTTTTTTTGTTTTTTCTTTCCCCAATTTCAGTTTACTGACAACGTTGTCTTGAGAACAGCTTCGCAAACAAACATTATGAGAGAATCAGAGCTGGAATTGCTATAGAGTTTGGCTGCGTCTGGAGTTATACTGTTTTCACTCGTCACCAGAATGGCCACAACTGGGGCTGCAGGTGACTGGTTGATTCGGTCATTGATTGGGCACTCCGTGCCCTGTGACTGACAAGAGAAGGGGGGGGGGGGGGGGTTAGGAGGGGGGGGGGGGCAGTTTCCGTTTTCTTTCATCTTTCAACGTCGGCACGTTTTCTTCCACCGCTGATTGTCAACAACCAACGCTGATTGTCAACAACCAACACTGATTGTCAACAACCAACACTGATTGTCAACAACCAACACTGATTGTCAACATCTCAACACTGATGTCAACAACCAACACTGATTGTCAACAACTAACACTGATTGTCAACAACTAACACTGATTGTCAACAACAACACTGATTGTCAACAACCAACACTGATTGTACAACCAACACTGACTGTCAACACCAACATATTGTCAACAGCCAACATGAATTGTCAACAACCAACACTAATTGTCAACAACCAACAGTGATTGTCAACAGCCAACATGATTGTCAACAACCAACACTGATTGTCAACAACCAACACTGATTGTCAAGAGCCAACATTAATTGTCAACAACCAACACTGATTGTCAACAACCAACACCGATTGTCAAGAGCCAACATTAATTGTCAACAACCAACACTAATTGTCAACAACCAACACCAATTGTCAAGAGCCAACATTAATTGTCAACAACCAGCGTTGATTGTCAACAACCAACACCGATTGTCAAGAGCCAACATTAATTGCCACCAACCAACACTGATTGTCAACAACCGACACTGATTGTCAACAGCCTTCAGTGGAATATTTGCCGACGACGTGTTTTCTGACCTGAAGCCCCGTTTCTTGAAATACAAAACTATTTTCCATCGATCGAAGGTTTTGTTCTGGAAAGGAAATCTAGTGTTACAGGCTGTTTCAATACTTGTCAAACAGACTGATTGACTGATGTCAAATACTGTTTTGTTTGTTTGTTTGTTGTTGTTTTTTTTTGTACAAACATGCATGTACATAGAATCAATTTCGCCGATGTTACAGCCCTGACAGTGCCAGCCATCCCCTTCTTCCTCCCTCCCCCCCCCCCCCCCCCCCCCCCCCCCCCCCCCGTCCAATGGCTGGCCTGTAAACAGTGTGAACTGAATTGCTGTCTAAATGTCCAACGTGGCGATATCAGTGGGGTGGGAGGAATACGCGCTGGTGTTCACCCCTACCACCGCCCCCCACCCCCCCCCCCCCCCTACCCCCCACCCCCTCCCGGCCTGGTGAAGTATTCTTCGCTATGCTGGTACGGCCCTCATAGATGCAGGCATTAATTCAGCGAGCAGCCCTTTACCCCGGGAGTAAAATAATGCACCGAAAGTGCTCACGCATTATTCAGTCGTGTTGCACGTGCTGATCTGGGAAAATGGGCGAAATCCGGTGCCATTTCCTCGCTAGGCACTGACGCAAGGATTTGAACCTGAAGCACTCGGGACTGACAGTCTGGCGTTTTGTCGTGACTGAGATATTACACTATTAATGACAGCGTTTCGCCGAACAATTTTTTCCCAAATCCTACGTGGTGAAATTTTACATGAATATGTTCCCATAAGAAATCTTCTCTCCCGGCGGGAAGGGGTAAATAGTAAATATTGAAGCTGCCCCCTTGTTTCTTTCTTACAATCAATGGATTGATTGAAATGATTAAAATTGCTATAAAATTTTGCAGAGTTTTAGGGTGGATTGTTCTTTTTTTGTGTGATGCATGTTGATCGCAACGATTTTAATCATGATCGTTTAGATGGAAAGTTGTACAGTTTACTGCTAATGTTGTCTCCGCCATTCTTTATGAAAAGTATATTTGACAAACATGTATAATAATGATAATAATGATGATTATTTATGGCGCTTAATCTCACATAAGCCCGAAGCGCTTACAAATACAGGAAAGATTAAAGAAAACATAAATGAAACCAATAAGAAGATAAATATTTCAATAAGTACCATGCGCATACCAGCAACAGTGCATATTGACACACGCTCACGCACGCACGCACACACACACACGCACGCACGCACACACACACACACACACACACACACACACACACACACCACACACACACACACACACACACACACACACACACCACGATCCCACACACACTGTCTCACAACAACGCACACAACAGCATGCGCGCACCCACACACATGCGCGCGTGTGCACACACACACACACACACACACACACACACACACAGACTCACAAGTCGCAGGTTATCAGTCGATTGACATTCAGTACTCGTGGATATACTGGGACTTCTTCACTAAAAATAGTGTGCCCACTTTTGGAAGACTGTGTAGAAATATCTGCTTTTCTCCCACTCTATTTGACTTTGCTTTTTTTCTTCTTCTTCTTCTTCTTCTTCATCTTTTTAAACACTTACATTGTCATCTGCTGAATTTTTGAGACCCATGCACGCGTTCATTTTCTGGAAAGATTACCATAAAAAATATCTTTCTACGGTTTATAACCTGGTGATTAATTAGTGATTTTTTATATTGGAATAGAAGCCCAACTGTACTGTGACATTATCATTACTATTATCTTTGTTATTGTTGTTGTTGTTGCTTTTGTTTTTGTCGTTGTTGCTATTATCATAATTATTATTATAATTTATTGTTGTTGTTGTCGTTGTTGTTGCTATTATCATAATTATTATCATAATTTATTGTTGTTGTTGTCGTTGTTGTTGCTATTATCATAATTATTATCATAATTTATTGTTGTTGTTGTCGTTGTTGCTATTATCATAATTATTATCATAATTTATTGTTGTTTTTGTCGTTGTTGTTGTCATTATTGTCTTGATTGCTGTTGTACTATTTTTGCTGCACTAACGTATTCTTTACTGACTGTTTGTATCATTTACATCAACTGACGTGTGGCATACATTGTTCATATCATTTGCATAAAATTGCATATGGTATATCAACAAGACTGGCTAACAAAATGGGCAGACCCGAATCCTATCCGACTTAAATAAAGATACCCATCATTGAAGTACTGTGTTATGAACGGTATGTTGTATATACGTCTATCATGGTTTATGTCATCCATGTTCCCACGCAGTTGCAAAATACTGTGCAAACCTCTGCACGATATGTGAGTTTGGCAAGGGTGGAGTTTGGGTAAGGTAAGGTAAGGTAATGTTGCTTATAACCCAGCCGACCGCAAAGGGCCATATCAGGGCTGTCACCACGTTCAAATCAACTCACAAATCATTCATTCACACAACTCTTTAAAACACATCTTCTAAAAACCCACCCGAAATTTTGAAAAAAAAAAAAAAGCCCAACACTTTCCGCTGTAAAATCTCAGGTCCTATGAAAAATATTAATCTCTTTCAAGAGTTCAAAGATCGCATAGGCGGAACATCTATGAACAAGATCTTCATGGAGTCTGCTGTAAAATGTTTGTGTCTCGCATCATGCAAGTCCCAACACTCTAAAAGAATATGTTTCATTGTGAGTGGCGCATGACATGGAATGCACCACGGAGCTTCGTCACTCTTGTAAACCAAGACTCCAATACAGCTTTTGTTTTTGCGTTCGGAATTCACTTGATCTTCTGTGAGAGCCAAACTGATGTTGGCCCAGTGAATTATAGCCAGAACGAAACAGAATCAGGGGCTAGACAGCTTGAACTTTTGCCCGAGCCAAAATAAGGAATGACTTTAAAATTCTGTGCAATACGCGAGTTGCACAGAAACATTGATTACACGTTACACAGTCATGTATCTGTCTACCTATCTGTCTGTTTATCTACTTGTCTGTCTGCCTATCTGTCTGTCTATCTATCTACACGTTACACGGTTATGTATCTGTCTACCTATCTGTCTGTTTGTCTATTTGTTTGTCTGTCTAGCTGTCTATCTATCTCTACATATCTGTCTGTTTATCTACTTGTCTGTTTGTCTATCTATCAATCTATCTGTCTATCTACCTATCTATCTATCTGTCGGTCTAACAACCATCTATCTATCTATCTGTTTGTCTATCTATCTAGCTAGCTAGCTAGTAGCTATCTATTATCTATCTATCTATCTATCTGTCTGTCTGTCTATCCATCTATACGTGTGCGTGTGTCTGTGTGTGTGTGCGGCGTGCGCGCGCGCGTGTGCGTGTGTGTGAGTGTGTTGTGTGTGTGTGTGTGTGTGTGTGTGTGTCTGATTATATATCACCCTGTTTCTTCTCCCTTCACACTCTCAGTTGCAGAGTGTAGTTTTAATTCTTCACCAAGACCAAATGTTGCACCCAGCTAGATTGTTGAGATCAGAGACCTCCTTTTTTTAATTCTTCACCCAAGACCAAATGTTGCACCCAGCTAGATTGTTGAGATCAGGACCCTGTTTTAATTCTTCACCCAAGACCAAATGTTGCACCCAGCTAGATTGTTGAGATCAGGAGACCTCCTGTTTTAATTTTCCCCCAAGACCAAATGTTGCACCCAGCTGATTGTTGAGATCAGAGACCTCCTGTTTTAATTCTTCACCCAAGACCAAATGTTGCACCCCAGCTAGATTGTTGAAGATCAGAGACCTCCTGTTTTAAATTCTCCCCCAAAGACCAATGTTGCACCCAGCTAGATTGTTGAGATCAGAGACCTCCTGTTTTAATTCTTCACCAAGACCAAATGTTGCACCCAGTAGATTGTGGAGATCAGAGACCTCTGTTTTAATTCTTCACCCAAGACAAATGTTGCACCCAGCTAGATTGTTGAGATCAGAGACCTCCTTTTTTAATTCTTCCCCCAAAGGGCCAAATGTTGCACCCAGCTAGATTGTTGAGATCAGAGACCTCCTGTTTTAATTTTCTTCACCCAAGACCAAATGTTGCACCCAGCTAGATTGTTGGATCAGAGACCTCCTGTTTTAATTCTTCACCAAGACCAAATTTTTGCACCCAGCTAGATTGTTGAGATCAGAGACCTCCGTTTTAATTCTTCACCCAAGACCAAATGTTGCACCCAGCTAGATTGTTGAGATCAGAGACCTCCTGTTTAAATTCTTCCCCCAAGACCAAGTTGCACCCAGCTAGATTGTTGAGATCAGAGCCTCCTGTTTTAATTCTTCACCCAAGACAAATGTTGCACCCGCTAGATTGTTGGAGATCAGAGACCTCCTGTTTTAATTCTTCCCCCAAGACCAATGTTGCACCCAGCTAGATTGTTGAGTTCAGAGACCTCCTGTTTTAATTCTTCACCCAAGACCAAATGTTGCACCCAGCTAGATTGTTGGATCAGAGACCTCCTGTTTTAATTCTTCACCCAAGCCCAATTTGTTGCACCCAGTAGATTGTTGAGATCAGAGACCTCTGTTTTAATTCTTCACCCAAGACAAATGTTGCACCAGTAGATTGTTGAGATCAGAGCCCTCCTGTTTTAATTCTTCACCAAGACCAAATGTTGCACCCAGCTAGATTGTTGAGATCAGAGACCTCCTGTTTTAATTCTTCACCCAAGCCCAAATGTGCACCCAGCTAGATTGTTGAGATCAGAGCCCTCCTGTTTTAATTCTTCACCCAAGACCAAATGTTGCACCAGCTAGATTGTTGAGTCAGAGCCCTCTGTTTTAATTCTTCACCCAAGACCAAATGTTGAACCAGCTAGATTGTTGAGATCAAAAGACCTCCTGTTTTAATTCCCCACCAAGACAATGTTGCACCCAGCTAGATTGTTGAGATCAGAGACCCCCTGTTTTAATTCTTCACCCAAAGACCAAATGTTGCACCCAGCTAGATTGTTGAGATCAGAGACCCCCTGTTTTAATTCTTCACCCAAGACAAATGTTGAACCCAGCTAGATTGTTGAGATCAAGAGCCTCCTGTTTTAATTTTCCCCCAAGCCCAAATGTTGCACCAGCTAGATTGTTGAGATCAGAGACCCCCTGTTTTAATTCTTCACCCAAGACCAAATGTTGCACCAGCTAGATTGTTGAGATCAGAGACTCCTGTTTTAATTCTTCACCCAAGACCAAAGTTGCACCGCTAGATTGTTGAGTCAGGACCTCCTGTTTTAATTCTTCACCCAAGACCAAATGTTGCACCCAGCTAGATGTTGAGATCAGAGACCTCCTGTTTTAATTCTTCACCCAAGACCAAATGTTGCACCCAGCTAGATTGTTGAGATCAGAGCCCTTTCCTGTTTTTATTCTTCACCCAAGACCAAATGTTGCACCCAGCTAGATTGTTGAGATCAGAGACCTCCTGTTTTAATTCTTCACCAAGACCAAATGTTGCACCCAGCTAGATTGTTGAGATCAGGATCCTCCTGTTTTAATTTTTAAACCAAGACCAAATGTTGCCCCCCAGCTAGATTGTTGAGATCAGAGACCTCCTGTTTTAATTTTTCACCCAAGCCCAAAAATGTTGCCCCCAGCTAGATTGTTGAGACCCAGAGACCCCCTGTTTTAATTTTTCACCAAGACCAAATGTTGCACCCAGCTAGATTGTTGAGTTTCAGAGACTCCTGTTTTAATTTCTTCACCCAAGACAAAGGTTGCACCCAGTAGATTGTTGAGATCAGAGCCCGCCTAATTGAACTTTGCTTTCATTGTGTTTTCAGTTTTATTTATCCTGTCTGGAAAGACCCAACAGGTCGAATGCTTTTGTGTTTGTCTCGCAGTTTGTTTGTTCCTTCGTTTGACGGCCCAGTAATTTCTTCTTTTTTTTTCTTTTTTTTTTTGTTGTTTTTGTTTTTGTCTTTTTTGATTGTTTGCTCTAGTGGTTTCAATTCCCCCCAATAGTCATACCACCCCCCCCCCCCCCAACAAAAAAACAACAAAAACAAAAAACAAAAAAAACACACACCCACCTTCCACACCGTCAAATTTAAAAAATCGCAGGGAAAACAAACAAACAAACGAAAAAAAAAAGTTTCTGTGGCCTTCACTCTTGGCCTTCACCATGCCCTCGGTTACAAATCGCCCTCCCCCCCCCCCCCACCCCATCCCAACCCACCCACCCCCCCCCACTTTATGTCTGTGGCCGTGGGGTATTCCTGTCAAGTTCTTTGACACTGGCTGCTTCGCGCGGGGGGGGGGGGGGGGGGGGGGGGGGGGGAAGGGTGGGGGGGGGGGGTTTGTCGTTGGATGGACGTGGTGGCGCCCCCAAGGGAGGGACGCATCCTACTCTTTGGGCTCTGCCTCCTTCCCAATGAGTGGTTTGGAAATGGGAGATGCAGGCCAAAGTTGAAACAAAAAGGTAGAAAGCGAAGAACTGGACCGATAATTAAAGGAAGGAACGAACAAATTTACTAAATAAATACCACGCAACAGAATACTGGACCTAATTAAAAGAAGGAACGAACAAATTACTAAATAAGTACAACTCAACAGAAATGTATCGCTAATTACACGAAGGAACAAAAGAATTACAAATAAATAAACGCAACAGAATTATGGACCGCTAAACGATGGAACAAAACAAATTACAATATAGATACAATGCAACAGAATTACTGGACCGCTAAACGATGGAACAAAAGAAATTACAATATGATACAATGCAACAGAATTACTGGACCGCTAATTAAACGAAGGAAGTACACATTACAAACAAACACAACGCGTTTCGATCTGTCGGGTCTCCATTGGCAGAACCCACAACATTTAAATGTTGTACTCAGTCGAAGAGAGAAAGGGTGGTCTGTTCGTACTCTGTTTTTTCGTGTGTGTTTTTCCCCCGTTGTTTTAATGTTATTTGTCCTCGGGACAAGACCCAATAGTCGAAACACGTCGTTTTTTGGTTGTTTTTTTTTGGTTGTTATTTGTTGTTCCCTTTGTTTTGGCGGCCCAGTTAGTCTGCTTTTGCTCTTTCTAGCAATAATTGCTGTGTGTTCGTGAGTGGTGTCCTGAGTATGCTCACTCAGAAAACAAACATGGAGATGGGCGAGCGACAAGACATGAGAAAAACGAGGCCCAAAACAAGTCTGATTCCCAGTGGTCAACTTGACTGTCAGTGGAAACTGAAACATGTGTTACTTTATTTATATTATATTATATTATATGATGTTGTCATATTATATTATATTATATTATTTATATTATATTATTATTATATTATATTATATTATATTATAAACATACTTATATAGCGCCTATCCTCGGCTAGAGAAAAGTCTCTAAGCGCTTTACAATCCACACTCGTTTACACAAACGGGCTGCCTACCCGGGTGGTGCCGACTGAAGAGCTGCCCGCTGGCGCTTCATTCAGTCGTTTTTCCCCTGTCATCCCGTCCATGTCATTCATATCGCTCACTCAGGGTTTTCCTTTCTCTGTCATTCTTTCCAGTTCTACGCAGGGTGCATGCTATGTGTAACGTGTCATCCATTCCCAAAGGCCAAACTGGCCTTCTCTTCCCAAAGTTGGTGATGGGATTTCACGTGTTGTGCAAGATGTTATGCGTGCGTTCACACACGGAACTCGGTTTAAAGTCTCATTCGAAGGCTGTATGGGGAAAGGAGTCAGAACCAATGTTAACTCCCAGAGAAAAATCCCCCTGTACGAAACGGCCGGCGGAGATTCGAACTGCAACCCGATCACCAAGATTACGAGTCCGGCGCTCTACACTGAGCTATTCCGGCCCCCCCAGCGGTAGTGTGTCAATAAAATGCTGTCAGTTCGCATGGTACTCGGTGTAAGTGTCGCGTGGTTAGTTCCCTTTGACGTGAAGCAGAGAGAGATCTTGTCAAGGGCGATAAACAATGGCGGACGAGAGCGTTATCAACATAGTGAGGACAGGCGCTCCAGTGACTGCCATTTTGTTTGAGCATGCGTGGCCTCTCTGTCTGTCTGTCTGTCCGTCTGTCTATCTGTCTGTGTGTCTCTCACTCTCCACACACACACACACACACACACACACACACACACACACACACACCTCTGTCTGTCTGTCTGTCTGCCCCTCTCTCTCTCTCTCTCTCTCTCTCTCTCCTTCCCTCCACCTTATGTAATACGTCACCTAGCAATGCGACATCCATCATTTCTCTGCTGCTGAAATCAGTGTGTGATCATCAACCTTCGTACACTGGCTGTTAACGCACATTATTTACTATCTATAGAAAAGGGATACACAAAATGAATATCGCATGATATAATATATATATATATTATTATATATATATATATATATTATATATATATAATATATATATATATATACTTTCCGCGGTCACTGAGGAGAAACAACCAGGTTTCGAAATATCGGTATATGACCAGGAGTTATGTGTTAGTGAGTTTCCTCCCTATTGGAGATTATAAGCTTGCTGAAGGCTCATTTTGAGAAGCATTTATTTTATTTTTCCCCATCCACCCACTTGAGCACATACTGTTAGTTAGGCAGTATTAACTACCACTGCAAATATGAATGCTTTTCTCCCCTATTTCTTCAATCTAAGACATAAGAGCAAGCTTTGTTTATAATTGAATATTTCTTGCAGTCATTGCAACACCAAGCTGCTCTGTAAGTTGCTGGAATGGGGCTCAGTACTTATCCTTGGAATTTATTAGTTTTTGTATATATATATATATATATATATTATATATATATATATATATATATATATAATATATATAATATTATATATATATATATCACTCTGTCTCCCACTCTGTCTGGCGGTCTCTCTCTCTCTCTCTCTCTCTCTCTCTCTCTCTCTCTCTCTCTCTCTCCTCTCTCTGGGGGAAAACAAGTGCAGGCTAACAATTCTTCCGTCATAGTAATGACTTGGCAAAGATTTGAACTTAAGAAGGGGGTTGAA
Source organism: Conus ventricosus (assembly GCA_018398815.1). Lineage (NCBI taxonomy): Eukaryota > Metazoa > Mollusca > Gastropoda > Neogastropoda > Conidae > Conus > Conus ventricosus. Next base: position 34,772,293 of record CM031625.1, read on the forward strand.
GATGAAGAAAATGGAACATAAAATTAAGACAATATACAAGAAATATGAAAACCCTTGACTACGCGCATAAAGGAACCATCATAATCCCTCTCGAAGGCAGGTCTATTGGTATTGCCTGCTTTTAGGCCTTTCGTCCGCTGGATCGGGCTCATCAGGGAGACACGGCTGATTGTGTCTGTGCTCTCGGCGTCAAATAGAGGCACACCACAGTCCGTCACAATATATATAGATAGATCTATTTTCTATCTATCTACCTCTGTCTATGATATACAAAACGCACAGCTTAATAATCATTGTCTGTTTGTTTTAATATATATATATATATATATATATATATATATTATATATATATATATATATAATATATATCCGTCAGTCTTGGGAGATTACAAACTGGAGCGCCAGGCCGTCGTTCTGGTTCAGCGTCGGGCGTGGTAGCATGTTCCCATGAAAGGTAACTCTTCAAGAGTGTCCTCCCCTTGAAGCCAAATGTGCTTACGTCTTGTATACAGAAGCATAACTCATATTCAGGGTGACATTCGTGTTGTTCATTTACCTATTTATTCATTTACTTATTTGTTCATTTATTATTTGTTCATTGATTGATTCTCTATTTAAACAAATTTGAAAAGTTACTGATAACACATCGCCAAAAAAGAAAAAAAAATGTAGACAAACGAATCACAAGACAAAACACGACGCGTTTCGACCTCTTAGATCTTCTTCAGGCAAGATACACAACACTCATTCTACTTATTGGTCTATCTATTGATTTATCTGTGTATATATCTATGTAATTTTGTATGTATTCATTTCTTCCATTTTTGTGTGTGTGTGCGTGCTCATGTCAATTCGTTTGTAGTTTGCTATGTATAGTATCTTTCAGCCTGAGAATTTGCATAAAGAAGTATATGTTACAATGTAAAGGCTGCGGTCTGTTTCATGGACGAGCGTCTTATGTGAGTGTTGTGTTGTCTTAAGTTGCGTGTGGTGTGGTGTAAGGTGTGGTGTTGAGTTGCGGTGTGGTGTGGTGTGGTGTGGTGTTGAGTTGCGTGTGGTGTGTATGGTGAGGTGTGGTGTGGTGTGGTGTGTGTGTGTGGTGTGTGATGTGGTGTGTGTGGTGTGGTGTGTTGTGTTATTGTGTGTGTCTGCTGCGGTGTGGTGTATGGTGTGGTGTGGTGTGTGTTTGGTGTGTGTGTGTAGTGTGGTTTGTGGTGTGGTGTTTGGTGTGGTGTGGTGTGTGTGGTGTGGTGTGGTATGTTGAGTGTGGTATGGTGTGTGATGTGGTGTGGTGTGTGGTGTGGTGTTGAGTTGCGTGTGGTGTGTATGGTGTGGTGTGGTGGGTGTGGTGTGTGTAGTGTGGTGTGGTGTGGTGTGGTGTGTGTGTGTTGTGTTATTGTGTGTGTGGTGCGGTGTGGTGTATGGTATGGTGTGGTGTGTGGTTTGTGGTGTGGTTCGTGGTGTGGTGTAGTGTGGTTTGTGGTGTTTGGTGTGGTCTGGTGTGTTTTGTGGTGTGGTATGGTGTGTGGTGTGGTGTGGTGTGATGTGGTATATTGAGTGTGGTATGGTGTGTGATGTGGAGTGGTGTGGTGTGGTCTGGATGGTGTGGTCTGGTATGGTGTTTTGTGGTATGGTGTGTGGTGTGGTGTGGTGTGCGGTGTGGTGGTGTGGTTTAGTGTGGTGTGTGGGGCGGAGTGGTGTGGTGTGTGATATGGTGTGGTGTGGTGTGGTTTGTGGTGTGTTGTGGTGTGGTGTTTGGGTGTTGTGTGTGGTGTGGTTCGTGTAGTGTGGTGTGGTGTGCGGTATGGTGTGTAGTGTTGTGTGTGGTGGGTGTGATGTGGTATGGTGTGGTGTGGCATGCGGTGTGGGGTGATGTGTGGTGTGTGTGTGGTGTGGTGTCTGGTTTGGTGTGGTGTGGTATGGTGTGTGTTTGTGGTGTGGTGTGATGTGGTCTGGTGTAGTGTGTTGTGGTGTTGTGTTTGGTGTGGTGGGTGGGGTGGTGTGGTGTGTGGGGTGGTGTGGGGTGTGGTGGGGGGTGGGGTGGGGTGGCGTGTGTGGTGTAGTGTGTGGTGTGGTGGTGTGGTGTGGTTTGTGGTGAGGTGTGGTGTGGGTGTGGTTTGATCTGGTGTTTGGTGTGTTGTGGTGTGTTGTGGTGTGTGGTTTGTAGTGGTGTGGTGTGGTGTGGTGTGGTATATGGTGTCGTGGTGTGTGAGTGGTGTGGGTGGTGTGTTGTGTGGTCTGTGGTGTGGTATGTGGGGTGGTGTGGTGTGGGGTGTGGTTTGGTGTGTGGTGTGGTTTGGTGTGTGATGTGGTGTGGCTTCGGTGCGTGGTTGGTGTGGTGTGGTGTGGTGTGGCGTGTTGTGTGGTGGTGTGGTGTGCAGTGGGTGGGTGTTGTGGTGGGTGTTGTGGTGGGGTGTTGTGGGGTGGGGGGTGAGTGTGGGGTGGTGTGTCATGGTGTGTGGGGTGGTGGGGTGGGGTGGGTGCGGTGTGGGGTGCTGTGTTGTGTGTTATGGTGTGGTGTGGCGTGTTGTCTTGTGCGGTGTGGTATGGTGTGTGGTGTGGTGGGTGTTTGTTGTGTGTGGGTGGGGTGGGGTAGGGGTGTTGGGTGGGTGTTGGTGCATGGTGTGGGGGTGTGGTATGGTGTGGTGTGTGGGGTGGTGAAGGGTGTGGTGTGGGGTAGGGTAGGGGTGGTGGTGTGGGGTGGTGTGTGGTGTGGTGTGATGTGTGGTGGGGTGGGTTGGTGTGGTGTGGGTGTGGTGTGGTGTGTGTCGTGGGGTAGGTGTGGTCTGGTGTGTGGTATGTGGTCTGGTGTGGGGTGTGGTATGGTGTGGTGTGTGGGGTGGTGTAGGGTGTGGTGTAGGGTAGGGTGGGGTGGTGTGTGGTGTGGTGGGGTGTGTGATGTGTGTGTGGGGTGGGGTGGGTTGGTGTGGTGTGGGTGTGGTGTGGTGTGGTGTGTGTCGTGGGGTATGGTGTGGTGTGGGGGTGTGGTCTGGTGTGTGGTATGTGGTCTGGTGTGTGGTGTGGTGTGTGGTTTGGTGTGTGGTGTGGTGGTGTCTGGTGTGGTGTGTGGTGTGGTGTGTTGTGGTATGTTGTGTTGGTGTGGTGTGGTGTGGTGTATGGTGTGGTGTGTGGGGTGGTGTGGTGGGGTGGGTGTGGTGTGGGGTGGTGGTGTGTGGTTTGCTGTGCTGTGTGTGCTGTGCTTTCTGTGCTGTGCTGGTGTGCGTGCGTGTGTAAAAAATGACAGGGTTCAGGAGAGGGGCCAGGGGGATCCGCGAATCGCCACACCCACGGACAACACAAGGAGGCAGAGGTAACAACTAAGACAACACTTTATTACATATGGACAAGCACCAACAAATAAAATCAATCACACTGTGGGGAAAGGGCCATACAGAGAATAAAAGAAAGACAGAAGGAAAAGTAGAGGGAGGAAAATGAAAGTCGGGAAAAAGTGCCTATAGAGGGAATCTGAGCTACCTACACGGGTTAAAAAAAAAACGCGCTCCCAAAAGAAAATATCCAAAACAACACCAACCCTTGGGACTTCCCCCACTCTATTACCACCCCTTCTCTATACCCAACCTAAAATGCTACCACCCCACTCAACCCAAAGAAGATAAGATGAGGGACATCCTAGCATAAAGGATCTACTACACAACACACACACACACACACCACACACACACACACACACACACACACACACACACACACAATATCAGAGATGAATATGTTGAGTGTTCTTAACTCCCAGCACACAGGAGCATGTGCCACATGTTACATCAGTCACTTCCTTCAAAGGATAGCGAACCTTGGTCTAAAATCCCGCGAATCGGGTTACAGTTACTGTTCTTGCACAAGCACGCATACAAGGGCAAGGGGAGACAGGCCACACTCTCTCCAGCAACAATCACACGACACAACACGAAAGGACTCGCCGTGGGAGCGGAGGAGGAGAGTCCTTGAAGCGCCGCAGAAGCCACGCCGATGGGGTTCACGGTCCGGGGATCCGGCGGGAGTCCTTCAGCTGACGGCGATCTCCGTGGCTGGCGAGGCCTCGTGCAGGCACTCAGCGGGGCTCGATCTCGTCCGGGATGGCGTCAGCAGCCCAGCGCTCCCTGGGCAGGAAGGTGCAGAGAAGGTGGAAGACGTAGGAAGGTGGGGAAATGGGCAGGTGACCAAAAGGTGGGACGAAGCACCAGAGGGAAGGTGATGAAACAAACTCTGCAAGCAAATCATGGTCTGTATATAGTTCCGGAATATGGAGCTGTGTGGGGTGTCTTACGTGACTATGCTAGGAGAGGTAAGCACTGTCAAACCTCCTCCCTCCTTGCTCTGATTTACAGGGAAGAACCCTAATTTGCTATGTGTTGATCGTTCCTTTTTTTTTTTTTCTCCTAATAAATTCTACAATTAGCCCCAAACCCCTCCTCTGCTTACAAATTAAGGGACTGCAATCAATAAAAGGAAACAATTACGGGAAATGATATCCAGACTCCATCTCTCTAATTCCTCTTTTTCCCTCATTTCCGGAAGGACGGATTACAGGTTCGACAAATCGCTATACGCAAAGAAACACAAATGCGCGAGCATGTGATATCAATATTCCTTCACACAAATTTGAGGTTAACCAGAAATCACAGAAGGGCTGAAAGCCTTCGCCAGTTCCGTGATTCATGCAAAATTCTTGTGTATCAAAACTTACAGCATCATACAATCACAAAAATTCGCCTAATCCAAACTGTTCACTAATGATTTTCATAATTTTATGCTCATCAGCAGAAACCATAACGACATATCACACATCAAAATGTGCATATCACATAAATCCTGCCTAATTCCAACACAATTTCAACATGCAATATCCAATACCCTCTACATGCACACCTCCCTTCCCCCACCCCCACATTTTTACACAGACGAACAGGAACACAACACAGACAAGGAGCAGGGCGATGGAGAGTGCTGATGGGGGAACGCGAGCGCCACCCGAGAATTCAGTGGACTCCGCACGCGCCTGGATGCACGCCGCGCGCTCACGACCAAGACTTGACAAAACAAACACGTAGCTGGGATCTACGGTCCCGTGGCAAGCGCAAATATATTGTACACAAAAAAACTACCATGGAAGAAGATTTCGGCCCGACTACAGATTTCACACACATATCATCGAACTGCGGGGTATTCACGTAACCGGGTCAACTGTGCGGTCACGTCACTCAGTCAAAAACGAAAAGGGGAAAAAAAAAACCACCTTTACACTGACTATGGCTTGATACCAAGCCGTACTGTGATGGAACCAAGACCACTCTGGTCCCCGGAACTCTCAAAATAAACGGACTTACAATTCACAATAACTGGGGTTTTGTAAGAATAACGCGCATTCTATAATATGAAACTGTACACGCCCAATCATCTGCTAAGGGCTATGACCAGAACCTCAGATTTCCAGACTTCCGACAAAAAATACACATTCTAAACCAACAGCAGACCATACGGAACAATACTATGGGCCTTGGACGTATCGGCCGTGGACGTATCGAGCTGACCCCTCTCACACGTGTAAGTTAATGTAAAGAATTGTTTTAAGTGGGCTTGTATATCACTGTGAGAAACGTGGTATAATTCCGGCTACACAAGCAGGCTTTAGAAAAGGCAGATCAACAATAGACCATCTGGTGAAATTGACGACTCATGTAAAACAACAATTTGCACGACGAAAAAATGCCCTTGCCACTTTCTTTGATGTCAGAAAAGCATATGATCATGTTTGGCATGAGAGACTTTTATATAAACTGAAAACCATTGGTCTTTCTGGTCACGTATATAACTATATCAAAGCATTTCTGACCAATAGAAGTATAGAAACAAATATACAAAATGTTTATTCCAGCAAGAGATATTTACAAATGGGGATTCCTCAGGGATCGGTCATCGCTCCGCTACTTTTTAATATTCTGATACGCAATCTCCCAAAGCATTTATCTGAAAACTGCTCCTTGGTGCAATATGCTGACGATATTTGCATGTG
>CM031625.1:34783323-34798323 GCA_018398815.1 Conus ventricosus
ACGACAACCAGCTTGGCTGATCTAGATCTGAAGCCCACAGAGACAGAAACAGTGAGTGTACAGAAGGCAGCTGGAACTAGGAGAGGTTCTGTTTCAAACCAAGACAGCAGTAAAACTAGTACTAGCAAAAAAAACTGATGCAGGGGAGCATTTGGAGACCCAGATTGCTGCTAAAGGAACTGAAAAGGATCAGACAGAACAGCCATGCATTTGCAACATATGTAAGGAAGAAGTGGACGAACAGAGGTCGGTTGGCTGTGAGTTGTGCCGTGCTTGGTACCATGCAAAATGTGTGGGTTTTGGCGAATCATTGTTCAAGGCAGTCAGAGCAGAAGCAAACCAAAAGGAACAGGAATCTGGCCTCCATTGGTACTGTCCCAAACCGTGCAATAAGCTAGTCTGTAGCCAGGAAGTTCCTCTTTAGATTTGGCATGATGGAGGATAGATGAACCCAAGATGGTTCCCCATATGCAGCTAGTAAAGAGTTTTCATATCTGCAGTATATTTTCTTAATTTCATGTTCCCAGTTTCTCCATCTTCAAACTCCCCCCCCCCCCCCCCCCCCCCCTTAAGTCCAAATCTTTGCCAAGTCATTACTATGAAGACAGTTGAGTTGTTGGCCTGTGCTTGGTTTTTCCCCCACAATTAGATTGTTCGTCTATGTATTTGTCTGACTTCATTCAAGTTTTCATGGCTGTGCCAGTCTTGAATAAAAGTTACTCTGTGTTAGGTTTTCTTATGGGAGCAAAAGTTACCCACTTGTTTACTGTTTGTTTACTGTTCCTTGCCTCATTTCATTTCCAGTTTAATTGACATAAAAATAATAGAACAATTGGTAACAACCCTGCCGTAATCAAATCTAATTTTCATTGTTGCACACAAATGATAAAAATACAGAATATATAAAAAGCAGTTAAGTGAATAATTATGGCAAAGAACAGTAAAACACCTGTAATAAAACAACCATACCGCACGCGCGCGCGCGCACACACACACACACACACACAACACACACACCACAACACACACACCACACACACACACACACACACACACACACACACACGCGCGCGCGCACACACACACACACACACACACATACACACAGGCCCTCACACACCCCCAATATACATACACATTTATTCAATCACATATGCACACACACGCTGATAGAAGTACATACACACATGCATATATATGTATACGTCCCCCCCCCTCTCCCTTTGTCCCCCCTCCCCCCCCCCCCCCCCTCCCACCCACACACACACACACACACACACACACACACACACACACACACACACACACACACAATTATTGCTTGTTGAGAAGGGATGTAGACATTGGGATAAAACTCTTTTGTTCTGACCAATTGGGCCATTGGCATCCTGAACCATCGGCCAGATGGCAGCAGTTCATAATTATGGGCCAGGACATGTGAGGAGTCTTTTGCAATTTCTCTTGCCTTTTGTACTGCATGCTTCTCATACAGTTCACTCATGCTCGCTTGCCTTTCACCCACAACTTTCCCACACATGTTCAGTCTTGTTTAACACATTCTTTTTTTTTCACATTGAGCCCACCAAACCGCACAAGAAGTCAAAGGTTAAAACGGATTCAATAAAACATCTGTAAAACCGTGCAAGGAAATATGTCAGTGTGAAGGTGGAAGTCCAAGTTTAAAAGCCCCCCTCCCTTTGTCAGATCCTAAATCATTGTGGCCTGAGAGTATCCACACCCTGCCCCCACCCCTTGCACGCACACATGTGCACGTGAATACATTCTAACAGCTGAAGGAAGTGGCAATAGAGTGAATCCATTCTAACGGCTGAAGGAAGTGGCAGTAGAGTGAATCCATTCTAACAGCTGAAGGAAGTGGCAATAGAGCGAATCCATTCTAACGGCTGAAGGAAGTGGCAATATAGTGAATCCATTCTAACAGCTGAAGGAAGTGGCAATAGAGAATCCATTCTAACAGCTGAAAGAAGTGGCAATAGAGTGAATTCATTCTAACAGCTGAAGGAAGTGGCAATAGAGTGAATCCATTCTAACAGCTGAAGGAAGTGGCAATAGAGTGAATCCATTCTAACAGCAGAGCTGAAGGAAGTGGCAATAGAGTGAATCCATTCCCAACCTGTGATGTGAGAGCAGTGATGTCTTGTGCCATGTACACTTTGTAACTGTCAAAAAGGTGTTCAGACTGTGTACACTTTGTAAACTGTCAACAAGGTGTTCAGACTGTGTACACTTTGTGAACTGTCAAAAAGGTGTTCAGACTGTGTACACTTTGTGAACTGTCAACAAGGTGTTCAGACTGTGTACACTTTGTAAACTGTCAACAAGGTGTTCAGACTGTACACTTTGGTGAACTGTCAAAAGGTGTTCAGACTGTACACTTTGAACTGTCAAAAAGGTGTTCAGACTGTGTACACTTTGTAAACTGTCAACAAGGTGTTCAGACTGTGTACACTTTGTGAACTGTCAGAAAGGTGTTCAGACTGTGTACACTTTGTAAACTGTCAGAAAGGTGTTCAGACTGTGTACACTTTGTAAACTGTCAAAAAGGTGTTCAGACTGTGTACACTTTGTAAACTGTCAAAAAGGTGTGTTCAGACTGTGTACACTTTGTGAACTGTCAGAAAGGTGTTCAGACTGTGTACACTTTGTAAACCTGTCAGAAAGGTGTTCAGACTGTGTACACTTTGTAAACTGTCAAAAAGGTGTTCAGACTGTGTACACTTTGTAAACTGTCAAAAAGGTGTTCAGACTGTGTACACTTTGTGAACTGTCAAAAAGGTGTTCAGACTGTGTACACTTTGTAAACTGTCAAAAAGGTGTTCAGACTGGCAGGCAGGGAAAATGATTGGGGAAGAAACAACTATAAAAATGGAAAGGAGATGGAACTGTTTCTATTATTGATGAGCAGCATTGAACTCTCTTGTTGAATGTTTGTGCTGTTGGGCATGGCCCTTGGGGAAACAGGCCAGACATTCTGTCCTTTAATGAAGGATTAATTGTGACACAGTTTGGAAAGATAACGCATATGATTGTTCAGTCAGTGTTGGCAGCTGGGAGAGTGCAAAGAAGGGCCACAAAACTTCTACTGAATTACCAATGTGTGGGTGACTGAGGATGCACCTTTCACATGGAATAGTGGAGGGATAGTATATGCATAGACAGTAACACTTAGCTATACATGAATACATTGTGGTAATACTACAGGTTGAAAGTAGATAATGACAATGTTAATCCTTGCAAGTACTCACAATATACACACACATGCACGTGCGCGCACACACACGCACACACACACACACCACACACCGCACACACACACACACACACACACACACACACACACACACACACACACACACACACACACACACACACATGCGCCCAAGCTAGAAACAAAAAAAAAGAGTAATTGCTGCAACACATAGGTAACTAAATGAAAGCACATGCACAGATGTTTGCAAGCATGCTTGCTTCCAATGCATGACAGGTCGGGTTGCTAATGGGTCTGTTATGTAGAATGATCAGATATTCATTTTGATTTGCATTCTAAGAAGAAAGGCACTTTCAACTTGGAAAGAAACTAGTAATTGCAAAGTGTTTGTTTTCATTTTTGTTTGCATGGGTTTTTTTTGTTTGTTTTTTCTAATTTTCATACTTCTGTAGTCTCAACCTGACTCAAAAATGTTTAAATGTCCGAAAGACGGATATGTTGTACCTTGACTAATTGACTTTGACTTTTTGTGCAAATGCTTTCTTCTGGACTCTTCAGGTCTTTTTCTGCTAACTCAAATCTTAGAAATGGTCGGTCCAAGAAATTTGAGCTCATTTATGTTGTGTAGTTATGATCTCCCCTTGTTTGTCTGTGGTGGTTAGGAGTGGGAAAGGAGTTTTGGTCTTTCTGAAGCCTAGAATCATTTTTTTTTATGTACTAAGTCCCATGTTTGGCTAAAGAGGTTATCTAATTTAATGAAATGTTTCATAGGGATCAGGTGGCAAGTTTTTATTTGAATTTTTTTACTTGCTGTCTTGTACAACAAAGATATTTTCGTAAATGATGTGGACTGGTTTACTATGTTACGTATAACTGAACTAAATTGAGAACAAAATTACTTCCACTATTTTCTTCAATATAAGTGGTTTGTTTTGAATCTTTGTTATAATCTGAATTTTGTTTTGTTGCATGAATATGTGCATGACAATATGTGCATGAGTGCAGACTTGGAGTGTTCATAAATGCATGTGGCTTTCAGTCTGCAGTTTACAGTGATTGTGAAAAGTACAGATGCAGACAGATACATTTTTTCTTCTTGGTTTAATAGTTGTGTAAGTTGCAAACTGAGAAATCAAGAATACATCGTTTAAAGAGAGAGAGATAATGTGTTTATAGCCTAGTCAACTGCAAAAGGGCATATTAATTAAAGACCATGGAGACGACGTGACGATTGATTTGAAGATGAATATCATCATTATGACTCTGGACGTGCATTCTGTCTTTTCCGATACAGTTATGAGTAACAGAAATTGTCCTCATTCCCAGTACAACAGCAACAGAAACAACTAAGAGAGAGAGAGAGAGAGAGAGAGAGAGAGAGAGAGAGAGAAGAGAGAGAGAGAGAGAGAGAGAGAGACTTCAAGTTGACTTCCTAAGTGACTGGTCACAGGGTGATAGTATGCGAAGGATTTGGAATACATCTTGAAGATCACATTTGTTGTTGATTTGTAAACATTTAAATATTGACGGTTGAGTAATTGATCATTGATTTATGCTTATTTACGTGTAATGGCCATAGAATTTGTATTATCACGAGTAAGTAATCACAAATAATGGGACCTGGCTTGGTAAAGTCCCTTTAAGCTGCTCCTTTTTCACCCTTCACTTTTCTTATGTGTAGGTAACTTACTGCTTGTCTCAAAGTCTACTCCTATAGCACTATCACTACTACTTTTACCAAAGTGGGAGAACTAAGTATTAAATCATGAACAAGAACAATGCCTTTTGTTGCCAGTACTAAAGTCAAACAAATTTTGGGGACATAATGCAAGGCAAATACAGGAAACTAACCTAAACTCGTATTTTGTTCTCAACCAGGTCAAAGTATCCTGGAGACTGGCAATTATACTCATTGTCCTGGTAAGGTAAGGTAATGTTGCTTATACCCCAGCTGACTGCAAAGGGCCACATCAGGGCTGTCACCATGTTAAAATCAACTCACAAGTCATCCAAAACAAACAAACAAAAACTTTCACACATCTCTTTAAAATACATCTTCTAAAAATGTACCAGAAACTTCATTAAAAATCTTTCTTCCGTCAAATCATAGATCAGATGAAAAATGTTAAAAATCTCATTCAGAAACTCAAAGATCACGTCAGGTGGGACATCTCTGAACAGGGTTTTCATGGACTCTGCTGTAAAGTGTTTGTCTCACACTGTGCAAGTCCCAACAATCTAAAAGAATGTTTCACTGTGAGTGGAACATGACATGGAATGCACCACGGAGCTTCTTCACCTTTTAAAAGATAAGAATGGGTATAAAACAAGTGGCCTGTGTGAAAGTGGCACAAGACTGTTTCGTCTTTACGTCCACCTCGGGAACATGATAAAAACTTTTCAGGTTTGGACGGATTTTAAATAGTTTGTTATATGTCTGCAAGGTCCATTCCTCTTGCCGGAGGCCTTTAACATAATCATTAACTTTGGGTTTTTGATCTGTGTATGGGACAGACATGTTAGACAGTTTTCCTGTTCTGGCATTCTTGGCCAAACGATCGGCCATTTCATTCCCTCCGATGCCAACATGATCCGGAACCCAAGCCAAAAACGACGTTGTGACCTTCCGCTTTCAACCTAGTAAGAAGTTTTTAAAAAGTGTCGAAGTTCAGGATGATGGAAGTTACGACCAGCTATGGCCTCCAAAGCTGACAGCAAATCAGACAAAATCAGAAAGTTCTTGTTTGTGGATTGAGAGATTATCTTGATGTTAGAACCAGGGCTGTACGTTCAGCAGAGTAAACAGATGCATCTGATGGAATATGTTCTAATAATATTTGAGAAGGAGCACCAGAGCAATAGTTAACATTTTGTTAATTTTGTTAAGATTTCCCCTGCTTATGGAGTAATGCTGGTACCTGTTTTACTTTTAGTCTTTACTGTTTAAATATTTTGGATCTGTCCTTGTTTGATCTAACATTCTTGTTCAGCCACACTTTTTTCCGTGTGAATAACTCATTCCAGAAATATGTCTCTGAAGTCCATGCTCTCTCCAGCAGGAATAGAGACTTCACAGATCCCAGAGGTCCGAACTTTGGGACACCGATCTATATGAAAAGTGGATGTTGATGCCACAAATGAAAGGGTTCTATCTCACACTCCCGGCTCAGCAGATGGCGCTGTTCACCAATGTTTCTGCCATGGGTGGGGAGCACACATGGGGATGCTAATGCAGAAAGGACTTAGTCCCAGGCGGAGCAGAACTGGCACATAAACATACTTGAGGCAGTTCGGACAACATGGCAGTGTTGTTTTGCTTGAACAGAGAGAGAGGGGATGGGGGGGGGGGGGGGGCGAGAACTCCATGAACCTTACTGTTTGGAAGAGGCTGTCCTCAGCTGATGTCATCTCACTCAAAGTGAGACACATTACAGACAAAATCAATATGTTTTGGCAGGTGCTCTTAGCAGGTCAAGGACATCCCCAGACTGTGGACTGTGGGTCGTAACATTCTCCAGAGAGTGGTGGACTCCTGTTTCTGACTGCCGGTGGACCTCTATATGAAGAAACTGAACAAGAGACGAGAGCTTCTGAACATATATGTGTTTCCAGTCTAGATCCAAAAGACTGGACATGGATGCGCTATCCCTGGCAATCTCTTTTCCCATCCAGTTTGTTGTTCAAGGTCATCTAGAAAGCCAGGACTGAAGGTCCATATCTCATCCTTATTGTGTCAAGTAGCCCTTCCATCCTATTCACCTGGGCCATCTTGGTTCTGACATGTCCCACCACTACATTGTCCACTCAAGGCAGACTTATTGTTACAGCCATAATCGGGGATTCTTCATTCGAACTCCTAAACCCTATATGACTTCCATTGGTGCTAATGGCTAGCTTGGTGCAACATCAGTTCATCCAGCATGTAAACTGGTGCTTTTTTCCTTCACTTACACGCGCAGTTGAAACTTTCAGCCAGCTCTGTTTGGTGCTGCAGGTCAGCTGTTGACCATCTTGCAGTTAGGTGGTCTCTCCTTTGAGTCAGATGCCCATCTCAGGGACGTTATTCAGGCAGCAGCACTTTGTAAATCATAGAACCAGAGACGTGACCCTTCATGGGGTCTGTTTTCTGTACTGGATTTCCTTTTGACCCCTCTTCCCCAACTGCCCCATCACCACCACTCCCACTACCCCTCTTTGTCCCGTCCTTTGAGCTTGTCTCTTCCAAACCATTTTCTCCTCTGACCACTAAGAGTCTCCTCCTGTTTTCAGTCTCTAGCAAATGCCGAGGCAAGATCCATGCTCTTAGCAGTTATAGCAGGAACATCTCATTCCAAAGGGATGGTTTGGTTCTCCTAAAATTCGTCCTAGAGTTTCAGGCTAAAACCCTGCCGCTTCCTGAATGCCTCACTTAGACTGTTGGCAGACATTTGTGCCCAAGCATGCGCAAAGCATGGGGCCCCCTTCTGAGTTGCATTAGTGAGACACGGTAAGTATGTTAGATTAAATGTAATTTTAGAAGGAAAATTTCCTTTCAAGTGCATCAAATGGTGCTGGGAAAGAATCCACCAAAACGTTGTTTTTAGAGACGTCTTCTGATGTCCATCAGTAAGAAGTAACAAAAGAACAGATCAGCTGGTACTGTTTCCAGGTGGCTCAGGCAGGCGATTCTCAAGGTATAGAAGCAGGCTCAGAGAGACACCAGTACTTTGAACCTAGGGCTTTCAAGGTTAGAGCGCTTGTCATGCAGATCCCATTGCAACACTCTCTGCTCCTCTGATTTTGGAGGCAGTCTCTTGGTGTTCTGAGACCCTTTGATTTTCAACTATCTCAGGGATATCGTCATGACCAGGGTTGATGGTTCCATGGGGATATCCTGTATACCAGCTGAAGCATCTTTCTGTCACAAAGAACCCCCATGCTGCCCAATAACAGCAACATTCTCCCCCTACTTCATTGAATTCAGCTCTGGTTTGACATGGTATAGCATATGACACCAAACAGGGAGTTTGTTTTAACTTTCTGGGAGGAAAACTTACTTTTTTAATTTGATTTAATTTTTTGTATCCTGATTAAATCCTTTATTGGCATTGTGACACAGCTTATTCCTCCTCAAACATCCCACCCAGGTTCAGTTCATTTCTGACTCTTCATTAGTCAGTTTGTAGTGTGGCAGAAGAAAGCATATCTTGACAGCCTCTTATTCTCGGCCATCCTTCCCCTCTAGCTTTGCTGCAGTTCCCATGGGGTTCTAAATTTACAATAGGTATGAGGGAGTAGGCACCAATTTGGTTGCAAACAGAGAGAAGCACACTGATTGGCAAGTTGTTTTTGTGCTGGTTAGTTACGAAAATTGGTCAGCAAACCTGTTGGTCATATCTTGCACCAGTTTTACATGGTAAAATTGTTAAACAGGGAGTTAGATCAAACTGCCCACATTTAACCATTCACTATCAAATTATATCAAAGAAAACGACCTTTTTTGTAAGAAAAATTCATGTGACATAAAATTTGAGATGACAGTATTTTCTTTTTGTTTGAGTGTTTTCAGAAGTATATTTTCCTCCAAGAAGTAGGATTTCAGATATTTCATTATTCAAGGAACCAGTGGGAGTTATAATGTGAATGCTTTTAGCGTATTGTAACTACAGTGATCCGTTATCTGTTTGCAGTAAGAGTGGAGAACGATCCTCTTTGGCTAGTGATGGTTGTGACCATACCTTGACCCTCCGATCAGCAGCAGGAGAAGTGTGATTGTGGAGAAGCTGTCGTGATTCTGGTGAGGACATAATGGATGGCGACAGACACGATCACCCCCATCCTCCACGCAGCAGTAAAGAAAACCCAGCCAAGAACAAGGCGGGCATGACACGGAACATGGGCAACAACCATGCCAATGCCAGGGCCAACCATCGCGACCACGGGACACAGCGGGAACACGCCGCCCATCGAGAGCATGCCTCTCAGAGAGAGCACACGGCAACGAGAGACCACTCAAGTCATCGAGATCAACATCAACAGCAGCCCCAGCATGCACAACAGCAAGCTTCAGAAGTAACTACTGGAGACAGGCGCTCCCCAAACGGTGTCAAGTGCTGGAGGATCTAGTCTGACAGAATCTCGCAGTACAGGAAGTCTTCCTGCTGTGGTGTCTCAGCAGAATTCGTCTTCATCACCCTCAGGAAATAAGCGGGACAGTGTCACCTCTACTCGATCTCTGCCTGCTGTGGCCTCCAACATGTCTTCATGCACGTTGTCCTCTGCTCCAGCTAGAGGAGATGTAGTGGTGAGAACAGACAGCAGTGGAAAGATTAGCAGTAAGTCAGGAAGCGGTACAGTCACCAGTGCCAATGCTTCCAAGTCAGCCAACTGCGGAGCCCTGGCCAGCGCCAGTGTTGAAGAACAATGGACAGAGTGGAGGCTCTGATGGCAGGAGCAGGGTGTAGAGACAGCTTGCTGGTGGACACTTTTCTTACTGGTGGTACTGAAGGTCTGCCTGGAGTGGGGCAGGAAGATAACGCCAATGTAGGATCAGGCGCTGGTGCTGGAATGCCTCCTCAGAACGCAGCTAATGCTGCGCCCTTCAATTGGCAGAGTCAGAAAACCACAGTGAAGGAAAGACTGGCATTTCTGTACAATACAGACACCATGGCAGATGTTCATTTCCTGATTGGCAAGAGCCGAACACCCAGCTGGTCCCAGCTCACAAGTTTGTTCTCAGCATGTCGTCTGCTGTTTTCGACGCCCTTTTCAATGGAAGTATGGCCACCACAGAGAGTGTCATCCAGATTCCTGATGTGGAACCCTCTGCTTTCCTTGCTTTGCTCAAGTTTGTCTACACAGATGAGGTTCAGATGGGCCAGAGACAGTCATGACTACATTGTATGCAGCCAAGAAGTATGATGTGCCAGCTCTGGAGAGAGCCTGCGTGGAGTTTCTGAAGCGAAACCTGAGCAGTGATAACGCCTTCATGCTGCTCACCCAGGCACGCTGTTCGACGAGCAGCAGCTGGCGGCACTGTGTTTAGAGACAATCGACAAAAACACCACAGAGGCTCTGATTGCAGATGGCTTCACAGACATTGATATAAACACATTATGTGCTGTCTTAGAACGTGACACACTAGGCATCCCAGAATGTAAACTCTTCTCTGCAGTATGTCGCTGGGCAGAGGCCGATTGCATGCGTCGCAACTTGTCAGGCACTCCAGAGAACCAAAAGGAAGTTCTCAACGGCGCTCTGCGGCTGATCCGCTTCCCTCTGATGACGGTGGAAGAGTTTGCCATGGGGCGGCACAGAGCGGTCTGCTGGAGGACCGTGAAGTGGTTGAGCTGTTCTTGTACTTCACTGTCAATCCCAAGCCTCCCATCAGCTTCCTGGATGTCCCCGTTGCTGCCTGACTGGCAAGGAACAAGTCGTGTCACGTTTCTGCCAGATTGAAAGTCGCTGGGGCTACAGTAGTGCCAGTGATCGCATTAGGTGAGCTTTCAGGCACTTTTTGCACTCATACATACATACAAACACACATACAATAATGTATAGTAGATACACACGCACACGCACACGCACGCACGCACACGCACCACACACACACACACACACACACACACACACACACACACACAGAGTTTCTCTCTTTTACTGACACCCACACACACACCACACACACAAAATTTACACAGTCTGATAATACACCCACACACACCCCACACACAAAATGTACACAGGTTTACACAGTCTGACAATACACCCCCACACACGCACACAAAGTGTACACAGGTTTACACAGTAAACAGGCATAGTGACTT
The DNA here is from genome assembly GCA_018398815.1 of Conus ventricosus. NCBI lineage: Eukaryota > Metazoa > Mollusca > Gastropoda > Neogastropoda > Conidae > Conus > Conus ventricosus. Next base: position 34,794,358 of record CM031625.1, read on the forward strand.
GCAGTTACATAATATTAATAGTGATAGTCCAGCTGCAAGACTGCTCTGAAAATACTAATAATGAACCTGATACAACCTTATACAACTATAAAAGTATAATGCATATTGCAGAACTATCTTTTTTATTGTGACAGTGTTGAGATATTCATGATATAGTTTCTCAGCAGAGCAGTATGAACTGGATTTTAGTTTTTATTGCATAAACTTGTTTATTGAAGTACTAGAAAAGGAAAAGAAGCGTGATGGTAGGCTTGTACTGTTCTAACACTGAGTAGTTTAGCAGAGCATTATTGTTTTGGTTTTTTAATTTTATCACAGTAATAGTAAAGATTTTTTTTTTAAGTTTGTTTGAATTTTCAATAGTTAAATGAATGTTATGATAATGCCTTATCGCTGCTTTCTTTTCATTAGTCATCGTTTGATTGATTTTGTGTTTGTATTACCCCAGCGCGTCGTGTGTCTGGGCTGTGGTGCAGTGTATGTATACATGTAGTATAATCGCACTTTTGGTTTGCAGGTTCATGGTGAATCGTCGCATCTTTGTGTCTGGATTCAGTCTGTATGGAAGTATTCATGGACCCACTGAATACACCGTCAACATTCATGTGAGTATGCTCTTAATTCAGAGGAACTTGAGGGGGGAAAGGAGGGATTTAAGTATATGCCTTGAAAAAGGGGAAAGTATCAGTTAACAATTGTTTTGTGAGGTGATAATGTTAAATTTGTTTCTGACCTATGCTGGTGAATGTATGAATGTCCACTGTCCTTATTATCCCCCCCCCCTCCCTCCCCCCTCCTTCGAAAGAAAAGAGCTCTTTTCATTATGGAGAAATATTTGTAAGAAATGTTGGCAAAGGAGAAAAGTGCCACTCCATAAAAATTGTTTGAGTGAAAATGTTGGGCTCATTTAAGAAAAAAAAAGATGATTAAGTCGAAATGATAAACAGATTGACAGCACATTGACAGTTTGACAGCTTGACAGTTTTCATGCTGTGCTCACTTAGAAAAAAACCCATTTGATTTAGATTAGTGGAAATGATAGACACTACTAAGACAGACTGACAACACTGTTTTCATGCTGCGCTCATTTAGAAAAAAAAATTAGATTTGATTTAGACAAGTGGAAATGATGGACAGATTGACAACACTGTTTTCATGCTGTGCTCATTAAGGGGAAAAAAAAAGAAAACGACATTTGGTTTAGGTAAGTGAAAATGGTAGACAGATTTACATCACTGTTTTCACTCAGTGAGGATTCATGATGCTCTATTCTTGAATTGAAACTGCAGATGAAAATGAAATATGCCAGTTGTGCCAGCATTTTGATTTTGGTGGTAAAGTATTTTTGTACGTGTTTGTGGTTGTTTCATTTTTGTAATAAAATATAGTAACTGTAATAATCACTATCATTCCATTTGGCAGCAGTTTTCTTTTACATTCTCTCTGTGTGTTGCGTGTGTGTGTGTGAGTGTGGTTAATGTGATGAATTATTGGCACAAAATATTTCTGTGTTGAGAAATTTGGGGTGCACTTACTTGGGAAAAGTATCGTTATTTAAACACATTTATTTGTGTTACACACTTTTGACAAAGACAAAATCCTTGTTACCGTGGACAGTTTTACTTGAGGTGTGCTGCCCGGGGAGAATACAGTAGCATTTGTTTCTCCACTTTCCCATATTATTGTATACATATCATTGTTAAAGCAGATTTTCTAACATGATTTTGACATGACAGTTTCATTGTTAAGAAAAGAAAAGAAACACCCGAAGGTGCTGGGGAGGACCCAGAGAAGCACTGTCTTCACCTGCCCTTAGAGCAGTCCTGTACCACCCCTGGAGGCCTGCGCTGTGTTGACGATGGGTACAGGCACGCGCAGGACACTCCATTAAGATATCAAGGGACATAACTGCTCCTGAACAGAGGTAAATTAGACTACAGGATGCAGCTCATAACAGCCTCAAAGTAGCATCCCCCATGGGTGTACCAGCCCGTATTTCATGACTGCAGAGCCCACCGGCGAAAAACACCACCCCCCAGCTGCCGAGCACACCCCACAGACCAACCACCCCTGCCCACGGACAGATGAAGACAGTGCCACTCCAGACACAGCCAAGCTTTCGCCATACGGTCTTATGTGCCCTCAAGAGAGAATCCAAAGTTGTAGTCTTTCCCACTGTCAACAGGACTTTCCCTGTGGTCAGTGGGTCTTTCCTCACCGCCACTGGACCTTTCTCCAGGGTCAGCCTAGTTAAGGCAAAGAAGAAAAAGAAAACACCCGAAGGTGCTGGGGAGGACCCAGAGAAGCACTGTCTTTCACCTGCCCTTAGAGCAGTCCTGTACCACCCCTGGAGGCCTGCGCTGTGTTGACGATGGTACAGGCACGCGCAGGACACTCCATTAAGATATCAAGGGACATAACTGCTCTGAACAGAGGTAAATTAGACTACAGGATGCAGCTCATAACAGCCTCAAAGTAGCATCCCCCATGGGTGTACCAGCCCGTATTTCATGACTGCAGAGCCCACCGGCGAAAAAACACCACCCCCCAGCTGCCGAGCACACCCCACAGACCCAACCACCCCTGCCCACGGACAGATGAAGACAGTGCCACTCCAGACACAGCCAAGCTTTCGCCATACGGTCTTATGTGCCCTCAAGAGAGAATCCAAAGTTGTAGTCTTTCCCACTGTCAACAGGACTTTCCCTGTGGTTATCATAGACTCGGGTATGTGGGGTATGCTTTATGGAGAGAATATTTGTGCCATAGTGTTACGGCACTTTTTTCTCCCCTGTTTATGGGTTTTTTTTTGTATGATTATTATGAAAGCAGTTTTTACATGCTTTTGACAAATCGGAGCCTCTGTCCATATGTAAGTGATGTAATGCTGAAAATGGATTAAACAACCATTAAAAACCGTTATAATTCTGCCGTTATTTCTCATATATAGGTGGATTTTTATGAAATTTGGTATATAGAAAGGTTATCACACACAAATGGCACTTCTATACAGTGTTTCAAAATTTGACCGTTGAAAACCGTTATTCTTGACATATTGTCTGATTTGGATGAAATTTGATATGTACACAGGCTTTAGCCCAGTGAGCACTAAAATACCGGTTTCAAAAGTGTATATCGGTTATATAACTGTTAAACCGTTATTTTGCCATTATTTTTTTTTTTACATATTGGTGGGTTTTAATGACATTTTGTATATAGAAAGGTTATCACACACAAATGGCACTTTCATGTAGTGTTTCAAAATCTGACCGTAAAAAACCGTTATTCTTGACATATTGTCCGATTTGGATGAAATTTGGTATGTACACAGGCTTTAGCCCAGTGAGGACTAAAATACCAGTTTCAAAAGTGTACATCAGTTAAATAACCGTTAAAACCGTTATTTGTCTTTATTTCTTATCTCACAAAGTACTTGGCTGATTTGTAAGCGGTTTGGAAAACTGGGAGTACGTTTATATGCTTCGCATCTTGTTTTCCTCTAGATATTGCACATGGACACAGGGAAAGTGATGGGTTGCAACGATACCAGCTTCCAGTGTGATGGCTCCACATCCACATTTCGTGTCATGTTTAAGGAACCGGTGGAAATCCTGCCCAACACCAGCTACATTGCCTGCGCTACTCTGAAGGTGAGTGATGGAGTTCCTGTCTGTGTGCGTACCCAGTGCAGAGATGTACACAGGTGCCAACCCCCCCCCCCCCCCCCCCCCCCAGAATTTTTATGAAATTTATCCTGATTTAGAAATCATTCCTGAAATCACAAATTCAGTTTTTAAAAAGTCATGAATTTCACATTTTTGTTTGAAAATATGGGCATAGTTTTTTGGGTTTTTTTTGTTTTAATAGGGATGATATTTCAGAATGAAGTCCAAATGATGTTACTCATATTGAGACAATTATATTTATGTAAAATACATTTTCTGTGTAAACCCACGCCTGTCAATT
>CM031625.1:34800823-34825823 GCA_018398815.1 Conus ventricosus
TGGTGACCCCGACGGAACGAAACCAAGGCACAGATGTGGAGAGGACATCGAAATTGAGGTCACCATGAGAGCAGGGCATGAAGGGCCACAGAATTTGAAACTTTTTTTTTTTTTTTTTTTTTGCTGATCGATGAGAATGAGGATGATTAAGATTATGCTACGGATTTCCATTTCGGTCTGAGACTACATGGCAGGGCTGTACTCTACGCTTCCTTTCATAATATATCCCAGCGTCAACCAGGCCTGAGAGATATAGGCACCTGCAGTGTTGGTCAGGAAATTTGAGCAGCACTATCAGAAACGCATCCATTAAGTGGATGAAACTCGACTGTGTGGTCCCAGTCTTCCCAACTGAGTCCGCAGCAAACTCGACTCTGGGTAGGAGCCGGTCGGGGCAGAAAAACCCACATGACTCTGATGGGATTCGAACCCACGACCTCCCAGCCGGGAGTCCGCGATGCTAACTACTTCACCACGGCAGCTGTTGCTCTTTTTGTTTTCTCTTTTGCATGATTTTTAAAAGAAAAAAATGTGGCTTTTCTTTCTTCATCAGTGGTTTTTCATATATTTTTTGCTTGTCATTATCTTTCTAGTGGACAATGTTTGCTCATTGATAGTGTATTTATTTGTCTGTCTTTCTGCCCCCTCCCTCTCTATCTATCTGTCTGTCTTTCTCCATCGCTGTCTGTCCCTTATAAGCTGAGCTAGAATTCACAGCATGAACGTCATGACTGGATTTCAAGTTTCTAACGGACAATTCTTTCATTCAATGCAGTTTACCTGTGGCCTGTGTTTTCGGTTGTGAAGCTTCTAAAAGAAGAAAGTTTGATTTAATCTGATTTATTATTTTTTTTATTATAATAAATACTTATATAGTGCCTATTCTCGGCTAGAGACCAAGCTCTAAGCGCTTTACAATCCACACTCGTTTACACAACGGGCTGCCTACCTGGGTAGTGCCGACTAAAGAGCTGCCAGCTGGCGCTTCATTCAGTCATTTCCCGTGTCATCCAGTCAATATTGTTCATTCAATTTCCTTACTTCCTTCATTCTTTCCATTTTCTCACGCAGGGTGCATGCTATGTGTAATGTGTCATCCATACGAACGGCCAAACTGGCCTACTCTTCCGAAAGTTGGTGATGGGATTTTACGTGTGTGCAAGATGTTATGCGTGCGTTCACACACGGAACCTCGGTTTATAGTCTCATTCGAAGGATTTGCTTGCAGTCTGCTGGGCTATCAATGTTACAGCTAAATTTCATTTGAGGCTTCTAATGAAAATCTTATTCTTTTCTTCCTGATTTACACTTGGCTTTTGAAGTTGGCTGGGCTCAAAGCATCTTGATTTGATGTGGAAGTTCTGGTAGAAAATTGTTCATTTGATTTACGATTCATTTGATGCAGTTCCAGGTACTTTTTCTCTGCCAGTCCGGATCCGTATGTTACACCACACACTCAGTATCGTGTTATTATTCTCACTGCAAATTTTCCCACATAGTGTTGCCATTTTTTTTTAAACTATGTAACATGTTACTAACAAACGAGAAAAAATCCAGACACTTCCCTTGCCTCCCTGTACAGGCTCCACTTTCTTGTCTCACCTGCTTCATCTGCTCATCTACCTTCACCCCGTCTAGTCTTTCCTCTCCTACTCACATGTCCACTTCTTTGCTTAAGTTACTTTAATCCTCACTTGGTATGTGTTCTGTTCACACCATTGTAATCTCCATTTTCCTGGTCTCCACTCAACTGTTTTTGTTTGTAAAATCCATGTTCCAGTTTGACTGTTCATCCTTACCTGTTGCCATTCCTATTCTCGCTTCACTTATCACCTGTCTCTTTTCACTTGATTTTCTACCCCCCCCCCCCCCCCCTGACTCCTGCGTCCATGGTTTTCTTTCTTTTTTTTTTCCCATGCTAGGTGGTGATTGAGAGGGGGATGGGCCATTCTTTTCCCTTCCCAGGCCCACCTCTGCGCATGAACATCTCTAGCTCTCTGCTTGCTTCCCCCTAATTCTCAACATTACTTCCCTTTTTCTTCACTGAATGTGTTACATTTCACACCAGCCGCCATCATTTTGGGCCCCTAACCTCTTTCAGCTGCCACTCATTTTGCTACACCACCTGTCACCCATTTCTTATGCTTCTTTTGCCTTCATCGGAGAAAGGGAATGCGCTCACCCTTTCCTTTTCTCACCTCCATGGACATCTCCACTTTTCTTCATGATTCAGTCGCCCATTCCCATAACACATTTTTCTGCCTTTCACACATCCTTTCACTTCCCATCCCTGAGTCACACTACTTCTATTTCCTCTCTTGTTTTTTTAAATTGAAAAAAGATAGATCGCTCACTTTTCTTGTGCATGTATTTTCTTTTTACCCTTTTCACTCTTTCCTAATTTTGATTTTTGAAAATCTAATGGTATGCTTTCTCATCTGACTTTTTCCTACCTGTGGTTTTTTTTTGTTTACCAGGCTCTCAAGCCATTCCCTCCAGTGCCATTTCTTCAGTCTTCCTTTCCACCCCTTCGTTTCCCTCCTGTCCACTTTCTACACATTTGGTTTTCACCATGCCCTTCAAACTCCTTTCAAATTTATTCATGTCCACTTAACCCCAGGTCTTAGTCAATGTCCATACCACTGTTTGCCCATGATTGTTGGCTTTCTTCTCCAGCTTCCCCCATCTCGCTCAAAATAAAAAGTTTGAATATCTGCCGCCATCCTTTGTCTCCTATTCTGCCACTGCACTTTCTGTTGCCACCTTTTTTCTATTCTGTTCCCATGCCTCTTATTTTCTGGTCTCTTTCTTTCCAGACTTCTTTCTCCCCTCTTTGGAACTGTGTGGTGATGATGACAAGCTGTCCTTACAGCTAATCCTCTTGGATTTTTCTCTTCAATTAATGTAAATAGTTTTTGCTGAAAACATTTTAGGTTCATTTGACAGGATTGTGTGAACGAATGACGCGTTAGTTGACTTCAGTGCGGCGACAGCCCTGAGGGCGACCCTTTACGGTCAGCTGGGCTATAAGCAACATTACCATAAGTTACCTATGTACCTATTTTCTCTATTTCTTGTTATTGATTACTCAAGGGATAGCTCATGAGACTTCTGATCAAAGGAAACAGTGTGGATTTTTTTACTTTTAAGTGTGGTCCTAATGTAATTATTTGGAAAGAATGATGCTCGATGTTAGTAATACAAACCAAACGGAAATTCCACTTCTTCCAGCGTAAAGCTGCTGACCTGCCTGTGGATGTCCAGTGCAGCAGCAGACCTTGCCTGGGCAGTGCCATCTGAAAGCTGGATCCAGTCTTGTAAGACAGCATTTCTTCCTCCTACTATTTTGTGAGTATATGTTTATGTCCGTGTGTGTCCCTGTGTGCGCGAGAGAGCAGAAAATGTTTAAACCTCAACGGAAGCGTTGGATAATGCCAAGATCATGGTGTTGTCTCAGCACTGTATTGCTGTCAGTTCTTCACTGTGACAGCAACTGTCGGTGACATTCTCAGATCTTTCTATACACAAACAGGTAGACTGGTCTTTCCCTGTGTCTGTGCAATGTTTCTGGCTACACAACATTGTTTATGTTTATCATTTCGCTTATGCTAGCATGTTTATCATTTCACTTATGTAGCATGTTTATCATTTCGCTTATGTAGCATGTTTATCATTTCACTTATGTAGCATGTTTATCATTTCACTATGTAGCATGTTTATCAGTCCTCTCACCACCACCACCACTCTTTTTTTTAACGAAAGTTTCTGTCGTTGATCTCATTTTGTCTGAAAATCATGTAATGTTCCATGTAAGTTCCACTCACAGTGAAGCATATTCTTTTGGATTGTTGGGACTTGTAGGATGTGAGACATAAACACTTTACAGCAGAGTCCATGAAAACCCTGTTCAGAGATGTCCCAACCGACATGATCTTTGAGTTATTGAGAGATTAACATTTTTCATCCGATTTAAGTTTTACTGAAGAAAGATTTTTAACGTTTCTGGTGTGTTTGGAGAAGATATATATTAAAGAGATGGGTGACAGCCCTGATGTGGCCCTTTGCGGTCGGCTGGGCTGTAAGCGACATTACCTTACCTTACCCCTCTCTCACACAAAACACACATGCACTTTGGGTGAAGTGGGCCGTGTTCCATCCATGTGCTATGAAGCAAGGTATAACAACCAGGGTTTTCCCCTCATTTATTTATTTGTATGTTCATTTAAGCGTTGAGAGCCTTTTTGGATTAAGAAAAAAAAGAAAAAGAAACACCCGAAGGGTGCTGGGGAGGCCCCAGAGAAGCACTGTTTTCCCCCTTTCCCTTAAAGGGGCAGTCCCCCCCCACCCTTGGAGGCCGGGCGCTGTGTTGCGATGGGAAAGGGCACGCACGGGGCACCCCTTTAAAGTTCGGGGAAACATAACTGCCCCCTGAACAGAGGTAAATTAGATACAGGTGCAGCCCCCCCAAAACCCTTTAAAAGAACCCCCCAAAGGGGAACCACCCCGTTTTTAAAGCCCTGCAGAGCCCACCGGCGAAAAAACCCCCCTCCAGCTGCGGAGCACCCCTTTCGCGGCCCAAAACCAAACCCCTGCCCCGGACAGATGAAACAGGGCCACCCAGACCAGCCAAGCTTTCGCCAAAACGGTCTTATGTCCCCTGGTAGAAAAATTTTGGGCCCAATTTTTTTTAAATATTTTTCCTGGGGCGGGTTTAGCCATATGAATTGGAAATTTTAAAAAAACTTAAAGTGCGAGGGTTTTCCCTGTCATCCTTTGCAGGGTCACCCCTTTCTGGCGAGCGAGCTGTGCAATGCAATGTTTGGGGCATTATTTTTGGTTGTACAAGTTCAGACATATACACAGGTTATTCTGTAAGTAGTGGTACTTGAGTTATTGTAAAAAATATCCATTTAAAGGTTTTAAAGTTTGTTTACCCCCTGTCTGTTTAGAGTGGGTGTGGGGGGGGGGGGGGGGGGGGGCAGATGGCAGGGTAAGGGGGAGGGAAAATTTGGGCCCAAATGAAAACTTAGTTTAAAATTTTTTCCCATTTTCTGTTGTAAAAAAACCTGGTGGGGGAGCTTTCTTTTTTAAAACAGGGGGAAAAAGGGAAACAAATTGAAACTTCCAGAATAACAAATTTGAAATTTTTTTTTTTTGGGGGGGTTTTTAGAAGGAAAACGGAAAAACTTTTTGGCCCTTTTTCATTTGAGTTGAAAGGACTTTTTCATTGAGTTGAAGGGAAAATTTCCCTTATAAACAAATTAAAGAGTACAAATTTTTTTTTAGGGGGGGGGGGGGGGGGGGGGGGCGGGGGGGGGGCGGGGTTGAAATTTTTTGTATCCCCGGGGGGGGGGGGGGGGGGGGGGGAAATCCCTACCCGGGGGGGAATTTTTCCAACCAATTTTTTTAAAGGGGGGGTCGTTTTTGGTTTTTACAAGGGGGAGGGGGGGGGGGTTAACAAAATTTTTAAAAATTTTTTTTGGAAAAACCCAAATTTTTAAATTTTTTTAAAAATTTTTTTGGAAAAAAAACCAGGTCATCTAATACAGAATTTTTTTGTTTGGTTTCTATTGATTGATTTAAGAAGACAAAAGTGGGGAACAAAATTTGGAAAAACATATCACCCCCAAACCCTTTTGCTTGTTTTCCCGTTTTTTAAATGGAAGTAGTATTTTTAAATATTTAGTATGGTTTTTTTTGGTTTAAATGATCTTTTTAAGAATTAAAAACCCTTTTCCCCCTGTTGGAAATTCCCCTTTAAACCCCTCCCCTAAAAATTTCTTTCGTTTAATCAGTAGGGGGAACAAAATTTTAAGCATTTACATGTGAGGGGGGGTCATCTTTAAAACAGAATTTTTTTGTTTGGTCCTATTGATTGATTTACTGATGAAAATAGTGGGAACCCAAAATTTGGAAGCATTCACCCCCCAAACCCTTTGCTTTTTCGGGGGGGGGGGGGTTTTTTAAATGGAATCAATTTTAAATATTTTGTTGGTTTTTTGTCTATAAGGAACATTTCGTTTCCATGTAAACTTTAAATTTTTGCCCTTTGAAAACTGGAAACAGAAGCAAATTAATCCAAACAATTTGAATTTTTTATTTTGGGGGGTGGTGAAGAAATCGGATACTGTTGGATATCTAGATAAGAGATTATTGAGTAATTTTTTGAGTGAGGGGGGGGGGTAAGCATTTGTGGATGATTTGAGGTGAATATGTACTTCCATGTTAAATGATCTTTAAAAATTAACCATTTGTGATTTTACAAAGATGCTTTGTTTATCGTAGTGGTAAATGAAATTCAATGTGAGAAGGTCATTAAACAGAATTTTGTGTTGGTCTATTGATGTTTGTGATGTGGTAACATTTTGGACTTCAATGTAGCAGGTCATTAGTAAGAATTTATGTATTTCCTATTGAGTTTAAATGATCTTATAGAATGGTAACAATATTTGGAGATTCCCCCCAACCTTACAAGTGTTTCGTTTATTTTAACATGGAAGCAGTATATAAAGTATTTAGAATTTGTTTGGTCTATAGAACATTACGTTACAGTGGTAAACAAAAGGTAGCAATCACCCAACCTGATGTTATACGGTTTTAAATGGATAGTTCAGAAATTCATGGTTAGTATGAGTTTCAGGTTGGTTAAATATTTTATAAGATCAACAACTTATCCTCTGTGGATTTTTACACCCATAAAATGCTTATCGTTTTGGTTGAAAGTACAAATTGGAACTATAAGTGTGGAGAGGTCATTTTATACGTTTTTTTTTCTTAAGTTGTTTATATCATAGTGGAGAAAAGGAACATAACAAACCTTCTGAATCTGTTTTAAAGGGAGTGTAAATATAATTTTGTGTCATTAAGGAACAACTTATGAAAGGTTTTGACATTTTGAAAGGTTTTGCACATTTTGCTGGATTTCTATTTGGTGCGGTGGATGCCTCAACTGTTGATGTATATATTTTGTGTTTACAGTATGCATTAATTGAGTGTGTTGCAGTCACTGCTGAAAATGCGTATGCTTTGTCACTGGAAAATTCACTTTTACCATGGGGTGGAAAGTCTGATCTCCAAACTTGGAGATCGGCCCATTCCGCCACCAAAATTTTTTTCGGGATGGAAATCTGCTTTCATCATGGCGTGAAAACTATGCATTCGTATTTCTTCTCCAATTCACACATGCCACTTTCAAACCAACAATATCCACACACTTATGTATTCATTTCATTTATATATTCCATCAATGCAAGTTTCATGGCTTTTTTTCATGATGCACACAGAAATAAAGCATTTCATCAAGAACATGCTGGTGTCAAGCTTTTTCGTCCAAGTGTGGGGGTGTTAGGCTGTGTGGACAGGTGCATGACTTTCGCAGCAAGCTGGAAAAGCTGTGTGCATAGTGGACCTGTTTGGCACTATGCACGACTTTGGCAGCAAGCTGGATAAATCGGCTATCTTCCTTTCCCTACATAGATCCCCACCCCCATGCAGTATTCTTGTCTTGTACCTCAGAAACGGATTCCAGTTATCCCTGCAGCCCAGCCTGCACAGCTCCTTTTCATCAGACAATGGAACACAGGAAACAAAAATGGCTAAGATGGAAGTGAAAGAGAAAATGCAGTTGCACAGTTGCTGGAGTTCTATTTAAAATGTACATACATGAACAGATGAAAGTACACCGAAATGCTTTTAAAAAAATTGTAGCTAAAAATAGCACCAAGCAAAGGATACAGAGCCGAGAAGTGGCACAATCAGGAGAGCTACTGGAATGCAAATGGTTTTGAACACAATAGGTTGGAACCGCTGTGGAAATGGTCAAATCGGACAGTTTGGGCACTGGAGGTAATAATACAAACTAGATGCTTTTAAGTTTGAATACTGCCTACTGGGTAGGCAGCAGAGGAGATTGTTACACCCGACCTAGAAGGCAATGCAAAGGATGACCTCTGTCACGGTCGCTAAGCCGGACGGCCCTACCCACGCCTATTACACACTAGAGCAGACAACACAGCACACTAACACAGCTTTACAATCATGCGCACTTCTTTATTTCACACACACACCATGGCGCCACCACTCGCGTCCATCCACAACCACACACCGGTATCCCACTTCTTTCTGACCCACACTACCCTGCTACGACCCTGAGAACCCTAACCTATGCTAAAGGACCAGTTGCGGTATATCACTGCGACCTTGGGACGCAGAGATAGCCCGCACACGTGGTAGCTAACTACTAGGGACAAGGACTAACCCAAGGGACTCTAATCTCTAAACTACTACCACCCACACCTCTCCCCAGGACCCACCCTTCTTTTGACCCGGGACCACTACCGCACCGGTCACTGCATCCCTAAGGGAGGCAACGACAAGTACCCTACACCGTGCTGGCCACTACGTCCCAAAAGGAGGCAGTAGCCAACACCCCTGACCCTACTGCCTAAACTCTACACCCCCTTCCTACCACAAAACCTTGACAACCTATCCCTTCCCGGAAAACACTGCTCCTCGGCGTTGTCCGTGGCCACTCACAAACTGACTCCTCCACGGAAGAACCTGCTCCTCGGCGCTGTCCGTGGCCTCACGAAGACGGCTCCTCCCCGCGATGGGCACCCCCCCCCCCCACCCACACACACACACACACACACACCAGGCTCCTCAACGGGACCGGCACTCGAAGGAATCTCCCCTCCTCTGAATGCCCCGCCGGAACTGAGGGTGAAGAAAGGCTTGGTGCAGCACCCCCTCACAGGACGCCTGCTCAGGGAAGAGGAACAGGTGGCTGGAGAAACTCCCGGACGAACCCCGGTAGCAAGAGGAGAGCTGCCTCACAGACGGCAGACGGCCTGGGTGGTCTCCCTCTCCCGGGAAAACCAGCAGGCAACGGGAAACCGCCGCTCACCTGCCGGCACGCGGCAGTAGACTGCGGTGGTCTGGCCCCAGCCTCGGCAAGGAAGCAGGATACCTGGACAGACAGACGTTCAACCACACCAGTTCTGCAACTGGCTGAAGTGGCTGCCAACAAAGACGACACCGACTCGGCACAGGCCAAGGGCACCCAAACCCGACGAGGACCTGGCACTAACTATGACTCGAAGTCACTCCTCAAAAACTAACGGCGCTGCCGCCGCACCTACAAGGAGTACGTCCACTCCGACGAACACCAGGGACCGAAGTGAAGCTACCCCAACGCATTCCGCCCTTGTCGGAATCAAGCGAACTCTACTCGACACAAAACAGCGATTGGTCAGAGCAGCGTATCCCTCCGCAGAGCTGACACGCCCGACCAACGGACTACTTGTTGCTCCGTGCAACAACACTTGACAACACAACAACAGCCGATATCCTGCCCGCCTTCTCTGGTGTAGAACCAAAGTAACAAAAGGGTAACAATCGGAAACGAAACCAACCTCCCGCTTCCATCCCTTCAACAAGTGAAAATTGGAATTCAAGAATATTGTATGTCTTATTTCCCCAGCCCCCTACCTAGCCTAACCTTCCACCTTAACCAAAACCCCAATCTTACACACGCACGTCGCACACTCGCATATACACATATGCACACGCACACGCTCTCTATTTCTGAACTACCATTACTCCAAACACATGGACGGCTGATTTAGTACCGCCGATCGGTGACAACCTCTGGAAGACAAAGATCAGGAAATAAGCAAACTCTTGATCAGGTAAACAGCACAGAGAACTGCGGTTGTCAGGAAAAGAGAAGTATAGAAAAGTCAGGGAAGTGAACAGAGCAGTATGCATATGGAGAATCACAAGAATGAGACCATATCAAAGAGATGAGAAAGGGAGTGGATGGTTTGAAGGTTGTAAAATGGAATATGTCGGAGGGAATGAAATGGAAAGAAAAATATACGGAATAAAGAGGTTTTAATACAACAGCAGGAACTGGAGTTGCTCTACATTCATTCTTGATAAAGATCAGCACTTTTCACCATAGACTTGATGCCCAAACATACAATCTCTCTCCACAAAGTATTCAGTGGACAGGAGTGGTTGGTTAGGGCAGAAAGAAATGGACACCGCAGTGAATGGAGTCCATGACCTCAGAAAGTCCACTGTGGTCATTTAGGACAGAAAGAGGGACAGGGCAGGAAAGAGTCTATGATCTCCCAAAGTATGACAGTGGGTAGGGTGGTCATTTTGGACAGAAAAAGATGGACATGGCAGAGAATGGAGTCTACAACCAATGGCAATAACAAGGCACAAGGCCACTCCTGTTCATGTTCCCACTTGCAGAAAAATAACAGCTGGGGAAAATGAGAATGAGTAATGCTGAAATAAGGGATATGTTAAGGGACAGCATGCACACACATGTGTGTGCAAGTGCATGTGTGTGTGTGGCATGTGTGTGTGTGTGTGTGTGTGTGTGTGGCATGTGTTCTTCAATTTAATGTCTTCCCACTTAGTGATTCCAGACAGATTGTGTACTGGTGTGTGTGTGTGTGTGTGTGTGTGTGTGTGTGCGCGCCTCTGTGTGTGCGTGCGCGTGCATGCCTGTGTATTTGCATGCGCGAGTGTACGTGTGTGCAATTTCTTTTTATACATGAGGGGTTGTTGAAAGTTAAAGATAAATTCCTACTGGACTGCGTGATAGATGTGGGCATAACACACAAAGCATAATTATCTAACATTTTTGGTAATGTCACCGAGTCGATCTATTATGTGAAATATTAGAACCAGCTTTGTGCACTGTATTCTTTACTCTTGGACAATCTCGCAAAAGGTGACATACACTAAGAGTTTCCCCACACATGTAACATTTTTACTGTATTTGGTTCAAAGTGAATTTAAACGCATCCTACGAATTAAAGTTACTACCTCTCTAGATGTCGTATTTTCAAATTTGTCTAATCCAGTCTTGGGATGGATGTTGGGATTTGGTTGTAAACAGTTGTGAAAACACTGGCTATCTATGTCTTCCAATAACCTCTTGAAACTGTTAAAGGATGCTCTCGTGATTAAAGTATAACATTCTGATACGTCTAGCGGAATGTTCAGTGCAGTCATGCCTTCAATACTGCGAGCTGCTCCCCTTAGCAGCTTTAATTCTTTTTTGTTGAAATTCCAAAAAATGTGGGGGGGAAAAACCAACATAAAGTCACTTTTACTTTTTCTTTGATAGGTTTTTTTTCATAAAATTTTTCTGTAAGGGTTCTCAAACGGGAACTTTAGTTTTAAAAGACGTAAGGCAAAAGGGGCTACTAAAAACTCCCACAGAAAAAGGGACAATTTTCTATGGAAAAATTTAAAAAAACCCAATATTTTAAAGGGACTTTAAAAATAGCATCAAATTTCCCGCGTAAATATTGACAATGTTTGCCAGAAAATAAATTCCTCCCCTTCGTTTTGGTTTTAAAAAAGGTGCCCCTTTCCCTTGTCATAAACCTACCCAAAGGTAAAAAAAAAAAAGATGGTCCTTAAAATTGTTTTTTCCAAAAGAATTTACAAAAATTTTTTTTAAAATATGGGGATCATTTTTTTGGGTTCAGTATATTTTGAAACAAAATTTTGTTTTTTTTCCCCCCCTTTTGGGGTTTGAGTGGAAAAGAGGATTGGGCCCCCAGCTATTTTATTTTGGTTTTAATTTTTGATTTTTTTTTTTGAGAAAGATGTGTAGACTAAACAGTTTTAGGTGTTTTTAAATTTTTATGTTTTTGCTCATTCAGCAAAATCTTATCTGAATTTAAAAAGTAATTCTTTTTTTACATAAATTTTTTTTTTAAAAGGGTTTTCCTTTAAAAAAAATTTTTTGGGAGGACACTTTTTAAACTCCTTCAAAAGTAAAATTCTAATTTCATAGATTACCCAAAGTTACAGTATTTTGGAAAACCCAAAGAGCAAAAATTTTTTAAACTTTGCAGTCTGCACTTTGTAAAATTAATTTAAATAGAGCTTTGGGGCGCTGAAGAATACTTTTTGAGCATAAATCAATCTAGACCGCACAAGACCGAAAAAGGATTTTTAAATTTAAACTTGTACCCATGTTTGTTTTGCTTATAAACTTTAGAAAAATTCCAATTTTTCTTTCTTTATTCAAAACAAATCCCAAAAAATAACCAAAGTTGGGTTCCCTTAAAGTTTTGAAAGTGAGATATGCTCCCTTTAAAAAATTTTTAAAAGAAATTTTATGTATTGTAAGCAGACCAGATCCATTCAAGCAATTTGTGGAATTTGTCTTGGGGCTAATTCAGAGTTTTTAAAAAGGGATAAAATTTTTTTTTTCTGGGGCCCACAGTGTCAAACCACTTTTAAAAAGAAACTACCGAATTGTTTAAATTTAGCTGATATTTTTCCTTTAAAGTAATTTAAAGAAAATTTATGGCTTTTTTTTTCATAGGACCTTTTATCCACAGCCCTGTCATCACAAACTACAAAAAACCCCTTGGGTAAGCACCACCGCCGTGGGGAAGTGGTTACGGGCGCGACTCCCGCTGGGGTCGTGGGGTTTGAAAACCCAAACAGAATCATGTGGGGTTTTTTCCCGCCCCACCGGCTCCTTTCCCAAAATTGAGTTTCTCGGGCTCATTGGGAAAACTGGGACCCCAACCCTCAGTTTCATCCCCCTTAATGGGTGCGTTTTTTGAGAGTGGCTCAAATTTTTCCCGACCAACACTGAAGGGGGCCTGTATCCTTTGGGGCCCGGTTACGCCAGGAAAAATTATGAAAGGGGAAACGTTTAAATACAGCCCTGTCATGTATCTCAACCGAAATGGAAAACCGTAGCATTTATCTTTAAACATCCCAAACCCCATCGGGTCACATTTTTAAAAAAAAATCCCCCAAAAATTTTGTGGGCCCCTTTATGCCCTGCCCATGGTGACCCCAATTTTGATGTCCCTCTCCACGCGTGGCCTTGGTTTTGGGTTCCCTCGGGGGCACCGTATCGCGATCCATGGGGGGTGTCGATTTAAAGGACGTGGGGGCGCCCTCCGGGGGGAGAGCTCACTCACGCCGGCTCCGCGACTAAGCAATTATTGTCGTCAGTAGCGGGCTTAGTAGGTGTCCTGCGTATGTTAGATCAGAACAGGCGCCACTGAACACCACCAAAGTGACTCAGCAGCAGTGCAGTGTCTCCTCCGGTGGGTTGCCTCTTGACGACTTGACATTGACTGCTCCCTGTGGATTGCCGGTGCCGGGGCTGTGGTGGGGCCGACCGGGCTGTGGTGTGGACGGCGGGGGGTCGGAATGAGCGGCGTGGGTGCACTGCCTCTGAGGTGGCGCAGAGGTTGGGACAGCAAAAAAAAAAAAAAAAAAAAAAAAAAAAACTCTGGATGAGCTTTAGATAAGCCTTTGGTTATATCTGCAATTAGGATACAAATACGATTGGAGATAATACTGATCCTTGTGGAAGACCCATTTCCAATGTTCTAGTGGTGGAATATGTATGCTCTATTCTTGTTTGAATAGTTCCATTTTTAAAGGAAATCTTTTATATAATCATACATGATTCCATTCATTCCAACAGTTTTCAGTTTATACAAATGTCGTTTATGCCACACTTGTTTGTACGCTTTCCTAATGTCAAAGAAAGCTGCCAAGATTTTTCATCTTGCGAATTGTTTAACATGCGAGTTTCACTAGTTCTGTTGCTGATCTGCCTTTCTGAAAACCGGCTTGATTTATTGAGATAATTTGATGTTTACTACAAAATATTGTACTCTAAGGACAATTCTTTCCATTATTTGCATGTATGCAATGCTAGGGCAACTGGGTGGTAGCTGTTTATGTTACTTCGAGGTTTTCCTCGTTTATGTATAGGAACAATGATAGAATGCTTCCATAAAAAAGGGCAAACTGCCATTTTCCCACCATTTTTGAATGAACACCGAGATAAAGTTTTTAAGATTAGGTGGGACATGACACCGATGTTTTTTTGGTTCCAAGATTAGCAAGACATTCTTTTACTTCTTGAACTGTTATGGGAGCATTCAGAAAGTAGTTTATTACAGTGTCTGGATTGTTCTTGGTGAAGTTTTTCTTCTTGCTCTCTGTGCAGTCAATTTTTTCTGTTCCATAAACTTTCTTAGCTGCCATATTTGGCGAAGACGTCCACAAAAACTTCAGCCTTTTCTTGATTAGAAGGAAAATCGGAGTTCGGGAGCTTGACGGGACATTTTCACAAGTTTATTTCCATTTCTCACTGTTCTTAACTTTTCCCACACTTTTTGAAAATCTTTATAATTTATTTCGTTCTTATAAAAGTCAGACTAATATTGCCGTTTTGCTTTTCCTCAAGCAGCTCTTCAGCACGCTCTTCTTTGCTTTGTAAATATTCTCTCAGTTTGATATATTTTCTCCTTTTTCTCTTTTTCACACATTCATTCCACCAGACATTTCCTATGTGTTTTTTTTAAAACTTGATTTAACAGGTTTTATCTTAGGTATTGACCGATTCGCAGCAGAAAGCATAGCATTCTGAAATTGATCATATAGGACGTCAATAGTTTGAATACCAAGTTCTTCAGTAATTCCATTCATTTACCCGGGTTCCCTCATTTATAATAACATTTTGGGACTTTTTCCTTTATCAAATCTGTTGGTTCAAGCCTTGACGTTTCAAAGGTAGTAATGATAGGAATATGTCATCACAAAGTGGTGCTAGATCTGGAGATAAAGTTAGATCTATTGCACTTGGCTTGTGCTTCGGGTTGTCAGGAACACATGTTATTCTCCCGTCATTCAAAAGAAATAAGGATGAGTCAACTAGATTTTCAGTGAAACGGTTACTAGTAGGCAACTGGCAATCCTTTTCCAAAACGGGGAATGAGCATCAAAATCTCCAGTCACAAGATACTTATTGTTTTCGTCTGGTCTTAAATGAATTGATCGTGACCAATCAGAATTGTGCTTATTAGGTCCCCGTGGTGGATAGACTGACACAACAGTTAATAGATGTCATTATTTACCTGAACCCTGACTGCCCAGGAATAGGAATCAGTGTGTCTGGTGGAACGGGACTTGCACAGGAGGTGTAGTTCTCTCCTTCCTTGATGTAAATGGCTGCGATGATTTTATTGTTAGCGTTTTCCTGTTGAACTGTTGGGAGGAAATAATAGCCAGCAAGTTTAGGTAACTTATTCCATGTGTGTCTAGGGATTGTAAGGCCAACACATTGTAGTGTTTTGTTCTGTGTGTCTAGGGATTGTAAGGCCAACACATTGTAGTGTTTTGTTCTGTGTGTCTAGGGATTGTAAGGCCAACACATTGTAGTGTTTTGTTCTGTGTGTCTAGGGATTGTAAGGCCAACACATTGTAGTGTTTTGTTCTGTGTGTCTAGGGATTGTAAGGCCAACACATTGTAGTGTTTTGTTCTGGGGTGTCTAGGGATTGTAAGGCCAACACATTGTAGTGTTTTGTTTCGTTTTCTAGGGATTGTAAGGCCAACACATTGTAGTGTTTTGTTCTGGGGTGTCCCAGGGATTGTAAGGCCAACACATTGTAGCGTTTTGTTCTGTGTGTCTAGGATTGTAAGGCCAACACATTGTAGTGTTTTGTTCTGTGTGGTCTAGGGATTGTAAGGCCAACACATTGTAGTGTTTTGTTCTGTGTGTCTAGGGATTGTAAGGCCAACACATTGTAGTGTTTTGTTCTAGTGTGTCTAGGGATTGTAAGGCCAACACATTGTAGTGTTTTGTTCTGTGTGTCTAGGGATTGTAAGGCCAACACATTGTAGTGTTTTGTTCTGTGTGTCTAGGGATTGTAAGGCCAACACATTGTAGTGTTTTGTTCTGTGTGTCTAGGGATTGTAAGGCCAACACATTGTAGTGTTTTGTTCTGTGTGTCTAGGGATTGTAAGGCCAACACATTGTAGTGTTTTGTTCTGTGTGTCTAGGATTGTAAGGCCAACACATTGTAGTGTTTTGTTCTGTGTGTCTAGGGATTGTAAGGCCAACAATTGTAGTGTTTTGTTCTGTGTGTCTAGGGATTGTAAGGCCAACACATTGTAGTGTTTTGTTCTGTGTGTCTAGGATTGTAAGGCCAACACATTGTAGTGTTTGTTCTGTGTGTCTAGGGATTGTAAGGCCAACACATTGTAGTGTTTTGTTCTGTCTAGGGATTGTAAGGCCAACACATTGTAGTGTTTTGTTCTGTGTGTCTAGGGATTGTAAGGCCAACACATTGTAGTGTTTTGTTCTGTGTGTCTAGGATTGTTTAAAGGGCCAACACATTGTAGTGTTTTGTTCTGTTCTGGGATGTAAGCCACCATTGTTTTTTGTTTTGTTCAGGATTGAAGGCCAACACATTGTATGTTTTGTTCTGTGTTCTAAGGATTGTAAGGGCCAACAATTGTAAGTTTTTGTTCTGTGTGTCTAGGGATTGTAAGGCCAACACATTGTAGTGTTTGTCTGTGGCTAGGGATTGTAAGGCCAACACATTGTATGTTTTGTTCTGTGTGTCTAGGATTGTAACCCAAAACATTGAGTGGTTTTGTGGGGTCTGTGTGTCTAGGTTGAAGGCCAAAAACATGTAGTGGTTTTGGTTCTGAGTGTCAGGGATTGTAAGGCCAACACATTGTAGTGTTTTGTTCTGTGGTGTCTAGGAAAATGTAAAGGCCCAACACATTGTAGTGTTTTGTTCTGTGTGTCTAGGGATTGTAAGCCAACACATTGTAGTGTTTTGTTCTGTTGTCTAGGATTTGTAAGGCCAACACATTGTAGTGTTTGTTCTGCAAGTTTTTTTGTTTGTTCACTAGAAGTTATAACAGATCAACACTTCCACCTGAAAACCTTAAAGGGACGTCGTCTTAACATCTCTTTTGGCATGTGTGTGTGTGTAGTGTAGTGTGAGTGTGTGTGTGTAGTGTGTGTTGTCAAGACAGTGCAAAGGGTATTCAAAAACATTTGAAGTGTGTTGTGTGACACAGTGTGTACGTGCGTGCGTGTGTGTGCATGTGCGTGTGTTGTTGTTGTGTGTGTGTGTGTGTGTGTGTGTGGTGAGTGTGACAGTGTTGTGTATGTATGTAATATGCGTGTGTATGTATGTATATGTGTGTGTGTGTGTGTGTGTGTGTGTGTGTGGTGTGTGTGTGGTGTATGTGTAGTGCTGTGTGTGTGTTTTGCTTGCAAGCAACGGAAGGGTAGTCAGGGAAGTGCTATACACAAGCTATGCTGACAAAGAATTGGATTAGAAATGTGAAAGAATGAACAGAGTGGCAGAATGGTGTTGAACCTGGGAGAGGGGTGGAGATTGAACAGAAGGGCTAGTGTTAGCAAAAAAAGTAAGGGTGGGGCTGAACAGGATCAGGGTCAGTAAGGGAAAGTAGGAGCGACTGGGTTGATATTGGAAAACATAAAAAAAACCCAACTTAAAAAAGCCCGAAAGACATGTGGGAAATGAAGGGAGAGGGCAAGGAACTGGACGGAATCTTACATTTTGCTTTTTGTCAATTATACCCCAAACGACGTATTGGGTTGAAGTTTTCAGGTTTTGAAAAAGAACCTGTCATCCTTATGGCCCAGCCCATGAATCAGAGCCGTTTCAGGGCTGTCAAACTTACACAAAACCCTCGCACTAAAAATGGAAATGAGATCAGGGAAAAATTCAGTAAATTAATTAAACAGAAGCAATTTGGCTATGCTGTTGTTTTCAGACATATGAAAACAGGCTATACTGATAATGACTGACATTTCACTGATTTTTCATGAGATACAGCATTTCAATGCCACAAAGAACAAAGCAAGGCAAGCGTATCATAAACTGACCGTTGGCTTGTTCATTCTCTTTATCAGTCCTGGCGGAGCATCAGCTGTTGGCTCACTGGATGAATGCCGGCATAGTATCGCTGCTTTGTCACATGACGGCTGCAGCTTTCAACAGCTGCATCTGGTGAATATCAGGCAGCCACTTGCCATGGGAATGTCAAGCGCCTCTCTGTGGATCTTCTGTAGCCATACCGAGAGCGTAGTCCCTCACACTTTCATCAAGCTTCCTAGAACAGAGTTATCATCAGCAACAGTTACTACAGGTGTAAATCATTGCTTACTCATGCTACGACTTGCCTTACCATTCTGACACAGTCTATGTTGTCCTTACAAAATGGGAATAATTTATACATCATTAAAACAATAAATTAACAATCACATTTTTTTCACAAACACTGAGTACAGAAACAGCCACTGAAGAGGGGTGTCACATCCATGACATGACTCTCGTACATCTCTACTATCGACTCTCGTGAACTGTCACCAACTTCTTGGTTGTTAAATGTGTGTTGGTGTATAAATCACTTGTGTGCCCTTGCGCCTGCTATAACACATATATACTTGAGCAGCTTGCTATCACAAGGAAGAGGAAAGCTGCATAGGAAGGCAAGGCAAGGCAAAGCAAGGTAAGGTAAGGTTGCTTATAGCCCAGCTGACTGCAAAAGGCCATATCAGGGCTTGTCACCAAGTTGAAGTCAACTCAAGTCTTTATAGAAACAGAAAAAAAACCGCACAACCTTTTCAAATACACCTACAAACATGCCGGAAACTTCATTAAACATCTTTGTTCCATAAAATCTGACATCAGTTGAAAACAATTAATTTCTTTCAGCCTGCACTAAAACTTGGGGTGTTAACACCAACTCAGTTGAAAATTGTAAGTGGCAGTGATGACTACCCACATTCTACCTACTGCAATTATCAGTTTCATTTTTCACCTACAATGAATACTGCTATTTCTAGTACTGCTATTCCTGGTGGTGCTAGGCAACTACTGTCCCCCCCCCCCCCCCCCCCTTTTTTTTCCCATTCAAATAATGGAGAAGTACAAGTGCGCAGAAAGAGGACAGTGCGCAAAGAGCTTTTATCCACAGTCACATGTAAATCTCCGAGTATCACAAGTATGAATGGCTGTAGTTACCGTAAACTCAGAAGAAAAATGAAGAAACATTGTACTGTGTTTATCGCAACCACTGTCATAAACATGACTGATAATCAACTGAAAGGGGGACAAAATGAAAACCCTTTCTATTGCATTTTTGCTGCACTTGCAGTTTTATCTTCAGCTCAGGAAGAGATGCACTTCCCATGGAGAAAAGAAGTACATAAACACACAGATTACAACATTAACACAGATAATAATAAATAAACGAAAAGGTAAGCCCCACCCCTCATCTCTCCAACACCAAAATCCCCTACCCCCACCCCACCCTTCACACCACACTGACATAGTAAGCACAATCACATGAATAATATTTCAAGTTCGTAATTGTGGAAGATAAATCAAGCAATATTTATTAAGGTCAATTTCCACACTGTTTTCAATATCACATTTCAGAATCTGTACACATTGCTCCAGTTCATATCTAGATTATACCAGTTTTAAGAAAACAGTTTTTGGCGGCGTATATTTTAACTTGTAGCAAAGTCAACAAACCCATTGTTTTATTTGTAGTTTGTTGCTCCGATATGCTGAACAAAATCAAACGTTTCTCAAAAGAAACTGTTCACAATAATCACAGTGTGGTCATTTGTTATCCTGCCAGAAAGAATGGACCATCTAACAGTCCCAGAAAAGATGTTCAACTGTCCCGAGTTTCTCGACAGCACAGGTTACAAACTGGAGAGTCGATCAACTTTCTTGTATACAAGTATTCCTCTGTTGGCAGAAGTCTATGCAGCAGTCTCATCTGGAACCACCGTAACCGATTGAATGAATCTTTAATATTAACGTGTTTTCACCATAATAGGTGATATTACACGGAGGAACCACCTTAATTGTACATCTGTAGTAGTAGAAAAACAACTAAATACTGCATCCCAGTTCAATTGTCACTGTATATTTCAGACATCTCTCAACTGCAGTGGGAGCTATTTCAGATTACGTCATCACTGATTGCATGTGAAGCACTGTTTTCTTGCTCATGTGTTTTAAGTCAAGTCAAGAACACTGTATTATCTCAAAAGAGAAATTAAGAGTTGCATACAAACAACAAATCACTATTACACTCACCCACCCACTCGCACACACAGAATACTATGCACACATATATATATAACACAAACAAGTTTTCGGAACTGGATCTTATTGTAAGATTAGTTATGATTCAGGAATTTGATGGAATCGGGAACAAAACTGTTATTGGTTCTCTTTGTCTTGACTTTTGGAATTTAGAATCTTAGTCCAGAGGGTAGAACATAGTTTTCTGAAAGAACACAAGAACTGTCGGCAGCAAATTCACAGCTTTTAGTGTGACATGACTTTCACAACAATTTATCTAGCTGTCCTTGATTTTTGCCAATAATCTATGTATTCATCACTGTGTTTAAAAATTGTTTTTTTACGCTAAGATTTCCAAACCAGCATAAAAAGCCAAAGGATAACACTGATTCTACAAAACAACGATAAAACAATTATTTAAGATGTCCTTTTTGACAGTAAGAGACCGAGGTTTCTGAAGACAATATATTCTAGATTGGCATTTTTTGTGTGGGTAACTTGGATATCTGCACTAAAATTCATATTATCTAAAATATACTGTACACAAAAAAAACCGCATTTTTTAATGAAAATATTAAGGAAATTTTCACAAAATTATGCTCCGTATTGCAGAAAACAGTTATGTTGAACTCAAACTGAAAGGATAAACCCAATCTTGGCTGTCTGCGTGATCCACGTGTCTTCCAAGAATGATAATGCAGTTTGAAGCATGTGCCCCATGAATCTGTTCAGTAACCATAAATGACCACATTGTGGTGGGTAAATTGCTTCCAACCCTGGCAAGTTTCACTATAAAAGCCAGTTCATTTTAGCGAAAAATTAAAGGTTTCGAACAAGGAGAAAACATGCCACGCCTGAGCGCACTTGCAAGGGGAAATACACTTGGCCTTCTGCAGGCAGGTCAGAGGCAAGTCGCCGTTGCCCGAGTCCTGAACAAGGCACCATCAGTAGGCTCTGCACTCGTTACAGGCAAACAGGCTCCACAGCTGATGGTCCTAGGTCAGGCCGACCACGGGTGACTACACCAGCACAAGATCGCTTCATACGCCTTCGGCATCGCAGCATAATCGGTTTTTGGTAGCCCAATCAACTGTCCAGGCACTTCCTGGCAACCAGAGGATCAGCAGACAGACAGTGCGAAACCGTCTCCATGCAGCTGGATTGCGGGCCTATCGAACCCATCAAGGGAATGCGCTGACAAGACGCCATTGCCAGGCCAGGCTGCTGTGGGCAAACCAACACCAACCCCGGACTCTGAGGAACCACTGGTGACATGTCTGGTTCAGTGATGAATCCAGATTTCTGCTGCAACGCCACAACGGAAGGAGACGGGTCCACCGGAGGCTTGTTGAGCGGTACGCTGCTCAGTGTGTGGATGAGGCACCTCCGCATGGTGGTGGGGGAATCACTGTGTGGGGAGCTATCAGCAACACAAGCAGGAGTCAGCTGGTTCGCGTCCAAGGCAACCTCACGGCTGCACAGTACGTGTAGGACATTTGGCATGCACATGTCCCGCCCGTGGTAGCCGCTCCAGGAACCAAGAGCCAGCAGGACAATGCCAGGCCTCACACAGCCCGCATTACCATGGTCTTCCTCAACACCCACAATATCCACACCCTGCCTTGGCCACCACTAAGTCCAGATCTCAACCCGACAAAACATTTGTGGGATGAACTGGACCGACGCCTCGGAGCAAGAGTCAATGCCCCTGCAACACCTGATGGCCTGTTTGCAGCGCTGCAGGAAGAGTGGAACGCCATCCCAAGGGAGACGATCCAGCACCTGATTGCCTCCATGCCACGCAGGTTCCAGGCTGTGATTCGGGCAAATGGGGGTCATACCTGGTACTGATTCTGAGCGGGGATTGGGAAGTACGGGAGAGGGTAAGGTGAGAGGGGCTATACACCTTCACCTCCACAGGAGAGAGGGAACAGGGAAGGTAAACTCGTGTGGAGGAGATCATATATATAATGTAACTGAAAGAAAAATAAGATGGAGAAGAGGGGATAGATAAATAGATTGATGTAGGGAGAGGGGAAAAGATAGCTGCAAGCTGTATATGAGGTAACAAGTGTGTGTGTATGTGTGTGTGTGTGGGGGGGGGGGGGGGGGGGAATGGTAGTGTAAAGGACAGCTGTAAGTTATATACAAGGTAGATAGTGGGGTTTCTACTGAAAACTGACGACAGAGAGGGTCTACAACTAGTTTCCAATAAAATTCAAAACTGATGATGGAGAGGGTCTACAGCTATTTTTTTTTAAAAACCAAAACTGGTGCGGCGAGGTCTACTACTAGTTTTCAATAAAATCAGAAACATGTCAAAATTCATGCACTGGCCACAATGTCGTCTGTATTATAGTGTATATACGCACATCTTCATCGAGTTGAAGATTCTGACACTTTTGTGTGTATGACCGTCTTTTATCCCGCCATTAAGGCAGCCATACTCCAACTTCGGGGAAGGTGCATGCTATGTGTAACTTGTCATCCATACCAACGGCCAAACTGGCCTTCTCTTCCGAAAGTTGGTGATGAGATTTGACGTGTGTGCAAGGTTTGTGCGTGCGTTCACACACGGAGCCTCGGTTTATAGTCTCATTCGAAGGACTGTATGGGGAATGCAGTCAGAACCAGTGTTAAATCCGAGAAAAATCCCCCTTTACCGAAATTCGAACCCGTAAACCTCAGGATCACGAGTCCGGCGCTCTACCAACTGAGCTGTTCCGGCCCCCGTTCTTGATACATGAGCTATCCCATGGCTGACGTCACATTTAAGGCCTTAGCGCTCAGCCGTAGCAAAGTAAATCCCCCGGCGAACATCTCATTAGTGGCCCTTGTATAACACTGCCCGATATCAAAGCTCATTTCTTTCCATTTTTTTCCTCCCTTAAAAAAATCAGTGAATTATGGGGGAATATTTCCTTTCACAATACCTCCCGCACTAACGCTTCTAAAGTGTTTCCCCTACATTTTGGAGAAGTTCGTTTATAAACACTTAATCCTTGCACATTCACACCCACACACGCCCTACCTTAGGGAGTCAGTCCGGACTCTGGTGGTTTCGTCAAGATTCTTTTCAAGCCCTTCAATGGCACCGACTGTCAGTCTGTCACTCTGTGTCAGTCTCCGGGCCTAGCAACTGTACTGTCATAGCCGTCGTAACCGTCTACGGCTGTTCTGTCGCAATGCAAGGGCAAAACTGTCTCCTACAGCACAAGGCTCCTTAACTGACAAGAAGTTCGCCTGCTTGTTTCCCTGCTGACCGTCAGTGAACACTTCTAAAGCGAGGCGCACTTCCGCCGAGCTCGCCTGCATGCGTGGAATCCGTGCGTCACAATATTTCTCTCCCAACATCAAAAAGTTGAACGTTGAGACGTTAAAAATACTGTTAACATTTTTATATGAAAATGGCACATTCAGTGGCATTAGATTTCAATGAATTGGATTGGATGTTTGTCGCAAAGCAGCCATGGCACTGAAGGTGGAGAAAGGGTGTGTGAAAGGAAATCATTCATTTTTGGCGATATCTTCCTCTGGTTCGTTTCAGAGAATCAAAGGGATGGTGGTCGATGGGGCGGCCATCTTTCCTAGGTGAACACCCAGCGTCTCCTGTCTGGACCCAGGCGAAGGGCAGGCAGCCGGGTGTCGTATATAATACTGTCGCCGTGGAATTGTATCGCAGCGATAGCATTTCACGTGAAATATTGTTGCAGCGACAATAATTGCTGGAAAAAAAATGTCGCGCGACAACTTTCACGAAAATGTCCCATAGAATATTGTAGCTGTCCATAAAATGCAGTATTTCCCGGAAATACTGTCGCTGCGACACGATTTTATGAGCGACAGTATTATATACGACACCGGCACCAAAACGTACGTCACAACGAAGTGACAGGAACTCTTCAGGATCCCCACCGAAGGGGGTCGCCAAACCAGGAATGGTTGCAAGAAACTTGTCTAGACTGAGGATCGTGGTCATCCGAAATCCTTTCCCCGTCTGTCTCTCCGACCCCCCAAACCAAACCGAAAACCTACAGCTGAGCAGTTCACACATGCTGTCAGTCATGCGGGGAAGTTGAGAACTCGCACGGACTGCACGTGCAACTGAAAAAAAAACCAGCAACCTCACCAGTGTGGCTCAAAACTTGATTTCACTCTCAAAAAAAAAAAAAATACCCAGTTACACACACACACAACACACACACCAAAATGAAGAACGTGGAGGGTGGTGAGGAGGACGGGCCAGGGGGGGGGGGGGGGGGGGCGCATATGCTAAGAATAGAAGAGTATGGAAGAAAGGAAACACAAACACACACACACGCGCGGTTGCGGAAAGTACGGTTCGTACTTCTAAAAGATGGGGCACCCAAAAGGATAGAAGGAAAAAGTTAGTAAAACCAACGATAAACCACTTTAAAGAGACCCTGATCCTCATGAATGAAAAGGAATATGAAGGAGTACGGAAAGTCTAGAACGTATCCAAAAGTGACGAGGGAACTATAAAACCATTAACAGAAGAGCCGTCCGTGACAGTGTGTGTGCGAGAGAGAGAGAGAGAGAGGGAGAGCGGCGGGGGGGGGGGGGGGGGGGGGGGGGGGGGGGGGGGCGTGTGTTTGTGTGCGTGCGCGTGACGAGTTGGCATACCAACTTACAACTGCACCTAACTCTGCAACGCCCTGTCACAAAAAAAGACACATCCTTCATAATATCATCTCTGTCTAAGTGGGAGGGAAGAGGAGGGGCGAGCAGGAGTGCAGTGGTGAGGAGCGAGGCAGGCGAGGGTGAAGAGAAAAGGAAGAACAAGAAGCTGTAGCAGGTGTCCTCTGCCTTTTTACAGTCGGAGGAGGAAGCAAAGCAACATACTGATTGATGCACGCTCCACTCTGTTACCTGAACAGTGTATTCCCCTCTCCCCCCCCCCCCCCCCCCCCCCCCCCCCCCCCCCCCCCCCCCCCCCCATTTTTCTGTTTCTTTTTTTCTTTCCATTCATAAGTACTACCGTCAATGCTCTTTTGTTCAGTTGTTCCTTTCGGTGTGGAGTGGTCAATGC
>CM031625.1:34830823-34833323 GCA_018398815.1 Conus ventricosus
GTCTGTAGACTAATAGGGGGTTGGGATGGGGTGGGGTGGGGAGGGAGGACTCACACAATAAGATGGCTGATGTAGATTGTCTGTAGACTAATAGGGGGTTGGGGTGGGGAGGGAGGGAGGATTCACACAATAAGATGGCTGATGTAGATCGTCTGTAGACTAATAGGGGGTTGGGGTGGGGTGGGGAGGGAGGGAGGACTCGCACAATAAGACGGCTGATGTAGATTGTCTGTAGACTAATAGGGGATGGGGTGGGGTGGGGAGGGAGGGAGGACTCACACAATAAGATGGCTGATGTAGATTGTCTGTAGACTAATAGGGGATGGGGTGGGTGGGGGAGGGAGGGAGGGAGGACTCACACAATAAGATGGCTGATGTAGATTGTCTGTAGACTAATAGGGGTTGGGATGGGGAGGGAGGGAGGGAGGACTCACACAATAAGATGGCTGATGTAGATTGTCTGTAGACTAATAGGGGGTTGGGGTGGGATGGGGTGGGGAGGGAGGACTCGCACAATAAGATGGCTGATGTAGATTGTCTGTAGACTAATAGGGGTTGGGATGGGGTGGGGTGGGGAGGGAGGACTCACACAATAAGATGGCTGATGTAGATTGTCTGTAGACTAATAGGGAGGGAGGACTCACACAATAAGATGGCTGATGTAGATTGTCTGTAGACTAACAGGGGGCTGGGATGGGGGTGGGGTGGGGAGGGAGGGAGGACTCACACAATAAGATGGCTGATGTAGATTGTCTGTAGACTAATAGGGGGTTGGGGTGGGGTGGGAGGGGAGGGAGGACTCACACAATAAGATGGCTGATGTAGATTGTCTGTAGACTAATAGGGGGTTGGGGTGGGGTGGGGAGGGAGGGAGGACTCACACAATAAGATGGCTGATGTAGATTGTCTTTAGACTAATAGGGGGTTGGGATGGGGTGGGGAGGGGAGGGAGGGAGGACTCACACAATAAGATGGCTGATGTAGATTGTCTGTAGACTAATAGGGGGTTGGGGTGGGGAGGGGAGGGAGGACTCACACAATAAGATGGCTGATGTAGATTGCCTGTAGACTAATAGGGGGTTGGGATGGGGTGGGGAGGGGAGGGAGGGAGGACTCACACAATAAGATGGCTGATGTAGATTGTCTGTAGACTAATAGGGGGTTGGGGTGGGGAGGGAGGGAGGACTCACACAATAAGATGGCTGATGTAGATTGTCTGTAGACTAATAGGGGGTTGGGGTGGGGTGGGGAGGGGAGGGAGGACTCACACAATAAGATGGCTGATGTAGATTGTCTGTAGACTAATAGGGGGTTGGGGTGGGGGTGGGGAGGGAGGGAGGACTCACACAATAAGATGGCTGATGTAGATTGTCTGTAGACTAATAGGGGTTGGGATGGGGTGGGGTGGGGAGGGAGGGAGGACTCACACAATAAGATGGCTGATGTAGATTGTCTGTAGACTAATAGGGGGTTGGTGTGGGGAGAGAGGGAGGACTCACACAATAAGATGGCTGATGTAGATTGTCTGTAGACTAACAGGGGGTTGGGATGGGGTGGGGTGGGGAGGGAGGGAGGACTCACACAATAAGATGGCTGATGTAGATTGTCTGTAGACTAATAGGGGGTTGGGGTGGGGTGGGGAGGGAGGGAGGACTCACACAATAAGATGGCTGATGTAGATTGTCTGTAGACTAATAGGGGGTTGGGATGGGGGTGGGGTGGGGAGGGAGGGAGGACTCACACAATAAGATGGCTGATGTAGATTGTCTGTAGACTAATAGGGGATGGGGTGGGGTGGGGAGGGAGGGAGGGAGGGAGAACTCACACAATAAGATGGCTGATGTAGATTGTCTGTAGACTAATAGGGGGTTGGGGTGGGATGGGGTGGGAGGGAGGACTCACACAGGAAGACGGCTGATGTAGATTGTCTGTAGACTAATAGGGGGTTGGGGTGGGGAGGGAGGGAGGACTCACACAATAAGATGGCTGAAGTAGATTGTCTGTAGACTAATAGGGAGGGAGGACTCACACAATAAGACGGCTGATGTAGATTGTCTGCAGACTAATAGGGGGTTGAGGTGGGGTGGGGTGGGGAGGGAGGACTCACACAATAAGATGGCTGATGTAGATTGTCTGTAGACTAATAGGGGGATGGGGTGGGGTGGGGAGGGAGGGAGGACTCACACAATAAGATGGCTGATGTAGATTGTCTGTAGACTAATAGGGGGATGGGGTGGGGTGGGGAGGGAGGGAGGACTCACACAATAAGATGGCTGATGTAGATTGTCTGCAGACTAATAGGGGGTTGAGGTGGGGTGGGGTGGGGAGGGAGTACTCACACAATAAGATGGCTGATGTAGATTGTCTGTAGACTAATAGGGGGTTGGGGTGGGGTGGGGAGGGAGGGAGGACTCACGCAATAAGATGGCTGATGTAGATCGTCTGTTTTTAAGGCACACATCAAGCACACTACTTTTTTTTTTAATGCGGGACCATTGAT
>CM031625.1:34840823-34850823 GCA_018398815.1 Conus ventricosus
ATCGAGCGTTTAAACAACACTTTATTGAAGAATTAGGCTTATGTACTTATATATATATAGAGAGAGAAAGAGAATGCAAACAATTAAGTAGTGGGGAAAACAAGTGCAGGTTAGCAATTCTTCAGTCATTATAGTTATGACTTGGCAAAGATTTGAACTTTATAAAAAAAAAAAAAAATTTGAAGATGAAGCAAATGGGTGGACTATATTATAAATATGAGAAGCCCTTCACTAGCTGCCTGAGGGAATCATTGTAATCCTTCTTGAAAGCACATTTATTTGTATTGCCTGCTCCTAGGCCTTTCATCCGCTGGATCGGACTCAACAGGGTGACACGGCTGATTGTGTCTGTGCTCTTGGTGTCAAATAGAGACACACCACAGTCCATAATTCTGTGGTGTTCTCACCACCGAGGGTTCAAAAAAGAATCCAACAGCACCCTCAAAGCAGCCAGCGAAGGGTAGTAAATGGAACAAAACACAAGTGTGGAAGTGAAAAAAGTTGCTGAAAAACTAAAAGCATTAATCAAACAATATAAAAAATAGGGGACAATCTTTGAGCCTATGCTTGAGGATCCATTCAAGGATGCAAGGGAGATAAAAAGATATGGAACAGTCTGAGTGGTCAGCTCTGCTGTTCAATAACCCAAGCATTGTGAGTGGCTAAGAATTGTACAGAACAACCTTTACTTGGATCTCCTAAGAGATGCAATCTCCCACTGATTGACCAAACAATAGAATGCTAAACAATTAAGTAGTGGGGGAAAACAAGTGCAGGTTAGCAATTCTTCAGTCATTATAGTAATGACTTGGCAAAGATTTGAACTTTAAAAAAAAAAAATTGAAGATGAAGCAAATGGGTGGACTATATTATAAATATGAGAAGCCCTTCACTAGCTGCCTGAGGGAATCATCGTAATCCCTCTTGAAAGCACATTTATTTGTATTGCCTGCTCCTAGGCCTTTCATCCGCTGGATCGGACTCATCATATATATATATATATTTGTTAAAATAGGTTGCTCCCCAAGGGGTCGAGCACTATCAAAATCATTTTGGGTATTTTAACCACACTAATCTCTCTCTCTCTCTCTCTCTCTCTCTCTCTCTCTCTCTCTCTCTCTCTATTTATCTATATATATATATATATATATATATATATATATATATATATATATACCAGTATAAAACAAGATTTTAAAATGAAGAGATTAAAGAGATTATAAAAGCTTGAAAAAAAAAATCTTGTTTTATACTGGTATGTCGCTCCCTACGTGGTTGAGCACTTTTTGCGTTCTGGGTGGCTTTTTAACTCTGATTTTTATATATATATATATATATATATATATATATATATATATATATATATATATATATATATATATATATATATATATATATATGTGTGTGTGTGTGTGTGTGTGTGTGTGTGTGTGTGTGTGTGTGTGTGTGTGTGTGTGTGTGTTTGTACCTGCCCGCATGCGCGAGCGTGTGTGTGTGTGTGTGTGTGTGTGTGTGTGTGTGTGTGTGTGTGTGTGTGTGTGTGTGTGCAGGCATTGGTGAATGAAACCAAACAGAAGAGCTAATGGACTGAAACATCGCTCTTAATGTTTCTGCCAGTATACAGAAGTGGTTTCAATAAAAACTTATTCACACATTGGGAAAGAGAGAGAGAGAGAGAGAGAGGAGAGAGAGAGAGAGGAGAGAGAGAGAGAGAGAGAGAGAGAGAGAGGAGAGAGAGAGAGAGGAGCGAGCGAGCGAGGAGAGAGAGTAGAGAGAGAGAGAGAGATGAGGAGAGAGAGAGAGAGAGAGATGAGAGAGAGGAGAGAGGGAGTGAGTAAGTGAGTGAGAGAGAGTGAGAGAGAGAGAGTGAGTGAGAGGTGAGTGAGGAGAGGTGAGAGAGAGGGAGAGTGAGTGAGAGGAGAGTGAGTGAGAGAGAGAGTGAGTGAGAGAGGTGAGTGGTGATGTGAGAGAGAGAGAGAGAGTGGTGTGTGTGTAGTGAGTGTTTTAGAGAGAGAGAGAGAGGGGGGTAAGGTTTTATTCATCCACGTGAAAGGACGATAGCATTTTATGAAAACTGATAAACACAAAGACAACAGTATCACGAATTTTCCCAAATTAACTTGCAAAAAAATAGTTAGCTCTCTCAGCTGATAAATCGCAATCTACGTTCGCATTGTGTGAAATCATTAATAAACACAAACGTAAAAGACATAGCTCATTATAGAATTTTCACGGAATCATTTTTCAAACGGAGATTATTGAGAACAGGACAACTCAAGATGAAATGAATTTTGTTTTCCATGGATTCTTTGCAAAGAGAAAAGCAGTTCATTGTAACATCCTTTTTTTTTGTATGCCATATACATGTACCTTAATTTAAGGGACCCCAAGTCTAGATCAATTTAAAATAAATCGTCAGATGTCTGTTCACATTCCACGTGATATGTTTTCTTTACTAAATGCGAAAAACAATCAGTTAAGTTTGTACGTATTAAACCTGCTATTTGACTGAATATGAATTTCCCATGTCTACAGTTCAAGTGTGTTTCTTGGAAACAAAAAAAAAAAAAAGAAAAGAAAACAGTGCTGTGTTTAGAAAATGTGCCTCTCTCTTCCTCTTCTGCAAACGTTTTTGTTTGTTTTTTTCCTCATTGAAATTTTCCCTTAAAGATTTTATGTCATACGATTCCATTTTGATGACAGATAGAAAAAAAAGGTAAGATGACCTTTGGATTATAAAAGCTTGAAAAGAAGAAGAAGAAAGAAACAGAAAACACACGATAAGTTGAAAATATGGATCCATAAGGACATTACCAGACTTTTCGAGGTTTTCGCAGTTTGTTAATAGTGAGGAAGAAAGTGGAAAAAGTGGTATTTACAATGGAAAGGATGAACACAATTGAAGACAGGGACCTCGGGATGACAAGTAGAGAGAGAGAGAGAGAGAGAGAGAGAGAGAGAGAGAGAGAGAGGGGAGAGAGAGAGAGAGGTGTGTTAAAAAATCACTCAGTGGGACATAAGTTGAAATAGAGGGGGGGGGGGGGGGGGGGGAGTGTTGGGCCGCATGGGAGTCGTGGTGTGTGTGTGTGTGTGTGTGTGTGTGTGTGTGTGTGTGTGTGTGTGTGTGTGTGTGTGTGAGGTAGCATTTGTCTATGTTCGTAAGATTTGTGTGTGTGTGGGGGGGTGGGGGGGAGGGGGGGTGCACGTGCGTGTGTGCAAGCTTGCGTGTGCATTTGTTTGTGTGTAGGTGTGGTTGGTTGTGTATATGTGTGTGTAGTCATTTTTTTTCGTGTGTGTGTACATGCTTGCATGCACGCGCGCTTGTGTGTGTGTGTGTGTGTGTGTGTGTGTGTGTGTTGTGTGTGTGTGTGTGTGTGTGTGTGTGTGTGTGTGTGTTGTGTGTGTGTGTGTGTGCGCGCGTGCGTGTACGCGCGCTTGTGTGTGTTTGGCGGAATGAAACGTATGCGTGTGTGAGGGTATGTGATGAGGGTGCGCGCATGTGTGTTTGCGTGTGTTTCTGTTAGGGTATATAATGTGCGTGCACATTTATTTATGACAGTGTAAATGTGCACAGGGGAGGCGGGGGTTGGGGAGGGGTGGAGAAAGGTGGAGAAAATGGTTCTGGAGGGCTGTGATCAGGAGAGAGAGAGAGAGAGAGAGAGAGAGAGAGAGAGAGAGAAAAGTGAGAGAGAGAGGGGAGAGAGAGAAGAGAGAGAAAGAACAATGACCGTCTTTATTTCTTGAGGCCCCAGCCCTTAGAATTGAGGCCAAGTTAACACGAAACTAAAAGACACATATATCGTGAGACTGTTAACAAAGGTTTGCCTTAACTTCGTGGCATTAAACAGAAATACACCAAGCTTCCTAATATTGAAAAAAGACTCATTTCTCAGCAAGACTGCATGTAGATTGACACCAAAATTAAGAAGAGAGAGAGAGAGAGAGAGAGAGAGAGAGAGAGGAGAGAGAGAGAGGAGAGAGAGAGAGAGAGACAGACAGACAGACAGACAGCGACAGACAGACACAGACACAGAAACAGACACAGAGTGTGTGTGTGGGGTGTGTGTGTGTGTGTGTGTGTGTGTGTGTGTGTGTGTGTGGGGTGTGTGTGAGAGAGAGGGGAGAGAGAGAGGGAGAGAGAGAGAGAGGAGAGAGAGAGAGAGAGAGACTCAAGACTCAAGATATTTTATTCATATTAGGCTCAGCCCATCATGAAGGGGAATGTGAACATGAAACTGAGTAAAGATATACAACAGGTTCAAAATACAAGTTAACGATGATATAAATGTATTCATGTACCTTTCAAGAAGTCATAACATCTCTCATTTTAAATCCTTTATACAAAAACAAAGAAAGACTACGCACATCTTCAGGTTTGGACGATGACATTAGCAAACTCAGTTTAAACAGTGACGGATGTCTATAGTATTTAGGCTTAATTAAAGTTTCTCGTATATGTTTAAGAGCTGGGCAACAGAGAACAAAATGCACCTCACTTTCTTCGCCTTCAGTACATAAGGG
This sequence comes from Conus ventricosus, assembly GCA_018398815.1. Taxonomy (NCBI): domain Eukaryota; kingdom Metazoa; phylum Mollusca; class Gastropoda; order Neogastropoda; family Conidae; genus Conus; species Conus ventricosus. The sequence continues at coordinate 34,845,345 of CM031625.1, forward strand.
GCAAATTAAATCGTTGAACATAGACGTTTTGTATCGGAAGCGATGTAAAGCCAGCTCAGAAATCCCGAGCCTAAATCTAGTCGTAATAATTTTAAGTGCCTGTCAATATCTAAATGTAAGTAAGGTTTTAAACTGTGGCCACTGCTAAAAGCTCTATACAAGCTGAATCTATCACTAGTTTGAATATGATCGGACCAAGTTTGCCACCTACAGTCAATCATCCTTTGCCTGAAACAACATATAAAATTCATGAACATTTCCAACGCCTTGACTTGCCCAAACAAATCCAAATCCATATTTAAACAAACATAAGCGCACATTGTTGCCCAATTTTTCTTACCTTTTATATCAAGGTCAAATAACATATCATAAGCTTTGCGTGGAATCCTGTGATTCTCCATTTGTATCAGCTTAAGCCAGTAGCGAATACACTTAACAGCAGAATTTATATATATTGGATAGCGATTGGTTTCACCATAAACAAGGTCATTGGGTGTTCCCCTGTCTACTCCTAGAAATTTCTTCAACGCAAATAAATGGACTGATTCACAATGGACAACAGCATTGTCTGGGCCCCCATTATTCAGAGCCATACTGCACAACTGGCTGTATCTGAGAATCAAACAATTTCATAAATAAATTAAAAGAGTTGTTATCCAACATATATAACCTTTTCAGAACATAAATCAAAGCATTCTTAGCTCTGCTTGCAAGGTCTTTGCATGCAGCAGTGAAACTCAAGCGCGTAGAGAAAAAAATTCCTAAATATTTATACGCATTACCACAGGCATTCTTTCCCCGTTATACAACCATTTTTCTCTCACACTCAAATATCCACCCTTCCGAAATACTATGATATTGCTTTTAGTCATATTAACTTTAAGTTGAAGAGAGATGCAGCGGCATGTTGTAAGCTGTTCAGTTGTGTTTGCAGACCTATAACTGTCTCTGCCATCAAAACGACATCGTCAGCCAACAACAGAATAAATAATTCGAATGCATCTAGTGAAAATCGAGCGCCATGTCTTCCTTTATTAATTACTTCAACCGCCAGTTCGTTAATGAAAAGAGAAAACAAAACAGGGCTGCAAGCATCTCCCTGCCTTAATCCTGATGTGCAGGCAATGTAATCAGTTAACATTGAACCACATCGAACTCTGGCTTTGACATCATTGTACATGCTTTTAATGCATCTGAATAATTTACCTTTAATCCCATTTTTTAGGAGAATTGGCCAAAGAATATTTCGATTTATCGTGTCAAAAGCTTTTTTCGAAATCAATAAATGCAACATACAATTTTCGATTATAACAAAACTGTTTCTGTACGAGAGCTAGTAAAGAAAACATATGGTCGACTGTAGAGTATCCTCTTTAAATCCAGCTTGATAATCACCTGTGAGATTGTGTTCATCCACCCATTCTTGCAGTCTATTATTTATCACTATACCAAATAATTTACTACTAACATCGTCAAGGAAATTCCCCTATAATTGTTAGGATCATGATATCACCCTTCTTAAAAATAGGTTGAATAACAGATTCAAACCATTTCTCAGGAAACACACCATTATCAAATAGCTTATTAAACAATTTCAGAAGGAAGTATACAACTTGATCATTCGAATTCTTAAAAAGCTCGGCAATAATGCCATCGGGACCAGCTGCTTTATGGTTTTTAGTTTTCTAAGTGCTAGCAATATTTCATCTTAGAGATCGGACGATTCATATAGCCTTCCATTTCAACTTCAGCTGAATACTCATTTACTGTGTTGTCAGCATCCGTCTCAGCAAGGCTTTAAAGTGTTGAAACCAGGAATCGACTGATATATTATTTCTAGGCTGTTTTCTTTTGAAGGACGCGTTATGAACAACGTCCCAAAATTCTTTTTGGTTTCCCACTGTCATTACCAGTTTATCTAGTAAAGCTTTGTTGAATTGTTTCCTCTTCCGCTTTAGTAAATTTTTATATTCACGTCTGGCAATTACATATTCATTTCTCATTTCGATTATTGTTTCTGTTTTCTTTTCTAATTTTACTGAACGACGAAATATCTGTAACAATCTTCTAGTGTTTTTTTTACAAAGTTTACATTCTATATCAAACCATTTACATGAACTTCCATTGTTATTAAATGATATACATGTTTTCATGGATCCAGCACTTTCTCTTTATACAATCATTAAAACTTTAAGAGCATTATTTACGTTAACATCAAACAAATCAATTGCAAGATCAATTTTTGTGTGCGTTTCTTCACTGCACAAAATACTGGTATATGTAGCTGCACACTTCTCGTCCCATATAAGTTTGTGTTTGACAAAATTCTCTTTTTGCATACACATATCAAGTGAACATTCCTTGGCAAGAACAACACATGCTGTCACTGGTAAATGGTCGGAATCAATACGGTCAGCTATAGATAATTCACAAGAATCAAACAGAATCATAAAAAGTTCACGTGACAGTACGAAATAGTTCTGTGACACTGCTTCCAGAGTCAGATATAAATGTGTAGCAACCTTCATAGTCGCCTTTGCACATGCCATTTAAAATACACAAATCTAACGCAGTGCCCCATGTTCAATAATAATTTACCATAGCTGTTCAAAGTACAGTCATTTGAATGTCGAACCATATTATAGGACAAATTATGAACTGTGGATCAAACGTATTTTGTACAATATAATCTAGAGAAACATCAGCTGTTCTGCTATTCAAATCTCCATTTAAAATAACATACACATCATTCTGCAACAGAAAATCGGTTAAACATTCTTCAAGCATACTAATTCCATTGTCAATATCAAAATAAGTGTAAATGGAGATCCTTTGGTGGTATATATGTACAAACATACAGAATATCTTTACCTAATCCAAATAACTCTTTACTGATCAAAAAACATGCAACAATTAACATGATCCATATCAATACTTTTAACGTACGGGAAAAGATCATTCCTTACTAAACAAACAAGTCCTCCCGATCGTCTACCTGTTTAGTAAATTTAACGGCAGGTTTACAAAATAGTCTGTACCCGGTGAATAAGTCCAACTGACAGTCCTCAATGAACGTCTCAACTAAACAAACAAAATCGAACTGACAAACATAAGAAATGAAACCAGAGTCAAATATTTTTGATAGCAATCCGTTTACGTTCCACATCAAAAAAGAAACACGTTTTGGTTTTGCGCTCGGTGTGTGTTGCACGTGCTCACTCACGCTGTCACGACACGGCACGGCCTTGCTGACCTGATTAACATCGCAGGTTCAAGCGTGTCACTGACATGACGAACAGGTAAGCGTACAGACGGTGTTGGGTTACATTTGTTACCTCTCGTGTTCCTATCAATGGGAGAATTAAGTCCCGAAAATGGCCGGCCAGAATCCTATCTGGATTCACGCAAACTGTCCCCCTCGCCAAGGAAGTACTTCTGACCATCAATGAGTAGGTGGTCAAACACCATCGTGGCCCTCTTCCCATCATTTCTGGCTTTTTTCAGGTGGGGAGACAGTTTTTCGTCTTATCTCCCTCACTCGGAAGGAGAAGTCTTTCCTACAAAAAATTTTGGTACCCTGCAATTTCTTTTTCACACTGAGAATTTGTACTTTGTCTTTATAAAAAGTGCATCTTGCGATCATCGGGGAATCTGGTTTGTTGTTCAAACGATGGACCCTGTCAAATTGGATGTCACCGCTTATATCCAGCTTTTTAGCAATGACGTCATGTAATTTGGTTGCACATTGTTCATTGGATTCGTTTTGCTCTCTGTCTATTCCATAGAATATTAGATTATTCCTTTTGGATCTGCCCTCAAGGTCGTCAGTCTTTCTTTCTAACTGATCGACTCGAGAGAGCAGATCAGAGTTTTTCTGTAACAAAGTTTGATTTTCTTTTTTTCAAATCATCCACCTTTTTTTTTAAGTCCAACATATCCTTCTGTAACTCAACATACTGTTCTCTCAGTCCTTTCACACATCGTTCCACTTCATCGAGCTTACTGTTTGTTGTGGCATTCTGAACTTTCATGGACTGCAGTATCTCCACAACATCAGCAAGGGTAGGCTGCCGGGAGGGTGAAGGTGATGACTGTCTGCTGCCCCGGGATGCCGCGGTCCTGTCCTGGCTCGTCCGTCCACTGCTGCCTAGTCTTGGCTGCCTCAGGTTGTCCTTGGGTCCGGGGTTCTGCTCCACGTCTCCGCACCTCATCAGCAGACCGCCCCAGAACAGCAGGGTGAGGAGCAGGTCAAGGGTGACACCGTCCAACCTGCTCCGCGGTGTCAACATGGCGATGCGCGCGGCTTTCTTCTCCCCGGCCCTCTTCATCATGAACGACATGAAAACTGGCAAAAAGCAGCCGCATGTCGCTCGAAAAGCGAGTGGAGTGGATGGCATGACTCAGGATGAATCAGCTGGCAGAAAAAGGCGACCCTGACTGGCCTCTGTCTTCGTCAAGATGCAAGAATCGGCGGAGCGTTGAAACATACGACTTCTGCGCATCAGTGTCAGGTCACGCCCCCCGAGAGAGAGAGAGAGAGAGAGAGAGAGATTTACGCATGTGTGTGAAGGTGGAGAAGGGGGGTAAGCAGGGGATGGGAGGCGGGGGGGGGGGGGGGGGATGGGGGGGGGGACAAAGACGGGAAAGAGCGTAGACGATGAAGATGGGAAGACGCTGAAGGAGATGCTGGGGGGGGGGGGGGTAGATGGGGGGGGGGAGGGGGGAGGGTAACAACAAAGAGGTGTGTCACTGGGAAATGTTTTACAACTTTCTGATACAGAAAAGGAAAGGGAGATCAACACTGCCGCAGGGGAAATCATTCTGTGATGTCCTGTGTCACACTGGTGTGGTGGTGTCCTAACGTGTGAAAAGCCAGGACTCCTTACATTCGTTATACGTTATGGTGGCTTTATTTTGCCAAACAGCGACAACTTTGCAAAAAAAGAAAAAAAATGGAGTACATGGAGGCGTGTTTCCATTGGTTACTGCTCATTGTGCTAACATAATGTTATTCTGAAAAAAAAAAAAAAAGAATAAAGAAAAAAAAAGAAATGACACCAAGCTGCTATGGCCATGCATGTTCAAGCTGCGTAACTAATGGTCAACTTGTCATTCTATAAAAGTCTCAAGTGACCCCCTGACTGCTATGGAAATTGTCATCCTGTGAAACTATAAAGAGGTCCAGAGCTACTATAGCTATATATATATATTATATATATATATATATATATATATATTATATATATATATATATATATCAATATGGTTGAACAGCCTAAAATGATTCTAAAAGCGCTCGACCCTTGGGGAGCAACATTTGTTAAAACTCGTTTTAACAATATATATATATATATATAATATATATATATATATATATATATATATATATATATATTATATATATATATATATATACAAATAGTGGTCGGAGCTACTATAGCTGTAGAAAGAAACTCGTGGAGAGCGTGGCAGCAGAGAG
>CM031625.1:34855823-34880823 GCA_018398815.1 Conus ventricosus
TACCCGTACCAAATAAAATCCCTTACACAGTCCCTACATCAGTTGCTACAAAACCGGTTCCGACACCAATGCCTGTACCAGTTCTTACATCTATTCTTATCCAAGTATCTATAACAATTCCTTCACCAATCTCTACACCCACGGTGACCACCAATCCCTACACGAGTTCCAACACCAATGCCTACACCTGCCACCCTACACCAGCCCCTATACCAATCCCTACTTCAACCTGTACCAGTCCGGGGTGTGTGGTGTGTGTGTGTGTGTGTGTGTGTGTGTGTGTGTGTGTGTGTGTGTGTGGTGTGTCAGTGCGCGCGCGCGCCCCGTGTGTGTTTTGTGTGTGTGTGTGTGTGTGTGTGTGTGTGTGTGTGTGTGTGTGTGTGTGTGTGTGTGTGTGTGTGTGTGTGTCTATGTGTGTGTCTATGTGTCTGTGTGTGCATCTGTGTGTGTGTCTGTGTCTGTGTGTGTGTGCGTGCGCGCACGCGCTCGCGTAATAGTCCCTCCCTCGGTTTACAAGCGGTGGGACCTGTACCCCGGCAGTCCATCTGCCCGACTATTTGCTTTCAATCAACACAATGCCATTGACCACTACTGACTGGGCCCATGCTATTGATCCTCGAAGACCACAAATGCTGAAAAAACAAATCTGTGACTGTGTCGCCATAGTGACTGATGCAGTGGTCCCATGGGGGGCTTCCTCTGTGGTACCCACCCTACCCGCTGTTTGTTTATCCCTCATTAACCTTTGGCCGTTTGGCCGTGTCGGCTGAACGGGCAGGACCCTGAAAAGGCGATACGTTTGGCATGATGAGCGTCTGTCATCTCGTGTCCCCTCAACCTCTTTCATGTTTGGTGCGATCTGACAGGATTGTAGTGGAGTCTTTGTCTGACAAGTGTGGTAGCGGAGTCTTCATCTCGTCCCTTTGCACAATGTCGCTTGATTGTACCCTGGTACAATCTCATTGGATTGTAGTGGAATCTTGCTATCTCCCCCCTTTGGCGCAGACTCACAGGATTGTGGTGGAGTCTTCCTCTCTCCCCCTCTGGCACAGTCTCACAGGATTGTAGAGGAGTCTTCCTCTCTCCCCCTCTGGCACAACCCCACAGGATTGTGGTGGAGTCTTCCTCTCTCCCCCTCTGGCACAACCCCACAGGATTGTAGAAGAGTCTACCTCTCTCCCCCTCTGGCACAACCCCACAGGATTGTGGTGGAGTCTTCCTCTCTCCCCCTCTGGCACAACCCCACAGGATTGTAGAGGAGTCTTCCTCTCTCCCCCTCTGGCACAACCCCACAGGCTTGTGGTGGAGTCTTCCTCTCTCCCCCTCTGGCACAGTCTCACAGGATTGTAGAGGAGTCTTCCTCTCTCCCCCTCTGGCACAACCCCACAGGATTGTGGTGGAGTCTTCCTCTCTCCCCCTCTGGCACAACCCCACAGGATTGTGGTGGAGTCTTCCTCTCTCCCCCTCTGGCACAGTCTCACAGGATTGTAGAGGAGTCTTCCTCTCTCCCCCTCTGGCACAACCCACAGGATTGTGGTGGAGTCTTCCTCTCTCCCCCTCTGGCACAACCCCACAGGATTGTGGTGGAGTCTTCCTCTCTCCCCCTCTGGCACACACCCCACAGGATTGTGGTGGAGTCTTCCTCTCTCCCCCTCTGGCACAACCCAACAGGATTGTGGTGGAGTCTTCCTCTCTCCCCTCTGGCACAACCCCACAGGATTGTAGAGGAGTCTTCCTCTCTCCCCCTCTGGCACAGTCTCACAGGATTGTAGAGGAGTCTTCCTCTCTCCCCCTCTGGCACAACCCCACAGGATTGTAGAGGAGTCTTCCTCTCTTCTCCTCTGGCACAGTCTCACAGGATTGTAGAGGAGTCTTCCTCTCTCCCCCTCTGGCACAACCCCACAGGATTGTAGAGGAGTCTTCCTCTCTCCCCCTCTGGCACAACCCCACAGGATTGTGGTGGAGTCTTCCTCTCTCCCCCTCTGGCACAACCCTACAGGATTGTAGAGGAGTCTTCCTCTCTCCCCCTCTGGCACAACCCCACAGGATTGTAGAGGAGTCTTCCTCTCTCCCCCTCTGGCACAACCCTACAGGATTGTAGAGGAGTCTTCCTCTCTCCCCTCTGGCACAACCCCACAGGATTGTGGTGGAGTCTTCCTCTCTCCCCCTCTGGCACAACCCCACAGGATTGTAGAGGAGTCTTCCTCTCTCCCCCTCTGGCACAACCTACAGGATTGTAGAGGAGTCTTCCTCTCTCCCCCTCTGGCACAACCCCACAGGATTGTGGTGGAGTCTTCCTCTCTCCCCCTCTGGCACAGTCTCACAGGATTGTAGAGAGTCTTCCTCTCTCCCCCTCTGGCACAACCCACAGGATTGTAGAGGTGTCTTCCTCTCTTCTCCTCTGCACAACCTCACAGGATTGTAGAGGAGTCTTCCTCTCTCCCCCTCTGGCACAACCCTACAGGATTGTAGAGGAGTCTTCCTCTCTCCCCTCTGGCACAACCCCACAGGATTGTAGAGGAGTCTTCCTCTCTCCACCTCTGGCACAACCCACAGGATTGTAGAGGAGTCTTCCTCTCTTCTCCTCTGGCACAATCTCACAGGATTGTAGAGGAGTCTTCCTCTCTTTTCCTCTGGCACAATCTCACAGGATTGTAGAGGATCTTCCTCTCTTCTCCTCTGGCACAGTCTCACAGGATTGTAGAGGAGTCTTCCTCTCTCCCCCTCTGGCACAACCCCACAGGATTGTAGAGGAGTCTTCCTCTCTCCACCTCTGGCACAACCCCACAGGATTGTAGAGGAGTCTTCCTCTCTCCACCTCTGGCACAACCCCACAGGATTGTAGTGGAATCTTCCTCTCTTCTCCTCTGGCACAATCTCACAGGATTGTAGGGAGTCTTCCTCTCTCCCCCTCTGGCACAACCCCACAGGATTGTAGTGGAATCTTCCTCTCTTCTCCTCTGGCACAATCTCACAGGATTGTAGAGGAGTCTTCCTCTCTCCCCCTCTGGCACAACCCCACAGGATTGTAGTGGAATCTTCCTCTCTTCTCCTCTGGCACAATCTCACAGGATTTTAGAGGAGTCTTCCTCTCTTCTCCTCTGGCACAGTCTCACAGGATTTTAGAGGAGTCTTCCTCTCTTCCTCCTCTGGCACAGTCTCACATGATTGTAGAGGAGTCTTCCTCTCTTCTTCTCTGGCACAACCTCACAGGATTGTAGAGGAGTCTTCCTCTCTTCCCCTCTGGCACAACCTCACAGGATTGTAGTGGAGTCTTCCCCCCCCCCCCCCCCCCCCCCCCCCCCCCCCCCCCCCCGGCACAAACTCACAGGATTGTAAAGCAGTCTTTCCCTCAGCACAATCTCAAAAGGTAGCAATCTAGGCAGAACTGTATTGTGTATTTTATATGTCTTGTTTTTAACGCTAAAAGAAGAGATACTTGTCGAAAATTCACTTGTCTGTTTCGTACTGCTTAGAAGATAAGCAATCTTTGCTCCTTGTTCGGTGTGTTCATATTTATTTCGCCTTGTTTTCGGAACCTGTGCTGTCTGTTTCGTTTTCCCATAAACTGTAACTCTAAGTGATCAAGGCTTCGTTTGACACTAGTACAGACACTTTCAGGATCAAAATGGGGACTGAACATAACATCCAGATGGAACTCTACAAGGCTGGCATCACATCAACGCTTGAATATGGAGCAACAGCGCAAAACCAAATCAACATCCATTTATACAATGGACATATTGACGAAAGACGGGACCACTGAAGACCATTGAAGACCATTGAAGACCATTGAAAACCATTGAAGACCATTGAAGACCATTGAAGACATGAGACCACTGAAGACCACTGAAGACCGTTGAAGACCGTTGAAGACCATTGAAGACCATTAAGACCATTGAAGACCATTAAGACCATTGAAGACCATTAAGACCACTGAAGACCACTGAAGACCATTGAAGACGATTGAAGACCATTAAGACCATGGAAGACCATTGAAAACCATTGAAGACCATTCCAAGAGGACGGAGAAACCAGACAAGTGCACACTGCAGGGATGTCACTTCATTCGGCATTTTTGGGGCCGGAATAGCTCAGTGGTAGAGCGCCGGACTCGTAATCTTGGGGTTGCGGGTTCGAATCTCCGCCGGACCGTTTCGGTACAGGGGGATTTTCCCCTCGGAGTTAACATTGGTTCTGACTCCATTTCCCATACAGTCCTTCGAATGAGACTATAAACCGAGGCTCCGTGTGTGAACGCACGCATAACATCTTGCACACACGTAAAATCCCATCACCAACTTTCGGAAGAGAAGGCCAGTTTGGCCATTGGTATGGATGACACGTTACACATAGCATGCACCTTCTCCGAAGATGGAGTATGGTTGCCTTAATGGAGGGATAAAAAAAAAACTGTCATACTCACAAAACTCCATTCTTTTTGTTGGGTAGATGGGATCAATCCTTGCCTGTCTATACAGGGAGTGTCCACAGGGGTACAAGCCTGCGTACGCCAAAAAAAAAAAAAAAAAAAAAAACCAACCCAAAGAAACAATTAAAAAAAACCAATTCGTCACTTTAAGTTCCTGGAGAGATAGAACCAAGAGTTCGCGCCGAATGAGCAAGTTACCACCAAGCACCAACCACTTTCCAGGCGGCGAGAACGCGACATTCATATCAAAGACAGAGCACCAGGAATCCCGAAGAAGGAGACGTAGACAGAGACATAAAAAGAAAGCTCATGCCTTATGCAAGAGCGAAAACAACTACTGGGCCGCCGGACGAAGGAACACGCACGTTACAAACAAACAAAGACGACTGCTACAAAACACTGGTTAGACCAGTACTGGACCAGTACTGGAATATGGTTGCTCAGTTTGGGATCCTTACCATCTAAAGGACATTGATAACCTCGAAAAGATTCAGAAGAGAGCAGCACGGTTCGTAACAGGGAACCACATCAGAGAAAAGGGGAATACTAGGAAGAACATGAGGAGATTAGAATGGAAACCCTTAGAAGAGAGAAGAGCTTTTATCAAACTTAACATCTTCTTCAAAGGCAGAGCTAAAGTAATTGATATTCCAATGGAACAACTAGTATTGAATAAAAGTAGCACCAGGAGTGGCGGTCAATGTTATACCATACCTGCATCAAATATTGACAGCCACTTACATTCTTTTTATCCCAGTTCTGTACGGCTGTGGAACTCACTGCCGGGTGCCATCAAGATTGCCACAAATGCAATCTCATTTAAAAAAACAAATTGATTCGACAGTTTTGAGATCTGCATATTGACGATTTTCTATTTTTACTTCCCCAGATATTTTACTGTTACCTGGGCCTGAATTTGGCCATTGCTTTTAACTTCTTGAATATCGAGTGCGACCCCATGTTGCCAAATTTGCTCCAGGGGCTAACAGTCTGAGTCGCACTGTTTTATGTTATGTTATTTTATTTTACTTTTTAACATGCGCGCTGGTGACCTACTCGTTTTAGAGTGAACCAGTATTTTAGGAAGAAGAAGAGAAGAAGAAACACAACGCGTTTCGACACGTATTGGCTTTTCTTCAGGAAAGACAGATAACATTCTAAACAATGAAGACGTACGGACGAACAGACAGTAACTCGTCTCTTCGATCCGCGTTGACAATTTTGGTCTTAAGTGAACAACTAGAACTGCGGAATGCAACTGAGATGGAAGGGCAGAAGACAGAAATGATGATGGTGATGACAATAATGATAATGATACTACTACTACTAGTGATAATAATGATAATGATGATAACAATGATGATGATGATAATAATAGTAATAATGATTACAATGTTATTGACGATAATAATGACAACAATAATATTAGTAATGACAATAATAAAATATTAATAATAATGATTATAATGATAGTAATAATTATAATGATGAAAATAACAACAACGATGACGATGACGTTGATGATCATGATGTCATCATCAACATCATCATCATCATCATCATCATCATCATCATCATAGATATTCTATACATTTTATAAGTCCCGGCTGAAAAAGACCCAGTATGTCGAAACGCGTTGTTTGTTTTGTAACTTGTTCGTTCCTTCGTTTGGCGGCCCAGTTATTTTGTTTTTTGCTCTTGTTTCCATTTCCGCCCGCAGTGAACCCACTTCGACACCATCATGCCATGCAGTTCATTGGGAACACTACCCCACGGAGCGCTGGGCCTATCCCCCCCCTCCCCTCCCCCTCCCCCCCGTTCCCCCTGAGGGGTTGGCTGAACAAGCAGCAGCAGTGGAGATGGAGAATCCTGTTCAAGCTGAAAGATGGAACCCAGCTGTGCAAAGCTATCCCTAAAGAAAGAAAGAAAAGAAAGAAAGAAAGAAAAAGAAAGAAAGAAAGAAAGAAGAAAGAAAGAAAGAAAGAAAGAAAAAAGAAAAAAAGAAAGAAAGAAAGAAGAAAGAAAGAAGAAAGAAGAAAGAAAGAAGAAGAAAGAAAAGAAGAAAGAAAGAGAAGAAGAAAAAGAAAGAAGAAAAGAAAAAGAAAGAAAAGAAGAAGAAAAGAAAGAAAGAAAAAAGAAAGAAAGAAAGAAAGAAAGAAAGAAAAAGAAAGAAAGAAAGAAAGAAAGAAAGAAAAGAAAAAGAAGAAAGAAAAGAAAGAAAGAAAAAGAAAGAAAGAAAGAAGAAAGGAAAGAAAGAAGAAGAAAGAAGAAAGAAAGAAAGAAAGAAAGAAAGAAGAAGAAGAGAAGAAGAAAGAAAGAAAGAAAAAAGAAAGAAAGAAAGAAAGAAAAACCTAGACCAATTACGAGGTCAAGGCTGAAGCTCACCGGAATGGCGGCCACGTTGTCAAGGGAGGGAAGAACCAAAGAAATTAATGACAGGGTAGTCACCCCTTGCTGACGTATTGTCAAACCTCGAGGCACTTCGCCATCCTCAAAATAAAGAGCAGAATGATCTCGGCACTGCCATGACTGGTGTACAACTGTCCAAGGACACCACAATCCAGTGGATCCCCTCTCACTGCAACATTCCCGCACATGAAGAAGTGGACCGACTGACAGGGGAAGAAGACAAGCTAATGCAGAAGGATCAGCAAGCGAAGGAATGAACACTATAGTGAAAAATAAAGCAGAGATCATGACGGCATCTGCACCAACAAGACCACAAAAGCAGGAACACCTTCTGCAAGCAGCCCGGGTAAACCGAGTGATGATAGCGCGTTTTGAGAATCGGCCATTCAAGCACCACGTATTAACAAAGTTCCGCAATAAAGACTCCCGACACGTGCCCCTGTGGTACAACCACCATAACAGCAGAATATGTCCTGTAGACCTGTCCACGCTTCCAGACTGAAAGGGCGACAATCTTACCCAGAGACACGCCACTGCGAAAGATCTTCAGAGTACCAGACTGAGTCTGCGCCGAACAACAACAAAAAAGCTTCTTTCGAGTCACCAGTATCTCTGTCTGAGCGCTGGACGACGAAAAAGAAGAATCTCTCAACCAAACAGAGGTCCTCGAGGAATCAGTGCCAGCAGCACTGTGATTCTAAGGTACTGTGTCAGGTCTAGAAGATGGATTCAATTTCAGTCTGCCTGTCGTTCTGCTGATTTCTTGCTTCCTTGTTGGAACCTGTTGAAGGTGATCTTTGGTATAACTACAGTTCTGGTTCTGATTTATTTCTACTTTCATTTTTGTGTCGCTGCTGACACGATATAGTAAATGTACATAGTTGAAAACTTATCTGTTCATCCCTAGATTTAACGCCTTGGCTTAAGGCTGTGCCAGACCAACTGACATAGGCTAGAACACCAAGGCTACATCAAAATGTTGTTATGCTCTGCATAGTAATGCGGGGATTGTCTTCAGTTGTGGCAGGTTCCTCACAAAACATTATCAGTCTCCAAAATCCCTCGAAGACGGAGTGTGGCTGCCCCCGTGGCGGGGTAATCAAAAACGGTCACACACGTAATGTTCTCATCCCCAGGTGATGCATTTGTACTATAGTGTTCAAGTGCTTCGGCTGATCGGATGATCCCTGGAGTCTTTTAGCCAGGGTACGACAAAAACAACAACAACATCCTTCGGTTTAAAAAGTGCTAACCCTAACCTTAGAAATGTATTTACCATACTAGTGCAGGCGAAAGATTCTGATATACACGTGAATGCCATAAACCATGGATGTTGTTGGAACAGTATGTGACAGGTTTCTGATACATAAAACAGAGCCAATTCTCTTGGAGGGGGGGGGGGGGGGGGGCATCTGGATTTCGTCCTGAAAACAAATGTGTCACGTCATGCCAGCTGATCAATAATTTGATGGCCTCCTTTGCTCATGTTCATGTCTATCACCATGCGTGATTTCCTCATTTTTCTGAGTAACATGACGATCTTGCTGGCCGTCTGTCGTTTGGATCGATAGTTTCTGCTTGGATTTGGTGAGCAGTGTGAGGGAGACGGGACGGGGAGTGGGGGGGGGGGGGGGGTAGGGAGTTAACGGGTCGGGGGTAGGAGGGGGAAGGAAGGGATATGATAAAGGAAGGGGGGGGGAGGAGAAGAGGGTAGCAGTGGGGAGGGGTAGGGAGGAATTGAAAGGGGAGGGTGGGGGGCTATTGGAAAGGGTGGGGGGGGTGGGGAAGGGGATACGGATGGGATAGAAAGGGGGTTATAAAGGAAGGGAGCTAGAGGGGTGGCATGGGATTAAGGACAGGCCTGCGGAAATAGAGTCGTCAGGAATCGGGGAGAAAATTCCTCGTTGTCATGGTTACCACATCAATAAACCATCAGGAAATGTCATTGTCGTTGGCATAGTTACAGAATAAACAACTCGGCGACCACTTTGTGCAGGAGAAGCGGGGAGCAGTATTGTTTGCAATCATGTCTGCCAGTCTGTGTCTCTGTGTCTCTGTGTGTCTGTCTGTCTGTCTGTCTGTCTGCCTGTCTGTCTGTCCGTATCCTTGTCTTCAGTGTCACTACTAAACCCTCACCTTCACTGGGTTGCTAGCCGGCTCAGCGTCTACCTTCGATTCAAGCTCTGTTAGATTCACACTTGACACAATACACACAGCGCGCAGGGTCTGCGTCCTGGTCAGGGAGTGCCTTGCACTGGCTGGACATTCATAGCACGCTACAATCGTTAATAGCATGTCACGGGCGTGGCTAGTTGCGCTTTTTTTTATTGGTAGCAGGCTATGGTCGTTGATTTGCAGGCTATGGGCGTCGATAGTACAATGCCATGGTCATTGATAGTAGCATGCCATGGTCATTGATAGTACTAGTAGCATGCTATGGTCATTGATAGTACCATGCCATGGTCGTTGATAGTAGTATGCCATGGTCGTAGATAGTAGTATGCCATGGTCGTTTGATTTGCAGGCTATGGTCGTTGTAGTAGTTATGCCATGGTCGTTTGATAGTAGTATGCCATGGTCGTTGATAGTAGAATGTCATGGTCGTTGACTGGAGTATGTCATGGTCGTTGATAGCAGTATGCCATGGTCGTTGTCGTTGATTAGTAGTATGCCATGGTCGTTGATAGTAGTATGCCATGGTCGTTGATAGTAGTATGCCATGGTCGTTGATAGTAGTATGCCATGGTTGTTGATTTGCAGGCTATGGTCGTTGATAGTAGTATGCCATGGTCGTTGATAGTAGTATGCCATGGTCGTTGATAGTAGTATGCCATGGTGTTGATTTGCAGGCTATGGTCGTTGATAGTAGTATGCCATGGTCGTTGATAGTAGTATGCCATGGTCGTTGATAGTAGTATGCCATGGTCATTGATAGTAGTATGCCATGGTCGTTGATAGTAGAATGCCATGGTCATTGATAGTAGTATGCCATGGTCGTTGATTTGCAGGCATGGGCATTGATAGTAATATGCCATGGTCGTTGATAGTAGTATGCCATGGTCGTTGGTAGTAGTATGCCATGGTCGTTGATAGTAGCACGCCACGGTCGTTGATAGCGTGCTATGGTCATTGATAGCGTGCAATAGTCATTGATGACATGCATGGTCATTGGTAGCCTGCAATGGTCATGATCACTGATGGCGCGCTACGGTCATTAGTTGGCATGCTATAGTAATTGCACACACGGTATGGATGCTATGGTCATTAGTTAAAACGGTTGACATTAATGGCACGCTGTGAACGGTTGACAATAATGGCACGCTGTAAACGCTTGACATTGATGGCACGCTATTAATGGCACGCTGTAAACGCTTGACATTGATGGCACGCTGTGAACGGTTTACATTGATGGCACGCTATGAACAGTTTACATTGATGATACTCTATAAACGGTTTACGTTTACATACTGCTGACATTTATGACAAGCTGTGGTCGGTCAACATTAATGGCATGCTATAAACAGTTGAAATCAATAGCAAGCCATAAATTCTCTCTCAGTCTCTCTCTCTCTCTCTCTCTCTCTCTCTCTCTCTCTCTCTCTCTCTCTCTCTCTCTCTCTCTAAATCCCTCTCTCTCTCTCTCTCTCTCTCTCTCTCTCTCTCCTCTCTCTCTCTCTCTCGCTGGGTGCGTGCGCGCTCACGCTTTGTGTGTGTGTATGTGTGTGTGTGTGTGTGCGTGCGTGCGTGCCTGCGTGCGTGCGTGCGTGCGTGCGTGTGTGAGGGCAGGAGGGGTATTATAGGGAAATTGGAGGCGAGCGAAAAGAGACAAATTGAAGCAGAAAGAAGAAAACAAATAGAGGGAGTCAGAGAGACAGAGATAGATTGAAACAACCACGGAGAAGAAGAAGAAGAAGAAGAAAGAAGAAGAAGAAGAAGAAGAAGAAGAAGAAGAAGAAGAAAAAGAAGAAGAAGCCTTCGATAAAACACAGAGATAAAAAGACAGGCAATGCATCAACATGAAGAGATGGAAACAGAAACATAGAGAGCGGGCGAAACAGAGAGATAAAGCGACACGTGGACATACAGACTGAGAGAAACAGAGAGATGAAAGACGGACATATTCTGGTGTTACTGCACGTTGAGTGTATTACCATAACACAGTTACCTCTGGTGTTTAGTGTCTTTATTCTATCTTATCTTCCGTGTCACTTCAGTGGCATTGCATCCACGCCGCTCATTCCAGCCTTCCGTCCACAGCCACAGCTCAGGCGGCAGCAGCAGCAGTCCACATGGCCTGGACAACGTCGGGTCGTCCTAAGGCAACCCACCAGCGGAGACACCGCACTGCTGCCGAGTCACTTCGGTGGTGTTCAGTGGCGCCTTTTCTGAGCCAGCATAACGCAGAAAACCACCTACTAAGGCGCCAACTGACGACAACGATGTCTTCTTCTCGCACACTCAGATGGGAACGCCAGCTCCTCTGACGAATGCTGCCGTGCGCTGTAGGTCCCCAAGGGCACCGCAGAGCTTCCTCGCCACTGATGTTTGCTCCGTCCATATCTGTTGTCTCAGAGCTTCGTGCAACGGGCAATCCTGCAGTAGATGTGCTGTTGTCATACTGCCGGTCTGGCATGGGCACTGGTCTGACTGACCGATCCTGAACTTGGGAAAGAGGTGATAGTTAAGGCGGTTGTGGCCCGTCCGCAGCCTGAAGATGGCAACCTTGTTAGCAGGTGGTACGGGTCACGTCTATTGAAATGTGGATGCTCCTGCTACCACTTGCTCTGCTGTCAGGCTTTGATGATTGTCAATGTCTTAGTCGCAGAGCCAGCGTGAGTGAGCTCTCCCTCCAGAGGGCGCCACCACGTCCCATACAAAAGGCAGTCCCCATGAATTTACCGATGACTGTGACCCCAACCGAACTGAGCCAAGGGTGTAGATGTAGAGAGGCCATTGACACTGAGGTCATAATGAGAGCAAGGCATGAAGAGCCATTGAATTTGAGACTTTTTTTTAATAATGCTGACCGATTGGGATGAGATGATGAAGATGATGCTACGGGGTTCCTCTCTGGTCTGAGACTACAAGACAGGGCTGTTCTCTGCACTTCCTTTTATCACATATCCCGGTGTCAGCCTGGCCCGAGAAATACAGACACCTGCAGCGCTTAACAGAAAATTTGAGCAACACTCTCAGAGACGCATCTATTAAAGGGATGAAACACGACTGTGTGGTCCCAGTCTTCCCAAATGGGTCAATAGCAAACTCAGCACTGGGCAGAAACCTGTTTGGGCAGAAAAATGCCACAAATAAATGGCTCCGATGGGAATCAAACCCACAACCTCCCAGCCGTGACTGCAACGCTAACCACTTGGTCACGGCGGCTTCTCTCTGGCTCCTATTCTGTTTAGTTTGATAAGTAGCCCTTGGTGCCAAATATTGTGAAAGGCGCTCGATAAAACAAATAGACAGTCTACCCTTTTCTATCCTTAGGATAGCAACAAAAACAAAGTTTTTAAAGAATTAGAACGAGGTCAGTTGTACTTGATTTTTTTCTTCCTCTGAAT
Source organism: Conus ventricosus (assembly GCA_018398815.1). Classification (NCBI taxonomy): domain Eukaryota; kingdom Metazoa; phylum Mollusca; class Gastropoda; order Neogastropoda; family Conidae; genus Conus; species Conus ventricosus. Next base: position 34,868,232 of record CM031625.1, read on the forward strand.
CCAGGTTGTTCTTTTGCTAACAGCTTCGAGCGTCTTAGAGATAATTCAATATTCTCCCGGTTAATATCTGGCGAAATGAAGTTTCCGTGGTGTACGGGACGGGACGGAGGGGGAGGGGAGAGAGAGAGAGAGAGAGAGAGAGAGAGAGAGAGAGAGAGAGAGAGAGAGAGAGAGAGAGAGGGGAGAGAGAGATCGCTGTTTCACTGTCAGAACTTATGAAGAGTGGGTACACAAATTCATGTGCACGTGTGCTGTCGTGTCTGTTGTTGTGAGACAGTGTGTGTGGGATCGCGTGGTGTGTGTGTGTGTGTGTGTGTGTGTGTGTGTGTGTGTGTGTGTGTGTGTGTGTGTGTGTGTGTGTGTGTGTGTGTGTGTGTGCGCGCGTGTGTGTGTGTGTGTGTGTGTGTGTGTGTGTGTGTGTGTGTGTGTGTGTGTGTGTGTGTGTGTGTGTGTGCATCCTTGTTTCTAGGTGTATGGTACTTATTGCCATTTCATCTTCTTATTGGTTTCATTCATGTTTTCTTTAACCTTTTCTGTGTTTGTAAGCGCTTAGTGCTTATGATGTAAGATTAGGCGTCATAAATAATCATGATTATTATAATATTATTATAATTACATCGGACTATTGTGTGCACTGCGTCGTTGTCCTTTCTTTCCTTTCCGTGCGGACCCTCTCTCCCATTGCAAACAAAAAAATCATAACTTTTGTCGCTGTCAGACATCAAGATTCCATTAGTTCCGTTCTCCCTGTTACTTTGGTATCAAACCATTGACAGTTTTCTCTCAAACTTAAAAGAAAAATCACCGTTCCGTCGAACGAAAAGAGACAAACCTATTACAAGACAAAACACGACAAAAACAGGCCCAGTGTGTGGAGATAAGTGATTGGTCGATCATTGTCTTGCATGTTAGTTGTCTTTCCTGAAAAAGACCAAAGAGGTCGAAACGCGTCGTGTTTTGTCTTGTATTTTGTTTGTCTCTTTCGTTCGGCGGAGCGGTAATTTGTCGTTTGTTTCCGTTTCCGGCTGCAGTCCCCTCACTATGAAATCAAAAGAGTTTTCTTCAAGTTGATCAGACCTTTTGCAATGGGAGATGAACTGATAGTCAAACTTCTAGTCAGTGCGCACACAGTGCCAGTCAGACCGAAGAAACCAGAAATTCATTCGCGCACCAAACCCTATTCTATCAGTATTTCAACTGAAAATGGTCATTGTCAGAGCTTAGCAAGACAGACTCTATGTCTCATCTATTTGTCACGATTAAACGACTTTTTTTTTTCCCTGCTTGGAATTAATTCAAAAGAAGAACCACCCATATTTAGTACTTTCCATTTCCGTGGGAGTTTAGTTGTATGCTGTTATAAATCTGTCTTTGAATTTAGATATAAAATCTTGTACGTATCCTGTTTCCTGGCATATTCAGACGATTCACGAGAGAGAGAGAGAGAGGGGAGGAAGAGATGAGAGAGAGAGAGAGTGAGAAGAGAGAGAGAGAGAGGAGAGACAGACAGACGGGACAGACAGAGAGGCAGAGAGATGTGGTGACATAGGGGCGAGGAGGTTTACGGGTGGGAGAGAGCGTAGGCATATGTGCTTGTGTGCGCACACCTTTCATGTATTGGCCCGGGATTGATTATCATGGCGCCATTCCCCAATCCAAATACACTAATGGGTGTTGTTTGTGGCTGGCTATGTTTGCCATTGAGGTTGATCATGGATTTTTGGGTTTTAAAACGCCATGGAAACTGTCATCGTGCTTTTAAAGGATTGCTTGTAAGTGGGCAATAATGACGGAAACACACACACCACACACACACGCACACGCACACACACACACACAAATACATATATATATATACAACACCAGAAATTAAAATGACTACTAGTTTGACGAATTCGTCAGTTCATTTGGCCATCAATCGACGTTACCACTTTTGCAATCACCCCGAAACTGCAAAACCGGAAACCCTGCTTTGATTGGTCCGTCCCGTTTTCGCGCAATGACGTCAGCTTGCAACAAGGGAGTTGGGAGGGGGGGAGGGGCAGGAGGGGGGATGCAGGGTTGAAGGAAGGAGACCAGCCCCCCGGCTCTCTTTTCTCTCTCTCTCTCTCTCTCTCTCTGTGCCACCCGTGCGGACTCGGGCGCTGCTGGAGGTTACGGCGGCAGCATTAGGGGACGGGGGCCCGGTGTATGCAAAAGCGCGAGCGCTCTGTGGGTTGGTTGGTTGGTTGAAAAGCAGCGACATCGGCCTAGGCCTACCCTACCACAGAAGGTTAGGAGAGAGAGGTTCACCTCACACACCACACACACACACACGCTCACAATCTCCGTGGGGTTTCCGTCGCGGGGGGGGCAGTCGCAAGTGGGTCCAGTTCTTTCTGGCAGGGTGATCGTAGGCCATGGCGTCGGACCAAGCACAATAACACTCCGCATACCCCCTCTTCCCACGCGCCTGAGGACAAGGGGTGGTGTTTGGGGGTAAGTCGCTTGTTTGTCAAAATTATTCGGGGTGCATTGAGAGAGAGAGAGAGAGAGAGAGATGAGAGAGAGAGATGAGAGAGAGAGGGGGGGGGGGTCGGGAGGAGAGGGGATGGATGGGGGGGGGGGGGGGGGGTTGGAGGTGGATGGAGGTGTTGCTCGGATCGTCTCGGTTGGCCGCGCGTGAGCACAAGTTTGGAAGGCGCTGTAGATCCGTGTTGAACGTGCTACGGTCGCGGTGCTCTCTCTCTCTCTCTCTCTCTCTCTCTCTCTCTCTCTCTCTCTCTCTCTCTCTCTCTCTCTCTCTCTCTCTTCTCTTCTCTCTCTCTTCTCTCTCTCTTCTCTCTCTCTGTACAAATTCGTAGTACGTGTGTGTGTGTGTGTGTGTGTGTGTGTGTGTGTGTGTGTGTGTGTGATGAGGAGAAACTCTAGGTAAGAATTATACTGTAAAAAAACAACAACAACAAAACAAAACATCAAAAGTGAAAACAAACAACTGTACAAAATAAGATCATGAAACAGCAATTACAGGATTGAGCCAACTGGGCTTAACATAAGAATTCGTACAAAATTGAAGAGAGACATGGTATCCTGGAATATGCACTTTGAGGCATCCTTTCTGAATTCTGACAAATCGGAATCAAAGTAGAGGCAAAAGTATAGAACGTGTGTTGTTGTACAATTATGAAGGGCGCCGCAAGCACATCGAATATTCTTGATAAATTTTGTTCTGAATGAATTTAATTTTAACCGAAATAATAAGGAGAGAAGTTGTTTACTGTGTCTTTGATATAATCCTATGTTTGTATTACGGTTTACTGGATTTACTCTGTGTGTGTGTATTGTGTGTGTGTGTGTGTGTGTGTGTGTGTGTGTGTGTGTGTGTGTGTGTGTGTGTGTGTGTGTGTGTTCATGTGTGTGTGTGTCTGTGTGTATGTGTGTGTTCATGTGTGTGTGTGTGTGGTGTGTGTGTGTGTGTGTGTGTGTGTGTGTGTGTGTGTGTGTATGTGTTCATGTGTGTGTGTGTGTGTGTGTGTGTGTGTGTGTGTGTGTGTGTGTGTGTGTGTTCATTTGTGTGTGTGGTGTGTGTGTTCATGTGTGTGTGTGTGTGTGTGTGTGTGTGTGTGTGTGTGTGTGTGTGTGTGTGTGTGTGTGTGTGTGGAGAGAGAGAGCATGTGGACCGTCTGAGACTTTGAGACTTGTCTGACTTCGCGTTTTGAGCAGATCCAGATGGGTGAAAAGAAGCAGAGAGAGAGAGGAGAGAGAGAGAGAGAGAGAGAGAGAGAGACGGGGAGCAGTTGTCTGACCACTTTGAACTTTGTTGTAGACCAGGCACTGTGCCTGCGCGCGCGTGCGCACGATTTGTCACACACACCTACACGTGCGCGCGCGCTTACACACACACACACACACACACACACACACACACACACACATACACCACACACACACACACACACACCACACACACACACACGCACACGCACGCGCACACGCACGCACGTACGCGCGCGCGCGCGCACACACCACACACACACACACACACACACACACACACACCACACACACACACACACAAAATCACACTCTCTCTCTCTCTCTCTCTCTCTCTCTCTCTCTCTCTCTCTCTCTCTCTCTCTCTCTCTCACGCACACACACACACACACACACACACACACACACACACACACACACACACACACACACACACACACACACACACACACACACACACACAACACACACGCAGAAGTTGGTTTTTTTTCGCAGTCATACCTGGGCTTCTCAGGGAATACACTTTATTCATGTTGCTGCGCGTTACTTAAAGTCTGATCGTACACAAATGGTAGGCTTAATCATCAACTGTACGTATTAACTACAAATACCTACTTGTTATGGTATCATTGGATATAACACGGAACATGTCGGCCGCTTCTCGTCTGAACGATATCAAAGCTGACAATCGTCTTTCATATATTTGTTCGTTCATTCATTCATTCATTCATTCATTCATTCATTCATTCATTCATTCATTCATTCACTCATTCATTCATTCATTCATCCACGCCTTTGATCCTTTAGCCATTTACGTTCATGCGTTCATTTATTCAGGTATTGTCAAATGACACAAGATTTTCAGGGGTCATGACGTCATTCATCAATCATGATCCCGTGACACAAGAACCTGTGACGTCAAGTTACACAATCGTTTCGGGAGCTGTGGATTAATGAGTGACATTAAGTGATTTTTTTTTTTTAAATCAAGAAACGCTGTAAAGAACCTGTAACGTTATTCATACAGGCAATCATTCATGGTCCTTTGAAGCAATATTGCCAGCGGGCCGTGACGTCATTCATTCAGTAGTCGTGATGACGTTATCCAATGTTGCCAGGGTGTCGTGACGTCATTCAGTCATGATGACGTGACGCAAGGTTTGCCAGGGGACCGTGACGTCTTTCAATAATTCAATCATGACGACGTGGCACAAAATTGCCAGGAGACCGTGACGTTATTCAGTCAATCTGTCATGATGACGTGTTGCAAAGTTACCAGGACGCCGTGACGTAAATCACTCATTCAGTCATGATGACGTGACGCAAAGTTGCCAGGGTGCCATGACTTCAGTCAGTCAGTCAGTTATGATGACGCGAGTCAAGATTGTCAGGGGCAGTGACATCATTCAGTCAGTCAGTCATGATGACGTAACAAAAGGTTGCCTCGGGCCGTGACGTCATTCATGCATTCAATCATGATGACTTGACATAAGATTCCTGGGGTACCCAGACTTATGCTTGGATAATCATGATAACGGAGATAAAATGTGCCAAACTGATCAATTGTACGCACGCACGCACGCACGCAAGCACCCACCTACACACACACACACACACACACACACACACACACACACACACACACACACACACACACACACACATACACACACACACACACACACACACACACACACACACACACACATGTACACACGCTCACGCACGCACGCACGCACGCACGCACGCACGCACGCACGCACGCACGCACGCACGCACACACACACACACACATACACATATACAAACGCGCACGCGCATAAAACAATAAACACACTGAGCCACACGCACGCATACACACATGGAGAGAGAGAGAGAGAGAGAGAGAGAGAGAGAGAGAGAGAGAGAGAGAGAGAGAGAGAGAGAGAATGTATGTATGTATGTATGTATGTATGTATGTATGTATGTATGTATGCATGCATGCATGCATGCATGTATGTATGTATGTATGTATGTATGTATGTATGTATGTATGTATGTAGCAGTCTTAAATCATCAGACAATGTTACACTAATGAAGACAATGTTGGCCAAACATATCCTGTATTCCATTTCCACAGTTACATGCACCGCCTCTGCCAGGTCGCAGATGATTTTAATCGCTTCTAAGAAGCCATTATGTGTATGGGGGCCCTGCGTGCCATGAGCACGTTTTCAATGTGTATAGTCGACCCACTATAGTACAGTGTCTTCTCTTACCATGATATGTATGGTCTGCCCACTATAGTACAGTGTCTTCTCTTACCATGATATGTATGGTCTGCCCACTATAGTACAGTGTCTTCTCTTAATGGTCTGCCCACTATAGTACAGTGTCTTCTCTTACCATGATATGTATGGTCGACCCACTATAGTACAGTGTCTTCTCTTACCATGATATGTATGGTCTGCCCACTATAGTACAGTGTCTTCTCTTACCATATGTATGGTCTGCCCACTATAGTACAGTGTCTTCTCTTACCATGATATGTATGGTCTGCCCACTATAGTACAGTGTCTTCTCTTACCATATGTATGGTCTGCCCACTATAGTACAGTGTCTTCTCTTACCATGATATGTATGGTCTGCCCACTATAGTACAGTGTCTTCTCTTACCATATGTATGGTCTGCCCACTATAGTACAGTGTCTTCTCTTACCATGATATGTATGGTCTGCCCACTATAGTACAGTGTCTTCTCTTACCATGATATGTATGGTCTGCCCACTATGGCACAGTGTCTTCTCTTACCATATGTATGGTCTGCCCACTATAGTACAGTGTCTTCTCTTACCATATGTATGGTCTGCCCACTATAGTACAGTGTCTTCTCTTACCATGATATGTATGGTCTGCCCACTATAGTACAGTGTCTTCTCTTACCATATGTATGGTCTGCCCACTATAGTACAGTGTCTTCTCTTACCATATGTATGGTCTGCCCACCATAGTACAGTGTCTTCTTTTACCATATGTATGGTCTGCCCACTATAGTACAGTGTCTTCTCTTACCATATGTATGGTCTGCCTACTATAGTACAGTGTCTTCTCTTACCATATGTATGGTCTGCCCACTATAGTACAGTGTCTTCTCTTACCATATGTATGGTCTGCCCACTATAGTACAGTGTCTTCTCTTACCATATGTATGGTCTGCCCACTATAGAACAGTGTCTTCTCTTACCATGATATGTATGGTCTGCCCACTATAGTACAGTGTCTTCTCTTACCATGATATGTATGGTCTGCCCACTATAGTACAGTGTCTTCTTTTACCATATGTATGGTCTGCCCACTATAGTACAGTGTCTTCTCTTACCATGATATGTATGGTCTGCCCACTATAGTACAGTGTCTTCTCTTACCATGATATGTATGGTCTGCCTACTATAGTACAGTGTCTTCTCTTACCATGATATGTATGGTCTGCCTACTATAGTACAGTGTCTTCTCTTATCATATGTATGGTCTGCCCACTATAGTACAGTGTCTTCTCTTACCATGACGTGTATGGTCGGCCTACTATAGTACAGTGTCTTCTCTTACCGTGATATGTATGGTCTGCCTACTATAGTACAGTGTCTTCTCTTACCATATGTATGGTCTGCCCACTATAGTACAGTGTCGTCTCTTACCATGACGTGTATGGTCTGCCTACTATAGTATAGTGTCTTCTCTTACCATGACGTGTATGGTCGGCCTACTTTAGTATAGTGTCTTCTCTTACCGTGATATGTATGGTCGGCCTACTATAGTACAGTGTCTTCTCTTACCATGACGTGTATGGTCGGCCTACTTTAGTATAGTGTCTTCTCTTACCGTGATATGTATGGTCGGCCTACTATAGTATAGTGTCTTCTCTTACCATGACGTGTATGGTCGGCCTACTTTAGTGTAGTGTCTTCTCTTACCATGACGTGTATGGTCGACCCACTATAGTACAGTGTCTTCTCTTACCGTGATATGTATGGTCGACCCACTATAGTACAGTGTCTTCTCTTACCATGACGTGTACGGTCGACCCACTATAGTACAGTGTCTTCTCTTACCATGACGTGTATGGTCGACCCACTATAGTACAGTGTCTTCTCTTACCGTGATATGTATGGTCGACCCACTATAGTACAGTGTCTTCTCTTACCATGATATGTATGGTCGACCCACTATAGTTCAGTGTCTTCTCTTACCATGACGTGTATGGTCGACCCACTATAGTACAGTGTCTTCTCTTACCATATGTATCATACACAGTATGGTCGGCCTACTATAGTACAGTGTCTTCTCTTACCATGATATGCATGGTCTGCCTACTATAGTACAGTGTCTTCTCTTACCATGACGTGTATGGTCGGCCTACTTTAGTATAGTGTCTTCTCTTACCGTGATATGTATGGTCGGCCTACTATAGTATAGTGTCTTCTCTTACCATGACGTGTATGGTCGGCCTACTATAGTATAGTGTCTTCTCTTACCGTGATATGTATGGTCGGCCTACTATAGTACAGTGTCTTCTCTTACCATGATATGTATGGTCTGCCTACTATAGTATAGTGTCTTCTCTTACCATGACGTGTATGGTCGGCCTACTATAGTGCAGTGTCTTCTCTTACCATATGTATGGTCGGCCTACTATAGTATAAGTGTCTTCTCTTACCATATGTATGGTCGGCCTACTATAGTACAATGTCTTCTCTTACCATATGTATGGTCGGCCTACTATAGTACAGTGTCGTCTCTTACCATATGTATGGTCACCCTACTATAGTATAGTGTCTTCTCTTACCATATGTATGGTCGGCCTACTATAGTATAGTGTCTTCTCTTACCATATGTATGGTCGGGATACTTTAGTATAGTGTCTTCTCTTACCATATGTATGGTCGGCCTACTTTAGTATAGTGTCTTCTCTTACCGCGATATGTATGGTCGGCCTACTATAGTATAGTGTCTTCTCTTACCGCGATATGTATGGTCGGCCTACTATAGTACAGTGTCTTCTCTTACCGCGATATGTATGGTCGGCCTACTATAGTATAGTGTCTTCTCTTACCGCGATATGGATGGTCGGCCTACTATAGCATAGTGTCTTCTCATACCATGACGTATATGGTCGGCCTGCTATAGTATAGTGTCTTCTCTTACCATATGTATGGTCGGCCTACTATAGTATTGTGTCTTCTCTTACCATGACGTGTATGGTCGGCCTACTATAGTATAGTGTCTTCTCTTACCATATGCATGGTCGGGCTACTATAGTATAGCGTCTTCTCTTACTATATTGTATGGTCGGCCTTTTATAGTATAGTGTCTTCTCTTACCATATGCATGGTCGGCCTTCTAAAATATATTGTCTTCTCTTACCATATGCATGGTCGGCCTACTATAGTATAGTGTCTTCTCTTACCATGTTGTGTATGGTCGGCCTACCATTGTATAGTGTCTTCTCTTACCATATGCATGGTCGGGCTACTATAGTATAGTGTCTTCTCTTACTATATGTATGGTCGGCCTACTATAGTATAGTGTCTTCTCTCACCATATGTATGGTCGGCCTACTATAGTATAGTGTTTTCTCTTACCATGTTGTGTATGGTCGGGCTACTATGGTACAGCGTCTTCTCTTACCATATGTATGGTCGATGTACTATAGTAGTGTCTTCTCTCACCAAGATATGTATTGTCTTCTCTTACCATGGTATGTATGGTCGGTCTACTGTAGTGTTGTGTCTTCTTTTACCATGGTATGTATGCTCGGCCTACTGTTGTATAGTGTCTTCCCTTACCATGATGTGTATGATCGGCCTACTTTAGTATAGTGTCTTCTCTTACCATGATATGTATGGTCGCCTACTATGGCACTCGCACACACACACACACACGTGCGTACGCACATGCACGCACGCACACACAGACACACAGACGCACGCACGCACGCACGCACGCACGCACGCACGCACACACACACACATATATATATATATATATAATATATATATAACACAACAAGACACAGTACAACATGAACACGACTTTCAACGAGTCACGCAAGATATAGGTGTTTGAAGTGAACAGAAACAAGCCTTCCGACAAACTAAAGTGGGAGAGAGAGAAAAGAAAACAAACCATCAGATTGCCAACATCACCCCCCCCCCCCCCCCCCCCACCCCCCACCCCACCCCCCAAAGTTCCTCAAGCCACAGTCATCCATGATGACTCGTGACTCGGGTGGACAGGAGTACTGAAGCTGAAAAACATCAGCTGCACTGCTAAGCTGTGAGGTGTGCTGTGTTGCACGTGCAGGTGGAGACAAGGAGGAAGGAGGCGGGTGCTGCTCGATCATCCTGACCGTGTTCTCCTACTTCCTCGTCATCATCTTCTTCCCCTTCTCCCTCATCGTCTGCATCAAGGTCAGTTCCCCCCGCCCCCCCCCCCCCCTCCCCTTTACCCCGCCCCCCTCCCCTCCCCGCCCCATCCTCCCTGCCCTTCTCGTCTCTCCCTACTGTCTCTTCTACTTCCTCCTGTGGTGAAGTGTTGGTGGTATTGATGGCGCTAATAATACTGGTAGTAGTACCATCAGCAGCTGCAGCGGCAGCAGCAACAGCAGTGGTAGTCGTCTCACCAGCGGCTTTAGCACTAGTGGTAGCAGCGATAGTAGTATTGGCACTAGCATCCATAATAACACCAGTATCAGCAGCAGCGATAGTAGTATTGTCACTAGCATCCATAGTAATAGCAATTTCAGCAGCAGCGATAGTAGAATTGTCACTAGCATCCATAGCAATAGCAATTTCAGCGGCAGGAGCAATAGTAGCACTGGCACTAGCATGCATTGTAATAGGAATATTAGCATCAGCGATAATGAGATTGGCATCTATAGTATTAGCACTATCAGCAGCGGCAGTGTCAGTAAAAGAATCAGTAACAGCAGCAGTAGCAGTAGTTGTAGTAGCAGGGGTTTGCAGCATCAGCATCAGCAACTACAGTAGTAGTGGTAATAATAGTAAGGTAGTGATTGTAGTAGTAGTAGCAGCAGCTGCATCAAAAATAGTAGTAGAAGTAGTAATAGAAGTAGCAGTAGCAGTAGAAGCAGCAGTTGCAGTAGAAGTTGCAGCAGTAGTAAAAGCATCAGCAGTGGTGCAGCAACAGCAGCAACAGCAGCAGCAGCAGTAGTAGTAGAAGTAGAGGCAGCAGCAACATGATATCAACAGAGATGACAGTAATAAGTAATTTCAGTAGCAATAACGGTAGTGCTACTTCTTGGTAGTAGCAGCAGTGGCGGCAGTGGCAGCAGCAGCAACAGCAGCAGCAGTATTAGTAGAAGTAGAGGCAGCAGCAACATAGTCAATATCAGCAGAAATGGCAGCAGTAAGTAATTTCAGTAGCAATATCGGTAGTACTACTTCTCGTAGTGTAACTGACTGAAATCCGTCTATTGCAGATTAGACTTTGATACAGACAAAGGTATTAAAACAACAGCAGCAGTATTGCTCTATGATGGTAGCAACAGCAGTAGCAGCAGCAGCAATGGCAATAGTGATATTGCTTATAGTACATGTAGTAGAGCTAGTGGTAGCAGCAGCTATTTGATTAGTAGCAGTAGCAACCGTAGCAGTATTAGATATAGGCAATGCAACTAACTAAAATGTTTATTGTCGGATTAACCATTGGCTATACTGACATTGATGATGTAACAACACCAGCAATAATAGTTTGTTCTGGTGATAGTACTGTTTTTAGTACTGAGAGTAGTAGTAGTAGTAGTAGTAGTAGTATAGTAGTAGTAGTAGTAGTAGTAGTAGTAGTAATAGTAGCAATAGTAGTAGTAGCAGTTGGTGGTGGTGGTGGTGCTGGTGCTGCTGCTGCTGCTGCTACTATGACAGTCGTCATCAAGTCACACTGTCTCGTCGGTGTGTTACCAGGTGCTAAGCTATGCTATTCTATGCCTAGGCTATGCTATGTTATGCTATGTTTTGCTATGACGGTTTTTGTGAACTCAATTTATCGTCGATGTGTTACCAGGTATGAAGGTATGCTATTCTATTGCCATGCTATGGCATGCTGTAATATGCTATGCTATTCCGTGCTATGCCAAGCTATGCTATGCTATGCTGTGCTATGCTATGACAGTTGTCCTCTAGTGGAAGTGTGATGTGGGCGTGTTACCAGGTTGTCCAGGAATATGAGAGGGCCGTCATCTTCCGGTTGGGCCGATTGGCAGCAGGAGGGGCCAAGGGACCGGGTAGGTCTTCGCTCTTCTGTCCCGTGTCTTCTGTCTGCTGTCTTCTGTCCTGTGTCTTCTGTCCTGTGTCTTCTGTCTGCTGTCTTCTGTCCCGTGTCTTCTGTCTGCTGTCTTCTGTCCTGTGTCTTCTGTCCCGTGTCTTCTGTCTGCTGTCTTCTGTCCTGTGTCTTCTGTCTGCTGTCTTCTGTCCTGTGTCTTCTGTCTGCTGTCTTCTGTCCCGTGTCTTCTGTCTGCTGTCTTCTGTCCTGTGTCTTCTGACTGCTGTCTTCTGTCCTGTGTCTTCTGTCTTCTCTCTTCTGTCCTGTGTCTTCTGTCTGCTGTCCTGTGTCTTCTCTTTCTGTCCTATGTATTCTGTCCTGTGTCATCTCTCTGCTGTCCTGTGTCTTCTTTCTTCTGTCCTGTGTCTTCTGTATTCTCTCTTCTGTCCTGTGTCTTCTCTCTTCTGTCCTGTGTCTTCTGTCTTCTGTCATCTTTCGTCTCTCCCTTCTGTCATATGTCTGCTGTCCTCTCTCTCTTCTGCCATCTGTGTTCTGTCTTTCGTCTTCTCTCTTCTCCCCGTTG
>CM031625.1:34885823-34890823 GCA_018398815.1 Conus ventricosus
TCTACGGTGCCAGAATGACGATCTCCGTGGCAACAATGAAGACCTGGGGAGAAGGTGCAGGAATTGGAAACGTAAGACGGATGACCTGGAGGGACGTTCCAAGAGGAATAATTTAATGTTCTATGGACTTCATCGCAGTGAAAATAAAAACTCCATCAGAGTGTGAAGTGTGGTGAAAGACTTGATCGTGGACAAGCTAAACTTAACTGGGGGTTCATTTTGCCCGTGTTCATCGTCTGATGCCAAAACCGAACTCTCCTGTCATAGCACGGTGCACCCTTCTTCAAAGAGAAAGAGAAGATTTGAAAGCCAAATACAGACTGAAAGGTGGTCAGATTTTTATCGGTGAGGACTTTTCCTTGCGTGTCAGAGAGGTTAGAAGGCAGCTGACCCCGCATTTGAAGAAGGCACGCAGCGACGGAAAAAGGGCCTATAATGGTTTTGACCCCCTGCAAATAACGGTAAAAATACGGACTTGGCGATGGACAGAACCTGTTAAAAAATCAAATAGGGGGGTGGCCAAAGCCCGTGGTGACCCCGGTGAGAATCACCCAGTCGTGTAAAATGTAATCGTTGCAACACGGAACTACAGAAATAAGGAACGTGACCTTGTCAATGGGGAAGGATGCTTGACTGGAAATGTTAAACCGGTTTTTTGAGAGGTCGGGGGGTGGGGGGGAAGTGAAAAGTTTGATCCTGTTTATAAAATGTTACTCCGTACATAATATGTCATCATGAATGTTGGTTGTGACTTACCTTTGCATGTGTGGGAGACAATCAATCTGAAGAAAGAAAAATAGAGCAAAGATCTTTGTGTGTGCTGATAATATTCATTGAGTGCGGTGTTGTTATTGAAAGTTGTGATCAGGGGTCGTCTAAAAGAAATTATCATAATGCTGCCACGACTGATGATTGTTCAAATGGTTATGAGGGGACATCTCAAAAAAAGATTATGTTACTATAAAATCATGATTGTTCACTTTTTTTTTTGGGATATGTCTCTATGAAAACATGTGATGTTGATGCAGATGTTGACTGTTTTGATCATGTAACCCTGCATGAAGAAAAACCTGTCTTTAGAAAGAGAGAGAAAACTCGGAAATCAAGAGACAGTGTCACAGAATGTTACAGAGATGGCATCACAGAGTGTCTCTCTTAACACATGCACACATAACAAGGTAACGATGTATGTACAGATAACAAAATGATATAAAACATGTTTCCTTCTTACACTGGAATGTCAATGGTCTTCTTTCCAAACTGAATTTTTCGAGTTTTTCCTTTCTTTCCTTGTTTTTTGAATTTGACTTTATATGCTTGGTTGAAACGTTTGTTGAACATGCCCAATTGTGTGTTTTTACTGGTTTACCCCGTATTCAGAAACCTGCTATCAAATTCACGAGGCAGGGCAGACATTCTGGGTAAATTTTTTTTAATAAGAAATGAACTGATGTCGTTTGTAGTGAAATCGATGTGAACCATCCCACGTAATTGTATTTCCTGATTGACAAATGTTTATTTGGTGTTACAGAAGTGTTTTGTATGTTTGTTCCTATGTCCCACCAAGGGTTCGCCCTTACTATGTACACTTTGACATTGGCATGGCGTAAGGTCATTGGAAGAATGTTTTTTTTTGATTGCATGCTTGAATAAAAAGATGTATTTGTAATGTTATCGGTGATTTGAACAGCAGAACAGCTAGCATCTCTCCAGACATACCAAACGACAGTGATGATTATGGTGTACGTTGGTAGCCCATTCTGTAATTTTCTGGGAAGAAGATCAGCTGATCACGTACTTAACAGCTATGGAAAATATCTTTTGAGTATGTGTACTGCCACTTGGTTTATACTTCTTAATGGTTTAATGCGATGGAGTTTTCGATGGAGAATATTATATTTATATCGATTCAGGCAATAGTGCAACGATTACTTTTTATTGCCCTTAAGGGTTTTTTCCCTTTCGTGTTTCTTCTTGCAAATTAATGGTTTCAGAGAGGTTTGAATCAGTTCATTTACCTGTAGAGCTTCACTTCAAGTTTCGGAGAAAATGCTATTTGTGTAAATATAGATAAAACAGATGAGTTCATTGAAAAATATGTGTGGAACTGTAATATGGAACAGTCATATATTTTGTGCTCTTAACTGTTCTGAAGGGTTGGCATTACTCGATCGTGCTATTGATCTCATTAGTCATAACTGTAACGATGCTTTGGAATGTGTTTAATGGTTTTATCAAAAATCTGGAAGCTGTATGAAAAAGAAAACAGTTTAAACAACTAACTAAAAAAAAACAGTGATTGGTTTTTATGAAAAGGGAATGTATAATAGATAAATAAACAAATGCTATGAAATTAAACTGGAATATTTCAAACTTCCAAAGAACGAGTAGTAGTGATGCCTTTTGAGAGAAAGAAGGAATATAAAAATTTTTTAAAAGGAAAGAAAAGAATATTTTGAGTTTCTTAACTGAGAAGTTAAGTTGCCTCTGTACCAATCAGAAGGAGTTCTGGTGCAATGTTAAAAAGATCTCCTATAAAGAAAACAGCCTCATAATAACAATAACGACTGTGGACTGGTATTAAAACACTTTAAAAGTTTGCTCGAAAGAGAAGACCCAAATTTTTTTAGAACAAAATGATGAGGAGGCGCATGATGATGTCAATGAACAAGGAGAGGATTTTAGTTCCATGGAATCGACCTATATTAAAGGAAGAGGGTTATGTTAGCAAAAAAATAGATTAAGGAATAATAAAGCCCCGCTGGGGCCAGATGGTATAGTTGGGGAAATGCTAAAAACAAACTGGAAATCGTGTCACTGAATTCTTTGTGAAACTATTTAATACACTATTTGATAAGGGCATATTTCCAGAGACGTGGACAGAGTCTGTAGTAATCCCTCTTTTCAAAAAAGGTGATGTAAATGAACCCTGGGAATTACAGAGGTATCCAATTTGTGACGCAAGCCGTAAAAATCTACAGCAACAATTATTTAAAAATAGACTCCAAGAGTATGTTTAAGAACTTAATCTAACAGGCGAATCAAGAGGATTTAAAAGAGGATATTCTACAATTGATCATATTGTTTACATTATTAGCTATGGTACAGAAAAAGTTCTCCTTTAATCGCAAATTATTTGCTTTTATTGACTTTGAAAAGGCCTTTGATTCTGTAGATAGAAATACATTGTGGCCTATACTTTTAAAAAATGGAATTAAGGCCCAAACTATTTAGATGTATTCGTAATATGTACACAAATGTTAAAGCTTAGAATTCGTTGGGGGAGCAAAACTAAACTGACTATATAAAAATTTTATCGGGGGGTAAAATTTAAACAAGGTGATGTAAACTAGTCCCGTGTTATTTTCATTAATCATAATCGAGTTTAGGCTTTAGAAGTGATCAGAAAAGGGAGAAAATTGGTGCTACTTTTTCCCAAGGTGCTGTGAATTGTTTTCCTATTGCTGGCAGTTTATATAGCGTTGATATCGGAAACTGTAATTGGTCTACAGACACAAATTTTAAAAATTTTTTTATCGCAGCATCAGCACTGCATTGAATGTAAACATGAATAAAACTAATTTAGTTGTTTTAGGAAAGGGTGGTTATTGGCAGCAAGGAGAGAGATGGACTTACAATGGGCGGGCTGTGTTAACTGTTGTGAATTGCGGTTATAAGTATTTAGGAAAACTATTTCTCCACAAGGACTGAGTTTCTCTGTTGCATGTCAGGATTTGGTGAGTAGAGCTAAAGTGCTTTGTTGTTGCATTCTACAGAAACTGTCTAAGCTGAAATGCAATTCTCTTAGTTTTATTAAAGTTATTTGACACACAAAATTTAACCAATGGTTCAGTATGGGGCTGAGTTATGGGGTTAGATAATGTGCTCAACATTCTGAAAAATACATCTGTTTGCCCTTTAAAAAGCTTTTAGGGATTGAAATGAGAACGCCAAATGATCCAATATATGGGGAAACGAATCGATATCCAATATTTTTTTCAAATCAGTAGTCAATGTATTTGATTCTGGCTAAAACTAACTCGAATGGATGAGTCAAGACTACACGTTTAAAACCCATAGGATGCTGCTCGTTTAGATGCACGGAAAAAAAGAACTTGGGCTACAAATATCCGTTGTAAGTTGTTACGTTTGGATATGGATTTGTTTGGACAAATCAAGGTGTAGAGGGAAATAAATGTTTTCTTACTTGATTTCCCAAGGAAAGATTGATTTTATGTAGGTGGCAGGAATGGATTTCCATATTAAGAATAGTGATAGATTTAAATATGTACAGAACGTTTTGTACAGTTCCCGAAGTAAAAAACTCATCTGTTACTGAATTTAGATAGACATTGAAAATTATGTTGACAAGATTCAGACTTGGCGTCTCAGAAATCGCTGGATTACTACCAATATCGAAACTCACAATGACTTTGATTTAATTTGCCCACTGTGTTAAAAAACAGTAAGAGGATGAGGTCCATTTTGTTTTGTGTTGCCCAGCCCTGAGTAGCTTTTAAACAGCATTATTCCTGCCAAAATTTTATAAATTTCCAAACCTGTTTCGATTAAGTTTACTTTTGGCATGCAAACATGACAGAACTATCAGATATCTATCAATTTTCTTTTATTTAAAACGTTTCAGCTCCGTCAAGTTTTATCTCGTAAAACGTTATCTTTTTTTAATAACCTTATCATTTGTTTTTATAAAAGAAAAACATTTGTGTGAAATGATTGTTCAATTACTCCCCATCTTTAGGGGAATGGCCTATATTTGTTTAAAACATCTGAATTGAATCTGAATCCCTCCCTCCCCTTCCCCCCCTCTCTGTGTCTCCTTCTCTCCTTCTCTCCTTCTCTCCTTCTCTCCTTCTCTCCTTTCTCCTTCTCTCTTCTCTTTTCACACTCTCACTTACCACTTCATGTAACGACTCAATGAACGTCGTCTACTGAACTGTTTGCTGATGATACTACCCTTTTAATAAAGATAAAGTCCGGAA
>CM031625.1:34895823-34908323 GCA_018398815.1 Conus ventricosus
CTAAAGCTGCCTGGTGATGTGCGCAGGTGCAAGCGCGCGCAATACACAAACGCGCGCACGCGCGCGCACGTACGCAAGCAAGCACGCACGCACGCACACACAGATTCATAAAATGTTTGACCACCATATACCAGATCCATGATGTGTCTGACCAGCCACAGGCCAGATCCGTGATATGTCTGACCAGCCACAGGCCAGATCCATGATATGTCTGACCAGCCACAGGCCAGATCCGTGATGTGTCTGACCAGCCACAGGCCAGATCCGTGATGTGTCTGACCAGCCACAGGCCAGATCCGTGATGTGTCTGACCAGCCACAGGCCAGATCCGTGATGTGTCTGACCAGCCACAGGCCAGATCCGTGATGTATCTGACCAGCCACAGGCCAGATCCGTGATGTGTCTGACCAGCCACAGGCCAGATCCGTGATGTGTCTGACCAGCCACAGGCCAGAGATCCGTGATGTGTCTGACCAGCCAAAGGCCAGATCCGTGATGTGTCTGACCAGCCACAGGCCAGATCCGTCATGTGTCTGACCAGCCACAGGCCAGATCCGTGATGTGTCTGACCAGCCACAGGCCAGATCCGTGATGTGTCTGACCAGCCACAGGCCAGATCCGTGATGTGTCTGACCAGCCACAGGCCAGATCCGTGATGTGTCTGACCAGCCACAGGCCAGATCCGTGATGTGTCTGACCAGCCACAGGCCAGATCCGTGATGTGTCTGACCAGCCACAGGCCAGATCCGTGATGTGTCTGACCAGCCACAGGCCAGATCCGTGATGTGTCTGACCAGCCACAGGCCAGATCCGTGATGTGTCTGACCAGCCACAGGCCAGATCCGTGATGTGTCTGACCAGCCACAGCCAGATCCGTGATGTGTCTGACCAGCCACAGGCCAGATCCGCAATGTGTCAGACCAATCAGATGTCAGTGTCTTAACACTGACTGTCCTCTGGGAACAGGTCGCCTTTCACAACCTCTGGCCGATTGGACGTTTACCTCGGCATACATCAAACTGGGGAAGGGAGTGGGGTGGGGGAGGGGGTGGGGGCAGGGTGGGAGACGTAGCATCAGACGATGCATGGGAAAGGTTAACTTAGCTTTTTGCCGAGTGTGATTGGATAGGTCTGGAGCATGCCTCGTGTGGCCGATCTGAGGTATGCAACATCAACACTGTACACTGCTTTTTTTTTTTTTTTTTATCCCTGGGACTAATGGGCAGATAACTCGGCAAGGGTTTGGTCCAATCGATACTCAGTGCGCGGGTCGTGATGAAAGCGTTGTTGAATGTTTATGCGTCAACATGTGGAGCTGATTGCAGAAATGTGAACGAGGTTAGTGGAGAGATTGAGTAAGTATTCGGGGTTGGAGGGAAAAGGGGGGGGGGGGGCTGAAAGCGGTGGGGAGGGGGTGTGGGGGTGCTGTGGAGGTGGGGACGGGGACGGAGAGGAGTGGTCGGGAGGTTGGAGTGTGAAGAGGGAGGAGAGAGGACGGGAGAGGACGGGAGAGGAAGAGATTTAGCTCAGTCTCTCCGTTTTGTCTGTTTTTCTGTCTGTCTTTGATTCTGTTTCTCTCAGTCTCTGTCTGTCCCCCCCCCCCCCCCCCTGTCTGTCTGTCCCCTGTCAGTCTGTTTATCTGTCTGTCTGTCTGTCTGTCTGTCTGGTTCTCTGTCTCTGTCTCTGCTTCTGTCTCTCTCTGTCTGTTTGTCCCACTGTTTGTTTGTCCCCTGTCAGTCTGTCTGTCTGTCTGGGTCTCTCTCTCTATCTCTCTCTCTCTCTCTCTCTCTATCTCTCTCTCTCTCTCCCTCCCCCCCCCCCCCCCCCCCTTTCTGGCTGGCTGTCTGGCTGTCTGGCCGGCTGTCTGGCCGTCTGTGTCTGTCTTGTCTCTGTCTCTGTCTGTCTGTCTCTCTGTCTCTGTCTCTGTCTCTCTCTCTCTCTCTCTCTCTCTCTTCTCTCTCTCTCTCTCTCTCTGAAATCAATATAATTGACGATGAATAAATCTCCGAACTGCCATTACACAACACCCAGTCAGATCTTGCCTTCACATTACCAGTCCACACATACGTCCACTCATATATACACACACACGAATCACATACCTTACACACACAACTGTAACAGTGTGGCAGATAGTGTGAACAGGTACCCTAGGCCTGGCCAGTGCTCTGGGTTCACAACAGGTCAAGCATCTGCTTAGTGCTGTCCATCTAGTTCTTCATTCCAGATCTTTCCTTGTTTATTTATTCTCTGACTCATGTAGCTAGCGCTCTACAGTTTCATGGTTCAGCATAAGTGGTGTAGAGCATTTGAGTTGGGGGGGGGGGGGGGGGGGTTCTGTCTAATATTCCGGACATATCAGAGGCATTGCACCCAAGGGGAGGCCACCACCACGCCCGTCCAACGACAGTCCCCATGAATTTGAAAAAAAAAAAAAAAAAAAAAAAAAAAAGTTGACCCGACAGAACCTCACTAAGGGCATAGACGTTGAGAGGAAATCGGAACTGAGAGCACGCCACCATGAGAACGGGACGTGAAGGGCCAGAGAATTTAAAACGTTTATGCTGATCGATGAGGATGAGAATGATTAAAATGATGCGACGGATTTCCGTTCCAGTCTAAGACTGCTTGACAGGAATGTATTATTCTACGCTTATTTTCATTACAATAATTATGTATATCATGGCATCAACCAGGCCCGTGAGAAACAGACACCTGACGACGCTGAAGCTAGAACCGTCTTGCTGTGGTATCTCGCTGTATTATTCATTCCAGTTTTGTACTTGAACTAGAGAAGTATTCACTTTAAATCAAACAAATGAGTAAGAGAAGCGCTGACAAAGCTGAAACTATGAAGCCTAGGTATTGTAATAAACAGAGAAGAAGTTACAAACGGTGCATCGGCAGGTGAGAATGTGGAAGATTAAACATACTTTGTTTTTCAGTGTCAGATTTTTCAGATATGCGCCGAAAACATCTGTTTTTGTTGAATATTATATTGATCCAGCCAACAACAAGAGATCTTTCAGCAACAGACAATGAAACTATTCTGGCCTTTGGTAAATATTTCGTGGAAGCAATGAGTCTGAGGAATAAAGAAAGAAATCGAACCGTAGAAAAAAGGAATAATTTATTTAGCCTGAATTCTTTCCTTCTCCTTTTGTTTCAGCAAGCCATTTTACAACCGCTAGAGGCCTACATGTTGCACAGGGAGAGGAGAAACAGAGGGTTGGGAGGGAGGCAGATTAGGCGAGAGAAAACAGGAGGCAGTGTCTATGTGACTGACTTGTGATGACGACACGCCACATGAGTCTAAAGGCAAAGGTGGGTGGGGCAAATGAGTAAAAACTTCTGTGAGATGGTAAGCATCAAACTGCTAGTAGGACTTGTCAGAATTCAGGAGGAGAGGGGGTAATCCCATGAGAAGAAGAAGGGAAGAGAGAGAGAGAGAGAGAGAGAGAGAGAGAGAGAGAGAGAGAGAGAGAGAGAGAGAGAGAGAGAGACGCTTCAGACATATTTTTATTGACATTGATCTACACAGTCTTTGTGTCAAGGGGGCACAAGATCAAGAGAGAGAGAGAGGAGAGAGAGAGAGAGAGAGGAGAGAGAGAGAGAGAGAGAGAGAGAGAGAGAGAGAGAGAGATTAAAAATGAATAAAGGAGCAACGTCTGACTGGCATGTCCATCTCCAATCCGATTACCATGGAATCTCCCACTACAACCACGCGCCAATTCCATCGGCTGCAGCAGCAGATGACACCACCAGTTTTCACATCACATGATAATTTTTCATAACCGTTATTTACACTGCACTTGGACCATCGGTGCAATCTCCCCCCCCCCCCCCCCCCACCCCCATCCCTCTCCCTTTCTGCCTCCCCTTTTCCCTCTCCCTCCGCTCCCCCCCCCCCCCCCCCCCCCCCCTTTTCCTCTCACCCCACTTTCCGACTCATCATCCATCCCTTCCTCCGTCCCAGCCCCACTCGCATCTCTCTTTTTTCCCCATCAGATTCGCTGGCAACAGCAGCAGCGTGAAGAAGATCGTGACCAGCGCTGGTCTCTTTAGCTGTTGCACAATAATGATGATTTGATTCATTAGCCTGAAGAGATCGTGACCAGCGCTGGTCTCTTTAGCTGTTGCACAATAATGATGATTTCATTCATTTAAGCTAAGTGACGCCTGTCCCTCGTGAGGCTCCAGGCGCCATTACAATATATAAACCGAACGTTAAGAGTGAAGAGAAGAAAAGGAAACACATAAGATTAAACATATAAACTATAACATCATGAGACCAACATAAGGTTAAGGCATATAAACTATAACATCATAAGACCAACATAAGATTAAAGCATATAAACTTTATCATCATAAAAATCAACATACGTAAAAAGCAAAGAGTTATACATGCACAAAAACATAATCATCTCCTCCACTCTTTCCTTACGTTGTCTCCCCACTCATTCTTCGCTCACACACACACGCGCGCGCGCGCGCGCGCGCACACACACGCACGCACCCCACACACACACACACACACACACACACACACACACACACACACACACACACTATTCAGAATAAAACATAACAGCAGGTTAACAGTGCAGTGCATAAAATGAATCCTCGTTAACATAGGCATGGGAAAAAAAGAGCTTCAAGCCTGACTTCAAAGCGTTCCGAGATTGTGCGTTTCGAAGTGAAAGAGAAAAAGAATTAAAACCAGTAGGGTCAGCGAAAAAAAGGAACGTTTGCCCTGATTATAACTCCAGCCGAACACAGGGGGGTGGTCAAATGACGACGGGCATCCGAGGAACGTAGTAGCGATCTCAATGGACACCTACCCATAGCATGGATCGCTCTTGTCTAGTCATCATTCTTACATTTCTCTCCTCCGGGCTGACAAGCTCACGTCAGCGCCCTTGTTCAGACACATCGGTAACACTTTGTCTGTCATCGATTTTTTTACAGGTCGTTGACGGGATTTTAAATGTGCATCATCAAGAAAGAACACGTTGACGTCACATATTATGACTCTTCACTTCGTGTGACATACATCACAGACTATTTCATCTGATCCTTTCGTTTCATATATTCAGTGAGTCCTTTTTTCCTTTTCTTTTTTTCTTTTTTAAAGATCTGTTGTCGTTGAAACACTAAAGGACCGTTTTGTATGCTGTTTTTCTGCGGTCTCGCTTGCTGGACTGGCGATACATAATAGACATATGGTCTTACTGAGAAACGTTCGGCAAAATACATTATTTTTTAATATTCGTGACTGCGTTTGCAGGAATTTAGTCTATGACTGTGCGCTTGCAGGGATTTAGCCTGTGACTGTTTGCCGGGATTTAGCCTGTGACTGTTTGCCGGGATTTAGCCTGTGACTGTTTGCCGGGATTTAGCTTGTGACTGTTTGCCGGGATTTAGCTTGTGACTGTTTGCCGGGATTTAGCTTGTGACTGTTTGCAAGGGTCTAGCCTGTGACTGTGTAAGTGCAGGGATTTAGCCTGTGACTGTGTGTGCGCAGGGATTTAGCCTGTGACTGTGTGTGTGCAGTGATTTAGCCTGTGACTGTGTGTGTGCAGTGATTTAGCCTGTGACTGTGTGTGTGCAGTGATTTAGCCTGTGACTGTGTGTGTGCAGTGATTTAGCCTGTGACTGTGTGTGTGCAGTGATTTAGCCTGTGACTGTTTGCCGGGATTTAGCTTGTGACTGTTTGCAAGGGTCTAGCCTGTGACTGTGTAAGTGCAGGGATTTAGCCTGTGACTGTGTTTGCAGGGATTTAGCCCTTGACTGTG
The DNA here is from genome assembly GCA_018398815.1 of Conus ventricosus. Lineage (NCBI taxonomy): Eukaryota > Metazoa > Mollusca > Gastropoda > Neogastropoda > Conidae > Conus > Conus ventricosus. The sequence goes on from CM031625.1 coordinate 34,901,619, forward strand.
TGTTTTCAGGGATTTAGCCTGTGACTGCGTGTTTGCAGGGATTTAGCCTTTGGCTGTGTGTTTGCAGGATTTAGCCTGTGACTGTGTGTTTGCAGGGATTTAGCCTGTGACTGTGTGTTTGCAGGGATTTATACTTTGGCTGTGTGTTTGCAGGGATTCAGCCTATGGCTGTGTGTTTGCAGGGATTCAGTCTGTGACTGTGTGTTTGCAGGGATTCAGTCTGTGACTGTGTGTTTGCAGGGATTTAGCCTATGGCTGTGTGTTTGCAGGGATTCAGTCTGTGACTGTGTGTTTGCAGGGATTCAGTCTGTGACTGTGTGTTTGCAGGGATTTAGCCTATGGCTGTGTGTTTGCAGGGATTCAGTCCTGTGACTGAAGTTGTCAGACACGCTAAGGTCTGAAGGGAAAACACCTATACTAACACCGCCCCTCTCATACAACACACCCACACAACGTTAACAAATAAACAATATATTTATTTAATACGACACGCTGACGATCATGCACACACCACCATCCTGTACGATAGACCCTCCCAACTTCAACAGTACACACAACACAAAATATCCAACCAAAAAGTACAAGCATACATCAAAACCAGGCTGCCAAGCAACCACCCACTGGTGACCAACAGGTCGCACAACTCTTGGACCACAATAATGGTCACTTAAATGTGTCATGATGCACCAAACTTCCACAAAACGACCCCCCCCCCCCCCCCCCCCCCACCCAAACCATATGAGTCATCAACTTATTGTCGTATCAGATGCATGTCCAGGTGAAATCCCCACAATCTCAAACTAGGCAGACTGTGGCTTGTGGGACGCACAATTTGGATCAGTTAATCTGTTTTTGCTCACCACACCATTGATGACGGAGTAACGTGGACAAAAGCGACGACGACCACGATGCAGATTGAAGATAGGTTGAAGAGTAAAAAAAATAAGTAGTCGAAGGTTATGCTGTAGAAACACGCAATCACAGCCTAAGGCACCAGTCGACTAACGCCATGGAAATCAGCTGCCCAAAGATGTGGATGTAAGAGCCAGGACGAGTCTGCACCACCACCAAACATGGGCGCGCCCGCTTCCCAGCACGCCCACAACTGCGGCAGGGCTGCAAGCCTGGGTCGGCCTGGGTCAGCTCCGCCTGGGTCGGCCCCTCAGGCCGTCACATCAGCCCAGACGTCTGGTCAACACCGGGTGCTGCTCATCCACACTGGAAACGGTGGCACTAACGAAAACGACACACCTGCATGCTCCAAATCAGTGGCTGGATTCACACTACATTTGCGCATTCCTACACTGTCACTTGTCACAAGTCACATCCAATAGAACACACGTCGTACAGCTGCACTCCTGCCAGACAATTACTAACACACCAAGGACGAAACCCTCAACAAAACGTATGTTCATTCATTCATTGACTGGCTGATCAATATTCCGCCACCCCATAATGTCACTGACCTAACGGCCCAAACAGCATTCAGAGTCACAAACACAAAAGGCATTCAACGTGACAACCACAACCGATTCTAGTGCTCCATCGGTCACCAAAAGAACCCCCTCAACTATACCCCTGTGCCAACACAGGTCTAAGCAAACAGAAGTCTCAGGCACCATCACAGTCAACACATCAACACCACCATATTGACTGTGTGTTTGCAGGGATTTAGCCTATGGCTGTGTGTTTGCAGGGATTCAGCCTGTGACTGTGTGTTTGCAGGGATTTAGCCTATGGCTGTGTGTGTGCATGGATTTAGCCCTTGACTGTTTGTTTGCATGGATTTAGCCCTTGACTGTGTGTTTGCAGGGATTTAGACTATGGCTGTGTGTGTGCATGGATTTAGCCCTTGACTGTTTCTTTGCATGGATTTAGCCCTTGACTGTGTGTTTTCAGGGATTTAGCCTGTGACTGCGTGTTTGCAGGGATTTAGCCTTTGACTGTGCGTTTGCAGGGATTTAGCCTATGGCTGTGTGTTTGCAGGGATTTAGCCTATGGCTGTGTGTTTGCAGGGATTCAGCCTATGGCTGTGTTTGCAGGGATTTAGCCTGTGACTGTGTTTGCAGGGATTTAGCCTATGGCTGTGTGTTTGCAGGGATTCAGCCTATGGCTGTGTGTTTGCAGGGATTTAGCCTATGACTGTGTGTTTGCAGGGATTTAGCCTATGGCTGTGTGTTTGCAGGGATTTAGCCTATGGCTGTGTGTTTGCAGGGATTTAGCCTATGGCTGTGTGTTTGCAGGGATTTAGCCTATGGCTGTGTGTTTGCAGGGATATTCTTCGTCCTGCCCTGCATTGAAGACTACACCAAGATCGACTTGAGAACCGTCACCTTCGACATCCCTCCGCAAGAGGTGTGTGTGTGTGTGTGTGTGTGTGTGTGTGTGTGTGCGTGCGTGCGTGCGTGCGTGCGTGCGTGCGTGCGTGCGTGCGTGCGTGCGTGCGTGTGTGTGTGTGTGTGTGTGTGTGTGTGTGTGTGTGTGTGTGTGTGTGTGTGTGCGTGTGTGTGCGTGTGTGTGCGCGCGCGCGTGTGTGTGTGCGTGTGAGAGAGAGAGAGAGAGAGAGAGAGAGAGAGAGAGAGAGAGAGAGAGAGAGAGAGAGGGAGACAGAGAGAGAGAATAACATGCGTCATTTTGTGTGGTCTGGCGTATGTCATTTGTGTTCTCTCTCTCTCTCTCTCTCTCTCTCTCTCTCTCTCTCTCTCTCTCTCTCTCTCTCTCTCTCTCTGTAACTGTAATACTGCCAGAGAGCCTATTTATGGAGAGTGATGCAGGGACTGTCTGTTTTACATGAAAACGTACATGCGACATCCTGAATATCGTTTAATATCAGCAGCCGCAGTTGGTCCTTAATGTGGGTAAATACCAGATGGCAACAACGTATTTATTGCGCTGTCTGTGACCCTTGAAATGAACATTATCAATCTGGTGATAATAGCAACAGCAGCAGCACCAGTAGAACTAGTAGTGATAGTTGTGGTGGTGGTGGTAGTGGTGGTGGTAGTAGTAGTGTAGCAGCAGCAGCAGCAGCAGCAGTTGTAGTGATAGTGTGGAGTAGGAGTAGGAGGCAAATGAGTAATAATACTAGTAGCGGCAACGCCAGCAGCAGCAGCAGTAGTAGAAGTAGTGATCGTAGTCGTTGTCGTAGTAGTAGAAGTAGTAGTAGTAGAAGTAGTAGTAGTAGAAGTAGTAGTAGTAGAAGTCGTGGCAACAACAGCAGCACTGGTTATAGTAGTGGTAGGGTTAGCAGTCGTATTATAGTGGAGGTGATGGTAGTAGTAGTAGTCGTAGTCGTAGTAGTAGTAGTAGTAGTAGTAGTAGTAGTAGTAGTAGTAGTAGTAGTGGCAGCAGCAGTAGTAGTAATAGTAGTAGGAATACTCTGTAAAATGACCCCCGATGTCTGTATGATGACACCTGATGTTTGTGGAATGACCCCTGATGTCTGTATGATGACCCCTGATGTCTGTATGATGACCCCTGATGTTTGTGGAATGACCCCTGATGTCTGTATGATGACCCCTGATGTCTGTATGATGACCCCTGATGTTTGTGGAATGACCCCTGATGTCTGTATGATGACCCCTGATGTCTGTATGATGACCCCTGATGTTTGTGGAATGACCCCTGATGTCTGTATAATGACCCCTGATGTCTGTATGATGACCCCTGATGTCTGTATGATGACCCCTGATGTCTGTGGGATGACCCCTGATGTCTGTATGATGACCCCTGATGTTTGTGGAATGACCCCTGATGTCTGTATGATGACCCCTGATGTCTGTATGATGACCCCTGATGTCTGTATGATGACCCCCGATGTTTGTGGAATGACCCCTGATGTCTGTATGATGACCCCTGATGTCTGTATGATGACCCTGATGTCTGTATGATGACCCCTGATGTCTGTATGATGGCCCCTGATGTCTGTATGATGACGCCTGATGTCTGTATGATGGCCCCTGATGTCTGTATGATGACCCCTGATGTCTGTATGATGGCCCCTGATGTCTGTATGATGACCCCTGATGTCTGTATGATGGCCCCTGATTTCTGTATGATGACCCCTGATGTCTGTATGATGACCCCTGATGTTTGTGGAATGACCCCTGATGTCTGTATGATGACCCCTGATGTCTGTGGGATGACCCTGATGTCTGTATGATGACCCCTGATGTTTGTGGAATGACCCCTGATGTCTGTATAATGACCCCTGATGTCTGTGCACTGACCCTTGCTGTCTGCCCCAGGTGCTGACGAGGGACAGTGTGACGGTGTCGGTGGACGCCGTGGTCTACTACCGCATCTACAACCCCACCGTGTCTGTGGCCAACGTGGCCAACGCCGCCCACTCCACCCAGCTCTTGGCGCAGACCACCCTGCGGAACGTGCTGGGCACCAAGAACCTGGGGCAGATTCTGTCCGACAGAGACCAGATCTCGGAGTCCATGCAGGTAAGGACCTGGGGGAGATTCTGTCTGACAGAGATCATTCTGACTCCATGCAGGTAAGAACCTGGTGGAGATTCTGTCTGACAGAGATCATTCTGAGTCCATGCAGGTAAGGATTTGGGGGAGATTCTGTCTGACAGAGATCATTCTGACTCCATGCAGGTAAGAACCTGGTGGAGATTCTGTCTGACAGAGATCATTCTGAGTCCATGCAGGTAAGGATTTGGGGGAGATTCTGTCTGACAGAAATCATTCTGACTCCCTGCAGGTAAGAACCTGGGGGAGATTCTGTCTGACAGAGATCATTCTGACTCCCTGCAGGTAAGAACCTGGGGGAGATTCTGTCCGACAGAAATCATTCTGAGTCCATGCAGGTAATGACCTGGTGGAGATTCTGTCCGACAGAGATCATTCTGAGTCCATGCAGGTAAGAACCTGGGGGAGATTCTGTCCGACAGAGATCATTCTGACTCCCTGCAGGTAAGAACCTGGGGGAGATTCTGTCCGACAGAGATCATTCTGACTCCATGCAGGTAAGAACCTGGGGGAGATTCTGTCCGACAGAGATCATTCTGACTCCATGCAGGTAAGAACCTGGGGGAGATTCTGTCCGACAGAGATCATTCTGACTCCATGCAGGTAAGAACCTGGGGGAGATTCTGTCCGACAGAGATCATTCTGACTCCATGCAGGTAAGAACCTGGGGGAGATTCTGTCCGACAGAGATCATTCTGACTCCATGCAGGTAAGAACCTGGGGGAGATTCTGTCCGACAGAGATCATTCTGACTCCATGCTGGTAAGAACCTGGGCGAGATTCTATCTGACAGAGATCATTCTGACTCCATGCTGGTAAGAACCTGGTGGAGATTCTGTCTGACAGAGATAATTCTGACTCCATGCAGGTAAGAACCTGGGGGAGATTCTGTCCGACAGAGATCATTCTGACTCCATGCTGGTTATAAAAAAAAACCTGGGTGAGATTTTGGCAGAGATCATTCTGACTCCATGCTGGTGGGGAGATTTTGACAGGGATCATTCTGACTCCATGCTGGTTAAAAACCTGGGGGAGATTTTTACAGGGATCATTCTGATTCCATGCTGGTGGGGACATTTTGACAGGGATCATTCTGACTCCATGCTGGTTAAAAACCTGGGTGAGATTTTGGCAGAGATCATTCTGACTCCATGCTGGTGGGGAGATTTTGACAGGGATCATTCTGACTCCATGCTGGTTAAAAACCTGGGGGAGATTTTGACAGAGATAATTCTGACTCCGTGCTGGTTAAAAACCGGGGGGGGGGGGGGGGGGGGGAGAGAGATTTTGACAGGGATCATTCTGACTCCATGCTGGTTAAAAACCTGGGGGAGATTTTTACAGGGATCATTCTGATTCCATGCTGGTGGGGACATTTTGACAGGGATCATTCTGACTCCATGCTGGTTAAAAACCTAGGGAAGATTTTGACAGAGATCATTCTGATTCCATGCTGGTGGGGAGAGTTTGACAGAGATCATTCTGACTCCATACTGGTTAAAAACCGGGGGGGGGGGGGGGGGGGGGAGATTTTGACAGAGATAATTCTGACTCCATGCAGGTAAAAACCTGGGGGAGATTCTGTCTGACAGAGATAATTCTGACTCCATGCTAGTTAAATATCTGTGGGAGATTTTGACAGAAATCATTCTGACTCCATGCTGGTTAAAAACCTGGGGGAGATTTTGACAGAGATCATTCTGACTCCATGCTGGTTAAAAACCTGTGGGAGATTTTGACAGAGATCATTCTGACTTCATGCAGGCTAAAAACCTTGGAGAGATTCTTTCTGACGGGGATTAGTCTCTGACTGTACAGGTAAAACACTAGGGGAGATGCTGTCTGACAGAGATGAGATCTCTGACTCTGGGCAGGCGAAAACATGGGGGAGTTTCTGTCTGACAAGGGTTAGATCTCTGACTCCATGCAGGTAAAAACCTGTGGCAGATTGTGTTTGACAAAGAGATCATATTCTCTAGGAAGGTGCAGATTGTGTTTGACAAAGAGATCATATTCTCTAGGAACGTGCAGATTGTGTTTGACAAAGAGATCATATTCTCTAGGAACGTGCAGATTGTGTTTGACAAAGAGATCATATTCTCTAGGAACGTGCAGATTGTGTTTGACAAAGAGATCATATTCTCTAGGAACGTGCAGATTGTGTTTGACAAAGAGATCATATTCTCTAGGAACTGCAGATTGTGTTTGACAAAGAGATCAT
>CM031625.1:34915823-34923323 GCA_018398815.1 Conus ventricosus
TAACAGGTGGAGTCAGTGGATCCATTATGACTGTCCCTCAATGATAGCCGGTGGAGTCAGTGGACCCATTATAACTGTCTCTCAATGATAGCAGGTGGAGTCAGTGGACCCATTATAACTGTCCCTCAATGAAAACAGGTGGAGTCAGTGGATCCATTATGACTGTCCCTCAATGATAGCCGGTGGAGTCAGTGGACCCATTATAACTGTCTCTCAATGATAACAGGTGGAGTCAGTGGACCCATTATAACTGTCCCTCAATGATAACAGGTGGAGTCAGTGACCCATTATGACTGTCCCTCAATGATAACAGGTGGAGCAGTGATCCATTATAAACTGTCCCTCAATGATAGCAGGATCAGTCAGTGGACCCATTATAACTGTCCCTCAATGATAACAGGTGGAGTCAGTGGACCCATTATAACTGTCCCTCAATGATAACAGGTGGAGTCAGTGGACCCATTATGACTGTCCCTCAATGATAGCCGGTGGAGTCAGTGGATCCATTATAACTGTCCCTCAATGATAACAGGTGGAGCAGTGATCCATTATAACTGTCCCTCAATGGTAGCAGGATCAGTCAGTGGACCCATTATAACTGTCCCTCAATAACAAAACAGGTGCAGTCAGTGACCCATTATAACTGTCCCTCCATGATAACAGGTGGAGTCAGTGGACCCATTATAACTGTCCCTCAATGATAACAGGTGGAGTCAGTGACCCATTATAACTGTCCCTCAATTATAACAGGTGGAGTCAGTGGACCCATTATAACTGTCCCTCAATGATAACATGTGGAGTCAGTGGACCCATTATAACTGTCCTTCAATGATAACAGGTGGAGCAGTGACCCATTATAACTGTCACTCAATGATAACAGGTGCTGTTAGAGGACCCATTACAATTGTTCCTTACTGCTCGCAGGAAATCTGACAACTCATCTGGTCATTGTGAAGATGTTATGAGTGATGGAGTTATCATTTTCCTTCAATGATTCCTGTTAGTGAAACTCTTGTCTCAACTCTGCGATGGCATTGCTCAACGTTCTGGGTTTGTGAATCTTGTCTATCAGCACTCCCTTTTCGCTCCTGCAGTTGATAAGAGTATAGCAAGTGTGTGTGTGTGTGTGTGTGTGTGTGCGTGCGTGCGTGCGTGCGTGCGTGCGTGCGTGCGTGCGTGCGTGTGTGTGAATGTGCTCGCACGTGCATGCACGCGTGCGCGCATGCTATGTCTGTCTCTCTGTCTGTCTGCCTATCTGTCTGTGAGCGTTCAGTTTACTGCTGTCATTTGAACAATATCATCACCCACACAAACTCAGCCATATTTCCAACGACCACCACTCTCTCTCTCTCTCTCTTCCTGCGTGCAGGTGATCGCGGCAGAGGGGGAGCAGAAGGCCTCCCGTGCCCTGAAGGAAGCGGCAGAGATCATCTCAGAGTCTCCAGCGGCCCTTCAGCTGCGCTACCTGCAGACCCTCAACTCCATCTCGGCGGAGAAGAACTCCACCATCATCTTCCCCCTGCCCATCGACATGCTGAAGAGCTTCATCAAGTAGATCCCTTGAGCCTCGTCAGATCGTCTCGGGGGTGACGCCCGCGCAGAACACGTCTTGCTCAAAATCCTGTCAAGTTGTCCTGGTTTCCTTTCTCTCGTCGCTGAGGTGGCGTGCCCGATTCTTTGATGGGGCTTGCATGGCTTTGTCACGGAGATAAGGTCGTGTCCATTCATCTTTCGTATTCTCTCTGGAAAGGACTCGTCTTTGTGATTCTTCTCCCTGTCAGCATGAAGTCAGTCTGCAGACTTTTAGGCGCAATGGAGGCTCTGTCGTTAACTTATTGCTCTGTGATAAAAATTACAAGTCGATGATTGAAGCTGTATGTTGTGAACGGAACAAATCAAGAAGAAAGAAGCGCATTATATGCTCAAGTTTAATCTTTTCTCCACACGTACCAGAAAGTTTTCTCTTTTTTTATGTATTGTCTAGGTCTCTACCTTTGTCTCTCTCTATCTCTGTCTCTGTCTCTCTGTCTCTGTCTCTCTCTCTCTCTCACCCTCCCTTCCTCTCTCTCTCTCTCTCTCTCTCTCTCTCTCTCTCTCTCTCTCTCTCTCTCTCATTCACGTCAAACTTCTCTGTATCTAAAACTTGCAGACAGAAGAGCTCAACACAGATGTGGAGAAGCCGTCCTGCCTTTCAAACTTTCAACTGTTTGTCCCCCCCACCTGCCACTCCACCCCGTCCCCTGCCCCCCTCCCCCCACCTCTTTCTCCACCCTCACCCGCACGTACCCACGTTTCCTGTTATCGAGTCTCGTTTAAAGAATTTCGTTTAGTTTGGAAAGTGACTTCCGAATTGATGTTCTCGGACAGCGGATATCCCAGTTGCTTTAAAACCGACCACTCTGTTATTGACCAGTTAATGCCAGACCCAAGACGGCCCATGGCATCACAGGGGTTCACCCGTGCTTCCTTCAGAACATGGCAGTTAGTTTCCTGTCATGGGAACTTACAACAACTCGAAGATCTTTCTTTTTTTTCAGTTTTAATATTCTAGACTCAGTCCTGTTCCAGAACATTTTCCATGTTCAGAAAGTAAATAAAATTGTTACTTTCTGCCTTTTTCCCATTCCTAAATACTTACCACAACTCAAAGATTTTTTATTTTTCAGTTTTAATATTCTAGACTCAGACCTGTTTCAGAACATTTTGCTTGTTCAGAAACCTGAATGGAATTGTTACATTTTGCCTTTTCTTGTTTTTAAAAAAAAAGGACCATCTACATTGTCTGGTGAATTTCTTTCATGACGCACGCATTTTGCAGGAAAGTGGATTTAAGCATTTCTGTTTAACTTAATCTTTATTGGATTTGAGCATTTCTGTTTTACTTAATCTTTATTGTTGGTGCCCCTCCACCACCTCCTCTCCCCCCCCCCCCCCCCCCCCTCCCCCTCCACTTCCCCGTTTACTTACAGTTTGTCTAGAGAGACAATGGTATTTATTTCTGTCGTGTGATACCATATTTTGGCATTATCTTTTGTACGTGAAATAAACGTGTATTTGTTCATGCGTTTACCTGTAAATAGCTTTTTATTATTGAAATGGCCTTGGTCATTTTCAGTACCTGTCTATGGTTTCTGTCACAGAGAATGGGGGAGAGAGGAAACAGGGAGAGATTGTTATTGTTATTATCGCCTGTTTCAGGGCGAAGATGTTTAGAGATGAAAATTTTGTTTATCTCCTCTTCCTCCTCCTCCCCCTCCTGCTTTTCTCTTTCTCCTCTTCCTCCTCCTCCCCCTCCTGCTTTTCTCTTTCTCCTCTTCCTCCTCCTCCCCCTCCTGCTTTTCTCTTTCTCCTCTTCCTCCTCCTCCCCCTCCTGCTTTTTCTCTTTCTCCTCTTCCTCCTCCTCCCCCTCCTGCTTTTTCTCTTTCTCCTCTTCCTCCTCCTCCCCCTCCTGCTTTTTCTCTTTCTCCTCTTCCTCCTCCTCCCCCTCCTGCTTTTTCTCTTTCTCCTCTTCCTCCTCCTCCCCCTCCTGCTTTTTCTCTTTCTCCTCTTCCTCCTCCTCCCCCTCCTGCTTTTTCTCTTTCTCCTGTTCCTCCTTTTCGATTTTTTGACGTTTTTCATAGATATTGGCTGTACGCAATTTCTTTTCTTTTTTTTTTTCCCCACCGATTTTTGGAATTGTTTGCTTTATTTCGGTACATTTCGGTTTAAAGACTCTCTACAGGTAGGCATGTGAACCAAGATTCAAAATGCCAGTGAAAATGACGAATAATAGCTGGCGACAGCTCAGTGATTGTGGTAACCGGTAAATGCTGATGAAATGCCGTTTGCAAAAGTAGAATACCGACTTCTTTTTTTTTTATACTTCCGGTCCAAGGGACCAGTTCATTTTGCTGGGACCGGAAGCTGAATAAGAATAGCAGTAACTTCAGTATGATTTGAAAATATATATACACAAATAGCGTGTGCATCATGGTCAAATAAGATTTTCAAGTCCGTGGCTTTGTGTGGAATGGCAGTCTGTACTCAGTACGTTACGTCATCTAAAGCCTACTGTACACTTAAAGGTGTTTGTTGCTCATGGAACGAGGTGAGGAAGGCGAAGGTGAGTGGTGGACACAGGTAAAGCAAGTGTATGCAGGGGAGGAAATAGGTCAACAAGGAGGGGGTAGATGATACCCAGAGGTCACGGACGTGTATGCAGGTGATACACAGAGGTCACGGACGTGTATGCAGGTGATACACAGAGGTCACGGACGTGTATGCAGGTAATACCCAGAGGTCACGGAGGTGTATGCAGGTGATACACAGAGGTCATTCGTGACGAAAGACAAGCAGAGAGAGTGGGTTCCTTTGAAGTACGTACGACTCGCTCATAGTGTGTGTGTTCTGAGAGAACCTAAAGAAGGCTACACGCAGCTTTGCTTCCACTCTCCTCACTTTCCTAACACCCCACACTCCCCTGCCCCCCCCCCCCCCCCCACCCCCCACCCCCCTTCCTCCGCTCCCCTGTCTATCCCTTCCCATAGGTGTCAACCCAGGTTTCCTCATTTTACAACTTCCCATATTGAAAAGTACTTTTTCCCTTATTCCGAGCCCCAAATATTTTTATACATTACGGAAAACGCAAAAACATCAACACAAATCGCTGTGAATACAATGTAATACTCAGTATCAGGCTAGAACTTCTCGAAACAAATGGCAGTTTAGGACAGTTTATGAATAACAATAAGACTGACCCCACCCAACAGAACCTCCTCTGCCATTCCAGCAGAATGCATCACTTGAGACAGTTTGTAGATAAATCACACACCCTGGACAGTAAAACACTGACGATGATGCAGAAATTAAAACTGTTTATAAACCCATTGTTTACACACTCTCCCACTTTACCAACATCATGAGTCCATCAAAGTCACAAACCAATTTGTTCTATGCACTTTCCACTCCTACCAACATCATTAGTCCATTGAAGTCAGGGGTACATCATTACTTAACTGTGATCACCAAAGTTTCTAAATCAGTTTTACCCGTATTGAAACTTGTGTACGGCCGTACAGACCCGAAATCGTAGGTTTCCCGTACAACAATACGGGAAAACCGTGTAGGTTGACACCTATACCTTCCCTCCCTTCTCCCCCTTTCAATCGCTTCTCTACTGCTTCCACTTTCATTACAACTTGGAACATGATTGGAAACCAGCAGTTGCCTACTCATTTCTATGATGTGATAACATAATAAAAAGGTTTGATTTTGTTTGCTTTGGATGTTTCGTTGCTGTTTAGAATTTGGATTTTTTGTTTGAGTTTTTATTTTGTGTCTTGTGTGTGTGTGTGTGTGTGTGTGTGTGTGTGTGTGTGTGTGTGTGTGTGTGTGTGTGTGTGTGTGTGTGTGTGATATTTCCTGTTGTGTTTTATGCCATGCCTTGTAAAAGAAAAATGCCTGCAATTATTCAACCTCTAGAACTGACAACATGTGTGACTGACAACATGTAGTTTGTGGGGTTGACAAAATACATCATTAACAACCTGTATTATTGAAAACATGTTATTGACAAGATGTACTTTGTACGGCGACAACGCGTGTTACTGACAACATAATTATTCTTTGGAGTTGACATTGTGTATGTTCCGTGGACTTGACAATCGACAATGTGTGTTGCTGACAACATGTGTTCTTTGAAGTTGACAACGTGTATCATTGACAAATGTATTCTGTGTTGACAACGTGTGGTATTGACAACATGCATTCTGTGGAGTTGACAACGTGTGGTATTGACAACATGTATTCTGTGGAGTTGACAACGTGTGGTATTGACAACATGTATTCTGTGGAGTTGACAACGTGTGGTATTGACAACATGTATTCTGTGGAGTTGACAACGTGTGGTATTGACAACATGTATTCTGTGGAGTTGACAACGTGTGTTATTGACAAATGTATTCTGTGGAGTTGACAACGTGTGGTATTGACAATATGTATTCTGTGGAGTTGACAACGTGTGGTATTGACAATATGTATTCTGTGGAGTTGACAACGTGTGGTATTGACAATATGTATTCTGTGGGGTTGACGTTCTCTGTTACTGACAAGATGTAGCTTGTGGATGTGATAAAGTGTGTCAATGATAACATGTATTCTCTATACTGCTTCAATTTAGTTTTCATTTTCAACGTTGTATAATTCTACACGCATAATCATTACATCTATTTGTCAGGTAATAAATAACTCTTTCGTGCACCCTCTCACACAAATTACACGTAACTAACACCAAAAAAACCCCGAAATGATTGTATTGTGTTTATTTCACACAAGATCTCTGGAATCCACGCAGATTAAATGCCATTTACACAGAGCCATTACCAGTGCCAATATTTATGTTATCTGAGTAACAAATGTGGTCATCATTGCTCTACACATCATACACATAACACATAAATACAACAAAGGTTTGCTTTATATTCTCTAGTTTGTATATATGTCGCTAAATAGAGAAAAATATATACTGCGTGTATGCCATATCAGCATTTGTAAATATACGTTTTTTACCGATGACGACTATCAGATGGAACGTTGAATCGGTTTTCTTAAAACAAGTTCTTCGTTTTAAAACACTGAAAAGTACATATGCACATTTGTATGAGAAGAAGCATACAGCGTATAGCGTGCTGTCATGACCCTAGATCTGTTGTATTCATGTTCGTGATAACGATTATGCAAACATAGCAATAACACAGCGACCATATTTGGAAAGACCATGGTTACTGTTTGCCACTGATGTTATGTAGACCATGGTTACTGTTTGCCACTGATGTTATGTAGACCATGGTTACTGTTTGCCACTGATGTTATGTAGCCCATATTAGTACCGACGGTAGAACAAATGCCATAAAGACAAAGCAAAGCAACCATTGCAATCAAACAGATAGAAAATCAGAAAAAGATAAAGACAAGCAGACAGGCAGGGAGAATCGTACCTTACTCCCATACCTGTTTTGAAAGGTGAGTAATCAAGGACAGCATCTACACCAACACACTCATCACCTTTGTGAGGTGACTGTGGTTTGTTGAAGATTCTTGTTCTGAGATGCCAGTAAACAAAGTACATTAGGAAGAACATTTTTCTACCAGTTTTCCGTCTGGTTTGTGAACCCTGTAAGGAAATGGACACAGAATGTGTCTTTTTTTCTGACTTGCAGACAAAATAGTCCCACGGAATATTTTCGTCTGGTTAATCGTCACTGCAGTTTAGCCCCGGCATTCGTCTTTGATGGCAAAAAAAGTGCTTTTGAAAACCATATTATTATCATTAGAACTGATGGCAAAAAGTGCTTTTGAAAACCATATTATTATCATTAGAACTGATGGCAAAAAAAGTGCTTTTGAAAACCATATTATTATCATTAGAACTGATGGCAAAAAGTGCTTTTGAAAACCATATTATTATCATTAGAACTGATGGCAAAAAGTGCTTTTGAAAACCATATTATTATCATTAGAACT
>CM031625.1:34928323-34940823 GCA_018398815.1 Conus ventricosus
ACTACCACAACAACAACGAACACACATACACAACACTCAAACGGAGTTAGACTTGTCGTACGTCATTTTAAACGCGCGAGCAGACTGACTCTGTCTCTGTCTCTCGCTTTGCACTCACACACACACACACGCGCGCGCATGCACGCTAAACACACACACACACACACACACACACACACACACACACACACACACTCACTGTAGCAGACCCACACGAGGGGTAACGAACTCCAACCATATTATGTTTGCAGCCCCTCCTGTGACGACAAGTATGGGCCAACCTTCGTTCAGTCGCTCAATCTGATCTGTACAGAGGTCTCTCTCTCTCTCACACACACACACACACACACACAGAGGGCTAAAGGAAGATACAACGCCTCGGGTCATTATTTCAGTCAGGAGAGTTATTGATGAGCCGGGGGGGGGGGGGGGTGAATGGGTGTGGAGGAGGGGTAAAGATGGAACGAGGAGATAAAGGTGGGGATGTCTGTGACAACCTGTGGCCGGCTGCTTGCCGTTCCTCTCGACAACCCCAGTTCGCGAGTCTTCACCTGTTTGTGTTCTAGTCATTTACTGAGTTACATGAAGTCCTCTGACGAAAACTGGTCAGTGAACTGAACTTGGCAGCAAAAAAAAAAAATAGAAGTGGGGAAGAAAGATAGGACCAAATGCGAGAGAAAGAGAGCGTGGAGACGATGAGGGGAAGGGGAGGAAGTGTGTAACCGAAGGCGAGGAAAGAAAAGAAAAAGACACGATTACCTGGATAATTGTTTCAGTAATGTCCAATGAATTAGAGCTGAAGAATGTTTCTTGCATGTAGTGTCAGCCGGACGAGAAGCCAACAGAGTGAAACCACAAATAGTGGAAGATTTGTTGCTGAAGAACAAGCCAGTTTCCAAGCTGGGAGAAGTTCCTCCATCAAATACATTTTCAGCCACTGAACTCCTAGAGAAATACAACACCAGCAATAACTGTATGATGGTTTGTTGTTTTGGTTTTTGTTTTTCATCGACTTTCAGATCACATTGGGCAGGTTCTGGCATTCAGCTTTCTGGGCAACCAAGAGGAAATGCATCATCGGTTGGAACCTTGCCGTGATCATAGATCAACTCCATGAAAGAGTAACCAGCAAAGTCCTGTACGAAGGCAGCCAAATGAATGCTTTCACGCAACTGTTGGCGCGTCAGATAGGGCTGTCTACTGTTCCCCGCCCTCTTCAACATCTTTCTGGAAAGGCCCAAGACTGATGCATTGGAAGACCATCTTGGAACAGAACAGTGAGCATTAGAGGCAGGACCATTCTTCACCGATCATTCTGATGGCTTGGGTGGAGGAGGAGACCTTGCCCAACTAGTCAAACACTGGACAAAACAGCTGCAGCATATGACATGGAAATCTGTTAGGAAAGACCAAACTCATGATTCAAAAAGAAGCACAAAAGATCTCAAGAAAGGCATCAAAGCAAGAAACCAAACACTAGAGATTGTAAGCAGCTTCAAGTACCTGGATCACCTGTGCCAGATCAAGGGTCTAAACCAAACTCTGTAGAATAATGGCCTAAGCATCAACAGCACTCTCAAATTTAAAGACCACCTGGAACAACAACAGCATTTCTCTAAATTCCAAAGTAAGAATGATGCGCACACTGGTAATAGCCATCTTTTCTCTGTGCATGTGAAAGTGGACCAAGACAGCAAGTCTGCATAGAAGAATCCGGACATTTGAAATGAAATACTGCCACAAAACCCATGCATTCCCTACAAAGACCCTGTCACCAACGAATAGGTGCGTGAAAGAATCGATGCAGCTATCGTTCCCTTTGAAGACCTGCTGACAACAGTCAAAAAACGAAAACTGAAATGGTACGGCCCATCTGTCTATCATCTGGCCTGGCAAAAACCATCTTGCAGGGCACTATACTACAAAACAGGAGGAGGGACAGACACAAAGATGCAGTGCCCCCTCTGCCCCAATACACCCACCCGTGTCACGCCCTGAATTCATGCTCCCTCTCCCCCAGTAAGCCCACCCACGTCACGCCCTTCATCCGCGCCCCCTCTGCCCCAATACGCCAACCCGTGTCATGCCCTGAATTCATGCTCCCTCTCCCCCAGTAAGCCCACCCACGTCACGCCCTTCATCCGCGCCCCCTCTGCCCCAATACGCCAACCCGTGTCACGCCCTGAATTCATGCTCCCTCTCCCCCAGTAAGCCCACCCACGTCACGCCCTTCATCTACGCCCGCTCTACCCCGATATGCCTGCCACGTCATGCCCTGCATCCATGCCATTCTGCCTCCATACGCCCACCCAAGTCACGCCCTTCATTCGCCCCCTTTGCCTCAGTGCGCCCACCCACTTCACGCACTTAATCGGCCCCCTTTGCCCCAATACGCCCACCCACGTCACGCCCTTCATCCGCCCCCTTTGCCCCAATACGCCCACCCACGTCACGCCCTTCATCCGCCCCCTTTGCCCTAATACGTGCATCATGTCACGCCCTTTATCCACCCCCTTTGCCGCAATACGCCCACCCATGTCACGCCCTTCATCCGGCCCTTTTGCGCCAATATGCCCACCCACGTCACGCCCTTCATGCTCGCCTCCACTGCATCGGTACGCCACCCACATCACGCCCTTCATCCGCACCCTTCCACCCCAATACTCGCCACCATGTCAAGCCCATCATTTGTGCCCTCAACCCCAATATTCTCACCCTTGTCACACCCATCATCCACGACCCAGTACCCGTGGTACCTTGAATCCACATCTCCCGTACCCCCACCCACACATCACGCCTTTCATGTGCTCCTCCCCAACCCCACACCGACGTACGCCAATCCGCGCGTTTCCACCCCCCCCCCCCTCCCCCCACTCCTTCCCCTGTTTGGTCATCCATGTGACGCCCTGCTTACGTGCTCCTTCCTCCCCATTACGCCATCCATGCCCCAAAGCAGCGACCCATATCACGCCTTCCATCCATTGCCCCAATGCACCCACCCATATCACGCCTTCCTTCCATTGCCCCCATGCACCTACCCATATCACGCCTTCCTTCCATTGCCCCCATGCACCTACCCATATCACGCCTTCCTTCCATTGCCCCCATGCACCTACCCATATCACGCCTTCCTTCCATTGCCCCCATGCACCTACCCATATCACGCCTTCCTTCCATTGCCCCCATGCACCTACCCATATCACGCCTTCCTTCCATTGCCCCCATGCACCTACCCATATCACGCCTTCCTTCCATTGCCCCCATGCACCTACCCATATCACGCCTTCCTTCCATTGCCCCCATGCACCTACCCATATCACGCCTTCCATCCATGCCGCT
The DNA here is from genome assembly GCA_018398815.1 of Conus ventricosus. Classification (NCBI taxonomy): domain Eukaryota; kingdom Metazoa; phylum Mollusca; class Gastropoda; order Neogastropoda; family Conidae; genus Conus; species Conus ventricosus. The sequence goes on from CM031625.1 coordinate 34,931,663, forward strand.
ATCTGCGTGTTCTGTGTCCTGATAAGCACACCCGTGTCCCGCCCTGAATCCATACCCCTCTGCCCAGTGCACCCACCCACGTCACGCCCTTCATCCGCGCCTCCTCTTCCCATGTACGCCCACCCTGTACATTACACCCAGCATCGGCGTCTCTCCCCCCCCCCCCCCCCCCTCTCCCCAACACACACTCACATGGCTGGCCCTGAAACCTTTACAAGTTCCCCCTTTTCACGTCGTGTACTATACCCTCATCCATATCACGACCTGAAACCAGAGCTCCGCCCACTCATGCCACGCCCTGCGTTCTCCACATCCATGTCGTGCTCTAAAATCCACGCCCACCCATAGAAATCAGCCTCCCCTACCTATGTCAAACCCTGAAATTGTCACACACACCCTTCCCCCTTTACCTGCACCCCAACCTTCATCATGATCTGAAACCCGCGTTCCCTACCCTCATCCATATGAAGCCCCAAGGTCGGCACTCTCTGTACTCCAACCAATGTCACACCTGCGTCCTCGCCCCCTGCACCCCCACCCATGTTACGGCCCCGCATCCAACCCCCCAATCTCCCTACCCATGTCATGTCCTGTCTTTGCACCTCCCCCTCCCCTTCCCCCATTCCCCCATCAATGTCACACCTGCGTCCACGCCCCCCTGCACCCCCACCCATGTTACGGCCCGCATCCACACCCCCAATCCCCCTACCCATGTCATGTCCTGTCTTTGCACCTCCCCCCCCCCCCCCCTGCCCCACCACCACCCATGGCATACCCTGTATCCGTGACCGCCGTACCCTCACTAATGTCGTGTGCGGTATCAGCATCCTCCATTCCTGCCACCATGTCGAACACGGCATCCGCGACCCCCCCCCCTCCCCCCCCCTCCCCCCTCACACCCATCCATGTTACAGTACCCTGCATTCATGATGCCGGGCCCACTGATCGACTGAACAAGTGAATGACTGAACGATCAGTTTAATGACTGAACGACCGACTCGACAAATACATGACTGAGCGATCGTTTTACTGACTGGACAAATGAATAACTGAACTACCGACTGAACGGTTGATCGAATGAATGACTGAACGACTGGCTGAACGAATGAATGACTGAACGACCGAGCGATCGACTGACCGAGCGATCGACCGATAAATGCATTAACGAATGACTGACTGACTGACTGAACGAATGAATGATGTCTGAACGAACGACTGAACGAATGAATGATGTCTGAACGAATGAATGACAGAAAAAGCGACCGATCGAATAAATTTACGAACGAATGACTGAACGACCAACTGAACGAGTGAACAAATGAATGAGCCACCGAGCGACCGACCGATCGAACAAACGCATGAAAAACAACATCAACAACGAACGAACGAACGATCAAACGAATGTACCAAAGAAAGGAATGCATGAAGAAACACACACACACACACACACACACACACACACACACACACACACACACACACACACACACAATAACGAAAAAATGTCACATATAGTGAACCAAAGGATGAAGAAAACATAAACGATTTTAAAACAAACTCGTCTAAAAAAAAATTTAAAAAAAGAGAAAAGGAACATAAATCTGCTCTTGCAACTCTGTTGATACTGAGAGGAGGGGGGGGGGGGGCCGGGGGCGCACCAGAGAGGGCGGGTTGGCGGAACCACCGTTTGACTGCGGGTGGGGTTGGGCGGGTGGTTGGTTTTTGGTGCTGTGCTGGGATTCGGGGATCGTCTATCGAGGGAGGTTGTTTTGTTGCAATCTTTCTCAAAGGGAGGATGAGGCTGTTGAAGGTGGATCGGAGAATAACTGGGAAAAAAGTCTGGTGGTTCTGAAATAGAATCTGCGAGTGCGTGTATGTACGCACACACACACACACACACACACACACACACACACACACACACACACACACACACGCACGCACGCGCGCGCGCGCGCGCACGCACGCACGCACGCACGCACGCACGCACGCACACGCACGCACACACACACACACACACACACACACACACACACACACACACACACACACACTGCGCGGGCACTCCTGTTGTTTGACAACACACGCGGCAATGGCGGTCAGTATCAAATCTGCAAGCGGCTATGCTGTAAGCGAATTAATAGAATTGTCGATTTGTGTTTCTACGAAGCGAGGCATTTTTCAAGCTCAAGTCTTGGACGTCATATATGTTATATCATTTCTTCCTGATCACTTTGTTATGTCATGTCCAACGTCTTTGGTCTTTCGTCTCCGTCCTACCTACTGCTTAACTGATGCTGCTAGCGTTTGTCTCTCATTTCTAAAAGCCCACTTAATCCCTTCCGAACGCCAGTTCCCTCCCTCCCCCGTTTCCCCTCTGTGCTTTCATGGCTCCTCGTTTAGTGATACACCTCCGTTTCCTTTCTTTCTGTGAGTGGAACGGAAGTTCACAACATCCTGGAGGAAAGGACATTAGAGGTCCCACGGAACTCGTTACTGCAGTAGCTTACATTCTCTGAGTATCCTCAACAAACAAGTTTCCAATGTTGACAACATACGAACACAGTTCTTCAGTAAGGGTTTTCTGTACGGTGTTTTTCTAAACCTGCTTGACCGTCCCTTTATTGTGTTTCTCTTTCACCCCGTCATCTTGGTCACCCTGTGAGCCAGTCTGCAGCACACCTCTCTCTTACAACTCGCCTTGTACAGTGGAAACCCCATGCCAAAAGAAGGGGTGGGTGGGGTCGGGAGAGGGGGGGGGGGGTAGGGCTCTTTTAGAATGAACTGTGTTCCAGTTTTCTTGCGATAGTGTAGTCGTAATTTCCTTCTTTTTATTCTTTTTTGTTTTGTTTTGTTTTGTTGTTGTTTTTTTTGGTAACTTTTCTGTATCCGTTTCTTCGCTCCCTTTTTTCTGCCTCTATAGTCCGTTCTTTAATCTGTGTTTTGAAGACTCTGCATCTTTTTCTTTAGTTCGCCCCATAGGAATGCAGAGGAGAGAGGGGAAGGTGTGGATCTGTCAGTGTGAATGTGCCCCTGTCTTCTAAAAATCCTGTACTAGTAATTTTTTTCTTTTGTGTCGCTCTCTTTGACTTTGTTGTCTTTTTAAATTTGGGTTTAATTTTGTTCTCTGTACTGTAGCTAACCGCTTTTCTGTATTTGTGGTCCGTTCATCTTCCTGTGGTCTGGAAAGCATTTTCGTGTGTGTGTGTATGTGTGTGTGTGTGTGTGTGTGTGTGTGTGTGTGTGTGTGTGTGTGTGTGTGTGTGTGTGTGGATAAACTTTGTAAGATGTTAAGTTCTTTCTTGTAATCTGGTGATTAGATAGTGAAAGCCAAGCCACTGGAATAGAATCTACCATGATCAACACCATCACTAATATGTCATACCATTACATAATAATTACAAAACAAACAAACAAACAAACCCTACTGTTTTACAACCCTCCAACCCCTTTTCTTTTCCCCCTTCACTGTTTCGCCACTATTAATACTACAACTATTAACAGTATTCCTACTCCTACTCCTTTCATTTAGGCCTACATGTTTTCATCATTGTCACTATTGTCACTGTTATTGCAATTGTTACCATTATTATTAATGTCATCATTATTATTGTCATCATTATTATTAATGTCATCATTATTATTAATGTCATCATTATTGTTTCTACTCCCATGGTCCCCTTCTCAACAGCCTCGTTTTCATCCAACACCCATTTTGTGCCGAAGGTGAGAAGATAAATGGTTGCTTGTTGTTCGTTTTCATTGTCCTAAATGTTGTTTGTTTCTGGCCTGAAGAAGACCCAAGAGGTCGAAATGCGTTGTGTTTTGTCCTGTAATCTGTTGTCTGTATTGTCGTGCGGAACTTATACCCTTTCTTTTTAAAAGTTATCTGACAAGCCCTTACCGGATAAGTAACGTATAATCTAAAACTGTGTGGTAAAATAAGCATTCACACAGGCTAAGGAACGGTTTTAAAATGGCAACCGAAATGTTAGACTACTTTCCATGAAACCTGAGTTGTGCTGTCGTGAAACACGTACGGGTACGGCCACATGTAACTCTAAGTTTAGTACGCAGACATGTCACTATCGAAACCGGTAAGGTGTGAGGAAATCGCGAGAGAATGTGCAATACGGGCTGGATACGTTAAGCTTAAGCCCTACCTATCTAGCCCTGACCGGATAAGTGATGTGTAATCTAAAACTATGTAGTCAATCTGTGTAAATACGCCCACTGTCGCCTTGCACTTTAGTCAGTGGGCTATCTGCCATTCAGTTGTATGTTATTCTGAACTCAACACCTTTTGTTTGTTGTTGTTTTTTTCTGTTGTAGTGCCTTTGAGCTGAAACGTGGGGCACAACTTCGTACAGATCCACTAACCGCAAAGGGCCACACATGCGGCATTGACTCCCGTTGTCATGGGAATCCGGCTGCCAGTTTCAGTGGAACGGAAAGTTAAGATTGTCCGCTGACTTCGATATAAGACAATTCTGTGTTGACTTCTTCAACGAGTTTGTTCCACGCAGATGATCAGACAAGAAGCTGTGGTCATTGTCAACGTATCGTGATCAATTCCCCGTCTTCCTGAAAGCCCTGGTGGTCGGCTCAGCAACACACAACGTGAACTGAAACTGAACTGAATGTTCGTGTTCGTCGAAGGATTGTTTGGAAACTAGGTGGGGGAAACTCAGAAACTAGGTCAACTCAGGTGTGCCTAGCTGTCATTCACCTTGACCTTGCCGGTGTGAGATACGAGACTGAGTGGGTGTCGCAAAACCTCTTTCGTAGCCTACATCAATTCAGTGGACGTTCATCGCCTGTCCCGCCTGCTTCTCAAAAGGCAGTGGGCCGTCTCATTCGATGTGTGGTGAGGCAAGTACACCCGTACTTGAAAGATGTGAGTTGGGTGCACCCGTACCAGACAGATCAAGCTTGTGATAACGATTTGGCCCCAGCGCACACTGCGCATAGCTTTTGTTCCCAAGTTGGTTTGTTTCTCTGTATCTGTCACCTCAACCCGCAGTGAGCGCAGCCGGTAGGTAGATCGACACACCGAGCGTGACGAACGGCATGGAGATGGAAGAATCGGTATCCGGCAAGACGACAAGACAGCAAGGTAAGTAGGTAGACTGATTGGATTCAGTTGATTCCTACTGAACATGCTTTGTTCTCCACACGATCGGAGACTGTATGACTACACTCGATCATCATAAAATCTGGCTATCTATAGAAAGTCTACGTCTGTGTTTCACTTTCAGATTTGAAGGAGGGGGGGGGGGGGGGGGTATAGGGTTCTTGATCATAAACTGAAGTTGTTGTTTTTTCTGTGACGCTTTTGTGCGATTGGGCATAGCAATGCCCACGTGTGCGCGCGCTTGTATGTTTCCACGTGTTGTTTTGGTGTGTGCGCGTGTGTAGTAGTACTAGTAGTAGTAGTAGTAGTAGTAGTAGTAGTAGTAGTAGTAGTAGTAGTAATAGTGCGTGTGTTTAGTGGTAGTAGTAGTAGTAGCATCAGCATCAGCAGCAGAAGCTATACTTTCATTTTACGTCTTTTACAAATAAATATGTGATATTAGACGAGAGAAAGAGAGAGAGAGAGAGAGAGAGAGAGAGAGAGAGAGAGAGAGAGAGAGAGAGAGAGAGAGAGAGCTTACCTGTGTGTATGCGTGAGTGCGTATGTACCTACGTGTATGTGTTTGTAGGCTTGGGTGTGTATTATATGTGATCACAGAAAGATCACCAATATCATACTAAAGTAAATACATAGCCGGACTACATATTATATTCTCTAGCCGAGAATAGGCGCTATATAAGTATTCATGATTATTATTACTATTATTAAACGAAAGGTAACTTTAAAAGCAAGATCAGAATCAGAAGAAAAGAGACCATCAGTTACAGACATGCCTGATAAACATAGCAGGTATGTCCTAAGGGGTACGCATTCAAACAAAATATGATGTTTTGATTTGTTTGTTTCGTCACATATACATTTTGTTGAAGCATCATATTTAGTTCTGAGAGCATCTAGTTTAAGTCGATGAAATATTGAAGCGAAGTTTCTGTATTGATACATAATACATATCACGAAATTGCAGATGTTGGACGCCTTTGACAGAACCAATACTGAAAAGTTGACTGTATTTTGTTTTGACATGTGAACTAAGTTTGTTCTGACTAATTTTGAAACACTCCCAGGTCGTTTGTCTAAACATTGATGACTCTCTTGTCAAGTGAAGGGTATAGAAAGTTGATGTGCACGCATTGCATTTCCAGCACCTTTTTTTCGCACATCTGTCAGTGAGTTCATTACCGAATATGCCACAGTGTGAAGGAATCCAAAAGAAAGTTAAGTCAGTTCCTTTACATATCAATATATGAATTAAATGACAAATTTCCTTTGAAATCGAATTATCTGCATTCAGTTTGCAAAACTGTAGGGATGGCAATACTGACATCGAATCTACGCAGAACAACACTTTATTGTCCGTGGTAAGTCAGTTGAATATGTTAAAGCCATTAACACGGCTATCATTTCAGCAACGAGAACAGATCTATGTTTTCCGACGAAGTATGATTTTACTACTTTAAGTGACGGAATAACAGAAGCAGCTCAGGTCTGGCCTGTGAGGTCAGTTAGCCATCTGTAAAACCTTAAGATGGTTGGGGTATTTGTTTTCAAAATGCGTCTTTGCTGAATTTGGTAAGATGTAAGGTTGGTCGGCTTTTTTTTTCCGCAACAACGTGGTCAAGGTGGAACGTCGCTCTGTTTCTTCCCCACTTTGGAATGGTATCTGTATAATACGTCTGTGCCAATGATTTAACTTTCACATCAATTTCCTTCAACAGATTTGCAGTATAAGAACCAAGTGTGTGTGTGTGTGTGTGTGTGTGTGTGTGTGTGTGTGTGTGTGTGTGTGTGTGTGTGATTGTGCGCGCGTGTGCGTGCGTGCGTGCTTGCTCGCGCACGCGCATGTGCGTGTTTTGTGTGTGTGTGTGTTTGTGCGCGCGTAAGTGCCTACGTGCGTGCATGTGTGTGTGTGTGTGTGTGTGCTCGCGCGCACGCGTGTGAGTGTGTGTGCATGCGTGCGTACGTGTGTGTGTGTGTACGTGCGTGTCTGCATGCGTGCATGTGTATGTGCGTGTGAATGTATGTGTGTGTGCACGCGCGTGCATGCGTGTGTGTGTGTGTGTGTGTGTGTGTGTGTGTGTGTGTGTGTGTGTCCCTCTTTCCCCTGTCTTTAACATCCTTTTTCTGTGATTTTGTTTTAAAACTTCTAATATTGGAACACACACACGCGCACACACCCGCACACACGCGCGCCGCGCGCACGCACGCACTCTATCTCTGTCACTCACTCACTCACTCACTCACTCACACACACACACACACACACACACACACACACACACACACACACACACACACACACACAGTTATTTGATACCTCCAGGGAGTAAAGGACACAGTGTCCGTGGTAATTGTGAATAATACGTAACTGAGGTATCATCCTTACACAACTTCTGTAGATACAGGCTAACCTCCCGAGATACTTTAGTATACGTCCTCCAGTAAGGTCTGTTTCATGTGCAGTACCACATGTGACGAGCTCTTCATAATGTGCAAGTGTATCATTAGGTCATCAGACATCGACACTCAGGGGTCACCAACAGTCAAACATAAAGACACAAATACTGGCGACGAGAATGACCAAACCACCATCTTAATTCGTTTTCGCTGCGAGCTAGACGAGACGATTTTGACGCCAGGCAAGGGCTTTGTTCTCATTTGTTTCAAGAGTGAAACTTGTTTTCACCGCAACGTTCTTAAAAATTCCTTGCGCATGGAGAAAAAAAAATGACAACAAGCACCAGATGGAAAAAAAGTGGATTTCGAAATTAGATATTTTGCTCACAGCTCTGGAAGTCAGACAGTAAGGGGGAACGAACAGCAGTGTTGTTACACTGTGGAGGAGGCAAAATCTTTTACATTTTAGTGAGAGAATGACACATGGACAGACAGGCGTTGGTGCAGTGACACATGGGGCAGACTCAGTCCTGAATGATTTGCCAACGTTGGAGAAATGCTCTAGTGAAAAATCCACACCGAAGCAGAACACATCCCATGAAACATTCAAGTGTAGCCAACTACACCGAAAACGTTGAGAGATGATGGACATTACCACATGCGTCAACACGCAGCTGCTTCCCATTGTGAACTCCATGACGTGGACAAATAATTCAGGGATGCATCTTATCAAGGATTCAGCACAAAGCACTGAAGTACAATCTGACACAGAAGTGCTGGAGGAAGCCCGCAGTTTGAACTTTCAAAATGCAGAGCCATCGCCATGGAGAATGCTGGTGCCCCTGCGAGTATGCTGCACGCAGTGTAAATCAACGTGACACCGCACGTGCCACTCAAGGCCGAGGCAACCATCAAGGGCCAAAGTCGTCATTGCCAACACGGCTCCAGCCACCCAGATCGTCAAGCCACTCACCGTGACAGCCAGTTCGGCTCTTTGTGATTGGAAGCCTCCGCCCACAACCATGCCTGTTCAACGAGGTATTTCTTCAGGTCGCTAAGGTATTGAAGGTCATCAAGATCATCATGCCGAGGGCGACGACGACCACTGTCACTGTTGTGATGTATCACAGAGGCACACCAGAGCTGCATGTGGGGAAATATGCTTGAGGTTGGACATTTTGTCTGAGCCTGTCGCTGTGGCCTGAGTTTAAAGCAAAGTGGAACCTGGCTGCCCTGTTGTCTATGTCTGATGATGAGTTTGTCTTCTCTGTCAACGTTCTGGCAACATCATCCACGTCCACGTATAAAACCTCATCCAAGGTCTCTCTATGCGTCAAGAACACAGACATTGGTGTTGTGATTGATTCAGGTGAACGTTTTGGGCCAGTGCTCGATCCCAGTCCACCCAAACTCCAAAACCGAGAACCCAAGATCTGCGCATTCAATTCCGAGTTGTCCCTCCCTGTTCGTGAATTTTAACGAGTGAAAATTAAGCACAAGACATCAGAAGTCAAGACAGCATTCTACGCACTCTCCACAGACGCCTGTAGCAACCTGCTGTGTAGCGATACTGCTCAGCATTCGAAACTGGTACATTTTTTCTCGCTCAAAACAGGCCCAGCAAGTATACCAG
>CM031625.1:34945823-34949701 GCA_018398815.1 Conus ventricosus
TGTGTGTGTGTGTGTGTGTGTGTGTGTGTGAAATCATTGCAGGGAACATGCTTAAAGCAAACTGCTGGCTACCGTTCATGTTCAACAACTCATTTGTCTTTTGAATCAGTCAATGTCAAAGTGGGGTTTCTGAAAGAGAAGTGTGACTCTCACAGGTCAGGCTGTCTGTTGACAGAGCAAAAGAACCATGACATGGTATAGCTGTGTCGTTGATGAATCTCACATCTATCACCATGTCACCATGGGACAAATGTGTTTCTTGATGACATAAGATAGAGAGAACAGGGAAAGGGCATTCTGGGCCACTTCCGCCCTCACCCAGTTTCGGGCGAAGGTAACCCAGAATGCCCCTTTCCTTTCTCTGACAAGTAAGACTTCAATAACCAAAAAAAACGGATTATCTACAAACAAACATACTGTGTAGGTTATCCGTTCAATACTAAATTACTAAACTATCAATTTTATTTTGCTTAATCCAGTGTTTTTCCTGAACTCTTCCAATAACATCATTTTTCGCGCAAACAATGCTTCCAAATGAGTCACTGTCTTTCATGTGAAATAAAACTACAGAACTTAACTGTTCTCTAAAGTCTTTTTAAAACCGAGTTATAATTTCTGCATAAAAATCCACACACTTATCCGAGCATGTCTTCCCACTGAAAGCAAGTTTTGATAAAGTGTTTTCTCTTTTTAACTATGTCTCCTTTCTGCCGAACAGTCATCTATAATAAATAGGTGTCAGCGTCCTTCAAAACAGTCTGATAAAACTGTTCTAAACACTCACTCAGGTTTATTGCTAGGATTAACTAAATAAATGTCCTCACCCGCCCATATATACCTTGCTATCATGATATGCTTGTTTCCATTAAGTGTTGGACAGAAGAACTCACAATATGATTAAAATTATATCGATAACTGTTTGTAATAGGTCTAGGACAAATTTGGTTTTTCCACAACCATTCAGCCCACAAATCAATGATGCAATGAGGAGTTTTATGTCATAAAGTTAAACTGCTCCATAGTTTTATAGAAAAATTTAATCTAATCCAGTTTTAATTATTTTTTATCATACTCTCTGTCAAAACTTGTTCAGTAATAGGGTATAAACCCTATAAGCCCTAAATGAGAAGATAATCCTATTCAGTTTCTGTAAGATTGTTTCTATTTAAGTCAACATTGATTTTTGTTTGCGTGTGTAATGATTTTAATATCCTCTGCCATTGGAGAAGAACGGACGACAACAACGTTAAGACGTTTTACGACTAAGTTTTTTGCCAGCTAAAATAATTCCATTAATATAGATCATTCACTAACGCCACAACCCCATCCCGCACCACATCCTTTAAAGACCGGAAATTTCAAATCTACTCATTGTGAACGTGTCCTCCTAAATTTCTGCTTGGAAGAACTGTAATTTTGTAGAAGCTTTTATTACCACTGTTTCATTTCTTGTTAGGATTGTACTGTTTTTTCCACAACGGCGTTATTTTCAATTTCTTTTCGCTATTGTCGCCCGTCATAAGACTTACATGTAAAGGGGCCATAGTTGAATGCATTTTCTGAAACTTTTTTGATCGGCTAAAAAATGTAAAATGGTGCTTAAGAATTTCAAAATTTAACATCCCATTCTAAATAAGGTTCTAATAGCCATTTGAGGTCAGTTTTCCGACTATTTTATGATACATACTGGCCAACATTATTTGCCTCTAGATTGCGCAGTTGTTCTAGTTTTAGGAAACTTTTTGCTGTCGCAACCTCTTTACGTTTATAATCACCACTTTATTGTACTCAAAACCATACAAAGCGCCTATCTCAACCGTTCTGTTCAAGTCCGCAACGTCTGCCAGGTCTTTTAATTCTAAAGTTATACACCTTACAAGGCGCCAATTAACTCCTGGGTCTTCTGGCCCCCGCGACATTTTTTAGTAGCAGGTTAATTAATTTATTTCTAAAACATGTGCATGATATCACATTTTAACACTTCCCGTTTTGTCTTTGATCATTTATTTAAATGTTCCGACCCTCCCACAAGAAAACTAATCTTTTAAACTGTAAATTAGGGGATTTGTATAATTCATAAATCGCAATAAGCAGCTTTCCCTGACGGAAGAGAGCTCTTAAAACAGTTGAGGCCTTCCGACATATAAGTTATTCATCAAGCACAGCTCATCCAAATGAACATAGAGTAATGAATGAATGCAAGAACGAGCGACTTTCCCCCTCAAAGTAGTTTTTGGTCTGTGTATATGACACTAAATCAATAAATTGTTAGCCTATAAAGCCCTAAAATTTTAGCTAGCACTTTATCAAAATAGTAACCTCCTTCTTCTTCAGGCCTTGAATGTTAACATTGATTTTAGATTTGCATTGTTAAGTTTGAGAGTAATTCAAAGTTACTCATTGGCTTCTTATAAGTGATCCAAAACCCGTAATAACCAACAGGTATTGTTAAACTCTCGCTAACTTTGTCCCGATTTGTCAACTTTTTGAACCTTATTATTCTCCATGGCTTTCGCTATATTAAACCATAGACGACATTGTAGAATCGTTTCATGGAGCGCGACCAATTTTTGCCCGCAATAGTTAATCAAAAGCAATGTTCTAAAAACGAAGGGCGGTCTTTGATTGTTATTGTAAACAAACATTTTTTTTAAAACAAATTCAAAATTAGTGCATTCAAATATACTGGCGCAAAAAATTCTGGTATGTGCCGCACTACAATCTTAAAAATAAAGCAACTGATAACTCTTGACATATGCTGATTACCCATACTGCCCACTTTTTCATAAAAAGTTGAGCACACCATTAAGCAGATATCTTAACCCCCCTATTTGAAAACGCCAACACCAAGAAAGCGTGGTTTTAGTCATCCGATGCAGTGTTATCAGAACCAGTTAAACTTTGCTGTGTTTTGGCGCATCAACTTGGTGTGGAGTTGTCGTATTCTGATCATTTAAATCACCATGATCCTTTGGTGAGGTCAGTGTACAGATTTCATTTCTATTACACCTTCATGACGTATTTATGACTGAAACAGCGAGCGCCATTACCAAATGACACACCGTTTAATCCACTCAGCAACTAAAGACATGAGGCTTTTTAAAAGGATCTGTAACGAATTTCAATATTAACTTAAGACAGGCTTTAGACAAAAGTTGGATCATATTCATGGCCTAGGCGACCTTTATTTTCGTGCACACACAGAAAGTAATAACTATGACTGGCATCCTCCTTCAAATCTTTCTTTTTGGCACAACAGTTGAGCCCGGTTCCCCTACAGAAGACATAAAACAGCATGGGACAACATTATCTTTATACACTTCTAAGGGCCAACTAGGGCGTGAATAGAACGAATAAACGACTCTAATCGTACTACGTTGGGTGTTTGCAAGTTCGCGAAGCACAGCGAGATCGAGCATAACTAGATCCTTCCTACTGCTTTTGAAACGCACAAAAACAATACTTAGCAAATTAGAGGACGCCATTAATTCTACAGTTGATTTACCTTCAAGCATTAAAAAGTTACCAAAAAGTATTACAATAACCAAGATCGAAAGTAGACTTGCAGTGGCACTGGTTTATACATGCTGCCTTCTGACCTCAGACTCCATAAAGGTCTAATAACAAACTATAATAATAAAATTCTTAAAGCAGGCAATGAACAGAAGGATGGGAAAAAACGACATAAATTCCTGAGACCAGTAATATTACAAACAATTAAAAGAACCCCAAGATTAAGTCATCCAATCCCCGAAGGTCCCAAACCCCCAAAGTCATTGAAGACCAGCAAAGCTCGCGGCTTCTGTTACGCGATGACCATGATATAAAAAGACAGGCGCTTGTATTTGGATAACTGGCCTAAGGAAACCCTTCTTTAT
>CM031625.1:34950701-34958201 GCA_018398815.1 Conus ventricosus
GTTAACAGCTGTTATCGCATAATTCTTTGATAAGAACAGTTCATGAAACCATACATCAGAAGAACCTGATCTCGAACTAAATCCACAGAGCTTCAGAAAAGACTTTTCAGTTGATGAACAAAGCTGTTTGGAAGACATGGAGAATCCGCCAACGCAAGATGTCAGATTGGTCACAAAAAAACAAAGCATAAGCTAATTCAAACCAATTTCGGGACTTAGAGATTCATATCACTTTTGGCATAAGATGAAAAAAAAAGAAAGTAATTAGACAACCCTGTATTTATGGTTTACGTTTTAGAATATCAAGCTAGTTAGAGTTCTTTATGACTACTTAAGCCCCACCTGAGTCAGAGTACTTTACCAGATACGACAGTTTTGTTATAGAATTCACTGAAGACATTATAAAGACATGGAACCCGAAGTCTAAAGGCAGGGGGTGGTACGACCATCGTTACCTAAAGATTCCCCTTGCATTCATCCGTTAATAAGAAGGTTTTAGGAAAGATGAAGGATAAATTATCTGGAAAGGTGATCAAGGAGTTTGTTGGGTTTAAGGCGAAAATGTACGTATTTCAAAGCCAGGAGAAAACATTAAGAAAGCAAAGGGAATAACTCGCAGCGTTGTGCAGTCAAACATATCACATGACAATACAAAGAAGCATTTTTTTGGCAATAAAAATTTTCATCATGACAACGAAAACTGCGATCTAATCTACATGAGATCAACACAACTGTTGTAACAAAGAAGTCGTTAGACAAAAACAAACACAAAACTTTGTGTTTGTTAATCCAGATTTTCATATGCAATGGGCACGAGAAACCGCATAAACAGGGGGTTTTATATTTTTCATCAACTTTTATTATAAGTAAATTTCAAAAGCTTCATCCAATAATTCATTAAATCTTTCTCATGTTTGCTTGACGCGATCGAATTTTTTTTATTATTTCAAGATTTCTTTTTCCCAATTTGGGGGTTTGAGTTGTAGGTGATCTGGATGATTTAGAAATGCATTGATTAATCCTCGAAAATGTTTCCTTAATAGCATTACCGCATGAAATGATTCCCGTATCATTTTCAAGGTCTCTTCCTTACCATTCTTGTTTCGTTCTGCGCTTCCTTCTGGCCTTCCATTTTAAACCAAAATATGTTTACGTAAAATTAATTAAAGCGGAACTGTGTCTGGCGGGATTATTGCAGTTCTTCTTTCACAAAAGATCTTTGAGGAGCTGGTTGTTTTGTTGTGCCAGTTTCTCGAAAATAATACACGGGCGGATTCATTTTACAATTCTTTTTATTTCATATGGATCAACACTCCAAACCGGATCAGTTGCCCTGATGCAGTGTCCCCTTCTGCCCCCCCGGTAAATAAAGGTGCCTTACTTTCAAACCAAATGGTAAATATTTGCTGGTTTTACTGGATTCTCCTTCAGCAACATTTATTGTTTTTCTTTAATTGCTTGACTGGTTTTGGGCCCTTTAAATTCTTCATTATTCATTGCGCGCAAAACTGAGGGCAAATCTTCTAACCCATTCTGTGTTGCGAAATTGTCAATCAGCTCTCTGTGATACTGGTAGGAGAAAAGTCTTCGGCTAACGTTTTTTAAAATTTTTTTCAACTAAAGCCTGTGATCTGTGAACTCCCGGAATGCCTCTTCTAATAGTAACTCTGTGTTTTAACAATAATTGATTCACTTGACCTTTAAATTCTTTTCCTCATCGACTTGAATCATGCGAGGGTAAGTTAGTGGACCTCGTTGGTATATCAGTTGTAGCAACAGCAACAGCAGAAGCACTCTTTTGTGTTAATGGTTCAGCATCTTTATATCTTGAAGCTATGTCAATGACTGTTAAGTGCGTACTTAAATCTTTTTCGTCTAATCCTATCAGAGGGTAAATATAGAAGATCCATTTAAAGGGTGTCGTTTGGAGTTGTATTGACAAAGTGTGGTCTCTGTATTCGTCTGGGCGCTGGTAAATAAATTTGCCAAATCGCTTTTTTAGATAACCATTCCTTTGCTGTTTGTTCACTGACCCCTGCCGCTTGGCTTAGCTTTTGTATTGCTGTGATACCCTTCCAATATCCTTTGGGCGAATAATAGATTTGTTCATTTTTTATTCAGCCAATATTATGTGCAACAAAATACACGACGGTCATACCAACGACAATAAACCCGATTTCTTGCATTTTTTGTTTTTCTGATGATGAAAAAAGTCACTAAATTTTGGTGGGGCAATGTCGGACCAGTTTGCCTGTTACTAGATAATATTCTTTTATGCTTGGTCAACATTTTTAAATGGGGTAAGCTGCATCCCCCTGTTCTTTCAGTGTGTCATTAATAAAATCTAACTGCTCAAGTCTCTGCCTTTCATAGGCGTTTTGTGCAGCTGCTAGTTGCTCCATAGCTTTGTTATGTCTTTTTCTCTCGCCGTCATCCCGCAGTTTACTAAATGCGAAATTACTTCCGCTAAAAGCAAGCGCATTCACCACAGCGCCGCCTATCATTATTGCGAGTGAAGCCATTTTTTATAAATGTATTTTTTTTTCTTACATATTTAATTGTCGGGAAAATTAAATTCCTTGCTTGACTAAAAAATCTTTCGTGGCAACCGAAGCGCAATGATAGCAATCAGCTTTGCTGAATCCTCAAAGTCTAGTTTGCCAAGATCGCTGGTTTAATTCTTAAAAAGCTTTTACCAAGCATTGAGTATCCTACATTTAAAACCCTCCAAAATAACACAGAATGGTATAACAAGGTTAGAAACCCAGTTTTTTTCGGTGCTCATTTTTTAAAAATAAAATAATTATAATTATTAAAAAACAGAACATGATGATCTCCTACAGCTACAAGGCAGCCTAAACCTTCCTGAACTTATGAATGACCAAGTTGATGGCCAAGCTGTTAGCCCCAAAAGGAGAGGTTGTATTCTTTTGGCAGCATGGGGAAAACAAAACATTTTCCTCGAACTGAATTCAGCATAGAACAGTTTCAACAAATGTCGCCGCAAGACATTTTAAAGTATCATAACAGGTATGAAGCGCAGCTGGGGTCTAGAATGGTGAAAAGTGTGGGCAAACGGTTCTTAGTTTGTACACAAACTATCAGTAGATTTGCTCCCATTGATTCTGAACAAGATCTTACGTATGATTTAACGCAAGATCCATTTTAACAAAGACATTAGAGTCCTTAGGATGTGATCTATACTACAGATTTGGAACATTGTTATCGCCATTAATCAGGGGTTTAATAACTTTTAATCATATAGATTTTATTTCCCTTCAAAATGAACGGCGGGAAAATCATCAGAACCAAAAACCACCTGATCAGGTGGAGAAAGTAACCAAGCCAGAAACTCACAGAAAACGCTAAATCAGGTGGAGACCATAAAAAATCCTGGGCGTGTTGAAGCAGGAAAAAAATTAGCAGAGTGGAACAGACAAAAAAAATTAATGTTACAGAATATACCTCACATGAAAACATAACACCGCCAACGCCAGAACAAGTTGATTCAATGCCCGCTATAAAAATTTCCATGTGATACAAGGGCCCCAAAGCCCTTCATGGAATATTGAACTTAAAACTGTTGTCATTTTTGGTGCTCTGCTGCTGCTGGGGCGGTTATTACGGTTATAAAATATATAAACAACGCTGGCAAAAACAAGAGCCCAAACAATCTCCACCGCAAATACAGAAGCCGAACAAAACTGCACGCCAAAAACGGCAAAATAACAAAGCATCATTTTGATCCATTTATAATGCCATAATAATTTTAAGAACTTAAAATTTTTAATTTTTTATAAAAATAGATCATGGCGTATTAAAAATGATGGTGTCAATAAAAAAAGACCTGGAGTCTATAAAAGACATTTCCATAGACCCGAATTGTATCAAAGCGGTTGCTTTGGGGTAAGACCTTCATTAAGATCTATGCAGAGAACGCTGAGCAAGACATCCTCAACGATGAACACGTTTTTTGAGGCGTGTGTGTTTCTATATTAGACATTTACTATTTTAAAATAAAAACATAGATTGAAATTTTTTTGATATAATAAAAGAACTTGGTTGTACTTAGAGGATGACTTAGTTATGATCTGAGGTAACTTAATCAGAACTTAATCAAGAACTATTAAAACTTGAAGTAACTTAATTAAAACTTAATTAAGTTCTTAAGGATGACTTAATTAAGAATTTAGAGGACTTAATTTTAAAAATTGGAAGTGACTTGGGGTTAAGAACTTGGGGTTGGCTTAATTAAAATCTCTCACTTAGAGGTAACTTAAAGGTTACTTTATTAACCTTACCAACCAAGTCGTTCAAAAAATGGGTAACAGGATACACTTCCATAAAAATGGTCCAAGGGAAATAAGCGCTGTAACTAGTCTTTGGGGAAGTTAGAACGATTACTTTTTCAGTGGCCTATTGTGAACTTGGCTGCGTCTCATTAAAGTGTAAGCCCTGTGTTTTGTCGCGCTGGGGGACAGTGTGTCATCACACACACACACAACGCCTACACACGCGCACAGCCGCTAAACGAACACACGCACATTTGCGCCGCACACACACACACACACCAAAACACACACACACACATGCCCGCCCATGTAACATGTACGGCGGCCCCGGCGGAATCATGGAATGGACTAACGCACTATCCGATTACTTACTACGGGGGCCCCCAGAGCCAGACCCACACACACAAAAAAAAGAGAGAGAGAAAGAGAACGACAGGTGAGAATGAGACGGTAGTTTGACAGGGAGCATATAATTTCACGGCAAGCGGCGAACGAACGCTGTATGTATGTGTGTAGGTGTATCAGGTTTTACCTTTCGGCTGATTGTACCGTGTTGGGTGTTTTAAGCTTTAAGCAATCAAACAACCACGAACGTAAGCAGGTTGAACGTTAGGCCTTGGCCGTTGCTTGCACACACACACACACACACATACGTACGCGGCTCACACAACACACACACACACACACGCGGCGCAAGCACACACACCACCACGACACACTTACACACACACACACAACACATACTTTTCGCCACAGCCTGCTAAACAGAACACACGCAGCATTTGCGCCGCACACAACGGCCACCTGTCTAGAGGTCGCGCACCGCAGCTTTATCGATTGCATCATGAAAAGTAGTAATGGAGTGGTCTCCCTGTACCGTGGATTTCACCCCCACCAAAATAAGCTTAAATATAAATTCAACTACTCGCTATTGGTGGTCGGTTGGCCACCGCAGGCGCACACTATCGGAGTTTGGAGTTGCTGAGTTCAGGGCTGCACTTCCCTCATTAGTTGGTCACACAGTTTCGAGTTTCGAGTGAGACCAGAGTCTTGGGGGGCAAGTTCACCCATCCAGAATGAAGACCGGTGCCAGCCATTCCAGACCAAGGCCAGCCACCACCACCCAAAAATCCCAGGCAAACATACTCCTGGGGTTTCCCCCCTGAAGGCATGGTCACACAAAGTGACGCCTGCAAATAAAAATTAAATCAACAGTCGTCCATGCTCAGGGAGGGGGGTTTTTGCTATTTTTTTATGTTAAAAAAATTGTATTTTTATTTATCTACAAATATATGTTTGTAGCGTGCTGCCATTATTTTTTCAAAATATCAAATATTAACCACGCACACAGCAAAAATAGTCCACCCCACACTACAGTTGCCCAATCCAAACCAAAGTTTTAAAGTCTCCAGAAAACACATGCCACTCACAACTCAACACCAGCAATGGAAAGACGAGGCCCGAGCTGCGTGTAAAGCCCTGCACTTAATTTAATAAGACTGGCGTTAGTTCAAAATCGCCATGCCCAGTCACGCGGGAAGTAATCGGATAGTGCCAAGTCCTTAGGCAGGCCGCAACTAACAATTAAAAGCTTACCTGCCCTCCTGCCTGCCACAAAACCAAGCCCTCTAATTAGGGGTGTTCCACAGTGTCTCAGCTAAGTTTTAGTTTGGGGACTGCTCTGCAAAAATGATAGTATTGAAAATGACTGTCTGCGCGAAAATGATGTTATTGATAATGATCAGAAAAACGCGGAAAACTGAAATCTAAAAAGTTTTAGTAAATTAGTATTGAAAACGGATAACCCTACGCAGTACGTTTGTTTGTAGATAATTTGTTTTTTTAGTTATTGAAGTCTTACTTGTCAGAGAACAGGAAAGGGGCATTCTGGTTACTTTCGCCCGAAACTGGGTGAGGGGGGAAGTGGCCCAGAATCCCCTTTCCCTGTTCTCTGATAGCTAAGCAGTGTCCTTGATCTTGGGGTGCCACATTTCAGGCTGTTCAGTTCATGTTTTCTGTTGGCCTGGTGTGTCCTGGGGGCAGACCGTGGTCAAGGTGACACCAAGCCTGGAAAGGAAAAGAGAGGAGAACCAATTGACAAGTTAAAAATCAGGACTTTAATGAACAATAATTTTGTAACAGAAAACTAACTGACAAATTAAAACTCAGGATTTTAGTAACACCTTATCAGTAACAGAAAAGTAATTGACCAATTGAAAACTGTTTTTTCAGAGGCAGAAAGTAATATTCTTTAAGACAAACAAAGCAAAACAAAACAAAATAAGTATGTATGTACACATGTGCACACACACACACACACACACACACACACACACACACACACACACACACACACACACACACACACTCTCTCTCTCTCTCTCTCTCTCTCTCTCTCTCTCTCTCTCTCTCACACACACACACACACACACACACACACACACACACACACACACACACACACACACACACATTCTTCAAATTTGGTCAGTGTCATGAATATGAATTCATATTTGTGTCAGATTGGCATCCCTGTATTGTCTGCAGTCAGTGAGAAGATTTGGACTGTGAGGGAACTTTCACAAGGGGTGTGTAGTCTGAGGGGTGCCTTACATGTATTACTGTATTAGATTCATTATGTATTAAGGGAAGTAGATGGGTTAGTGAGTTGGATGGATTAGTAAATGAGAGAGAAGGGTTAGTAAGTGAGGGATAGGTTTGCAAGTGAGAGAAGGGCTAGAGAGAGAAATGGGGTCGTAGGTGAAATGGGTTTGTGAGTGAGAGTGATGGGTTAGCAAGTGAGAGAGATCGCCTAATGAGGGAGGTGGTTTGGTAAGTGAGGGATAGGCTTTCAAGTGAGAGAGGTGGGTTAGTAAGTGACGGGGTAGGTTAGTAACTGAGAGACGAAAAAGGTGGCAGTGGGACCTAGAGAGTGTATCGGGTTTTTTCTGTCACTTACTAACCCACACCTCTCACTTGCAAACTCATCTCTCTCACAGTCACAAGGTTGGTAAGTGAGGGAGAGGGTTAGTAAGCGAGAGAGATGGGTCAGTAAGTGAGAAGGGGTGGGTGGGTTAGAGGGATGGGTTTGTAAGTGAGAGGGATGGTTAGTAAGTGAGAGGGATGGGTTAGTACGTGAGAGGGATGGGTTAGTACGTGAGAGGGATGGGTTAGTAAATGAGAGGGATGGGTCAGTAAGTGAGAGGGA
>CM031625.1:34963201-35000701 GCA_018398815.1 Conus ventricosus
TTAGTGTCCACAATCATCATGTTGATTATTCTGACACTTTTGTGTGTATGACCATTTTTTTATCCCGCCATTAAGGCAGCCATACTCCAACTTCGGGGAAGATGCATGCTATGTGTAACGTGTCATCCATACCAACGGCCAAACTGGCCTTCTCTTCCGAAAGTTGGTGATGGGATTTGATGTGTGTGTGAGATGTTGTGCGTGCGTTCACACTCGGAACCTCGGTTTATAGTCTCATTCGAAGGACTGTGTGGGGAATGGAGTCAGAACCAATGTTAACTCCGAGGGGAAAATCCCCCTGTACCGAAACCGCCCTGCGGAGATGCGAACCCGCAACCCCAAGATTACGAGTCCGGTACTCTACCAACTGAGCTATTCCGGCCCCCGCTGGACACGGCGATCGATGTTTCTGACCAAGCCGCGCTCATTTAGGCCTAATTAGTTAACTGCTTCTATGGAA
Organism: Conus ventricosus; assembly: GCA_018398815.1. Taxonomy (NCBI): domain Eukaryota; kingdom Metazoa; phylum Mollusca; class Gastropoda; order Neogastropoda; family Conidae; genus Conus; species Conus ventricosus. The sequence goes on from CM031625.1 coordinate 34,963,662, forward strand.
TAATACTTTTAAAAATAATTTCCAGCCTGCAGCTTAGCCTCTTATTCACAATCTGAAAAGAAAATGTACTGTTCCGCCGAACAAAAGAGACAAGTGAAAATTATAAGACAAAACACGACGCGTCTCGACCTCTTTGGTCTTCTTCAGGCAAGGCAAACGACATTCAAGGCAGTGAAACCAAAGAACGAACAATCTCTTCTTTCCTCAGATCGGGCGCAAAATGAATGTGGAACCACGCATTTTGCGCCCAGTTTGTGGAACCACGCATTTTGCGCCCAGTTTGTGGAACCACGCATTTTGCGCCCAGTTTGTGGAACCACGCATTTTGCGCCCAGTTTGTGGAATCATCCCTTTTTGCGCCCAGTTTGAGGAGCGAGGTAAATGATTGTTCCTTCGTTCGTTTTCACTGTCTTGAATTGTGTTTGTTTTGCCTGAATAAGACCAAAGAGGTCGAAACGCGCCGTGTTTTCTGCCTGCAGTAACTTCACTAAACCACCCCCCTTATTACTCACGATGTCAGTTTGGTACTGTCACAGTCGCATCCCAGTCAGCGCTCTCTGGTGGCCTTTTTCCAAACCATACCCACGAAGACAAAGGGGGGAAAAAGTTGGTGCCGAGGTTCTCTCTGTGTGTGTGTGTGTGTGTGTGTGTGTGTGTGTGAAGACAAAGGGGGGGGGGGGGGGGGGGGGGGTTAGTGCCGAGGCAGTGTGTGTGTGTGTGTGTGTGTGTGTGTGTGTGTGTGTGTGTGGTGTGAAGACAAGGGGGAGAAAAAAAGTTAGTGCTGAGACAGTGTGTGTGTGCGCGCGCGCGTGTGTGTGTGTGTGTGTGTGTTGTGTGTGTGTGTGTGTGTGTGTGTGTGTGTGTGTGTGTGTTTTGTTTCCCTGGACTTGTGGAAGTCGAGAAAATCAAGACGTCTTTATCCTCACACGCCAGGTCAAACTGACTAGTCACCAGCTATGCACAGCAGCCACAAACGTGAGCTCCAGTCCACATGGCGAAGTCTCAAAGTACAATGACTGTAGGCGAAAATTGAAACAAGAGCAAAAGTAGAATTATTGCGCCTCCCATACGAAAGAACAAACGAATTGCTAAACAAACACAACGCGTTTCGACATATTTGATCTTCTTCGGGCAAGACAGATAACATTCAAGAGAACGAAAACGATGGACGAACAGGCCGTCACTTATCTTTCAGATCTGAGTGTGTCTGTGGAAGGGAGGGAGGGGGGGGGGGGGGGCAATACTACCAACGTTGGATTAATCATTGATGATGGCATAATGCAAACTATCAACGTTGGATTAATCATTGATGATGGCATAATGCAAACTATAAAATATAACACACACACTGTGAAATACGACATTGAAGAGTCATTCAGAACTAATTTACAGTTAAGCTAGTCCACAGGAATGATGTTAGGGGACTATGTATCAAAGATTCAGCGATTTCTTTTGAAAGCTTAGGATTGCACAATACTTCATGCACGTTTTCTTTAGAACGTTATATTGTGTAAATAAATCTTGGTGAGAATTCTGTATTTTGTAATATTGAAATAAGATGTGGTTAGACAAATGAAATCTGTTCGCCACGTAAGTAGTTCATGTTTTTGGAGCGTTTTTGTTTGTTTGTTTGTTGTTGTTGTTTTTTAACTTTTTTTTTTGTTAGTACCTTTTATTCTTAAGTGGAGAAAAGAGAGGTTACAAGTCTAGAATGATATGATCATGAATTTGGCAGATTTCTTGGTGGAATTCACATTGAAAAAGATGTTTTATTCAGGGATAGAATTTTTCTATTTTCCATGCTCTTTTAGATGTCTACTGACAAAAGAGTTTCAAAGCTATAGCCTTCTCTAACTTCTCTGTGCTCCTTTTAGCCGCCCGTCTGCCATTTCAGTGCCATTTATGACACAGTGACACAGAATCCAACAAAACTCGGTGACAGTGGCTTTCAGTGATACGCAATGTGATAAATCATTCATTTCATAGACCGCGGCAGGCCGTGTATTTGCATTGAAAGAATGTGGAGTGTGTGAAACCGATTTTTGAGTCCACAAAAAAAGACTGTTCTGAATACTGTCATCAGCCAGTTTAACAGAACTTCTAATGCCAGCGTGATAGCTATAGTTCAGCTGTAAAAACTGACACTTCATTGCTAAGGAAAAAAACACTTTTTAATCTTTAGTGCGGGTATCACAAACACTGCTCCAACATTGCTTTTATCAAGTACTGAGTCGTCAGTGAAAACCCTGAATACGAATTTCGTACTTTTTGTAAATGTGTTTGCGCACTAAATTTCATAACTATGATATTTTGGCTTTTTTTTCAGTTCATGTAGGTAATATCAAATGCTGGTTTTAATCTCTGCCGTGGTGGAACAGGCGACAAAATGGCCTTCGGCATGTCTTTCGTGTTTATTCCGGAACATTCAATTAAATGAGACGTATATGTTGCAATTGTCGTTTGAGATGAGATAGGATTTGCCCTGTTTGGAAATCACACTCAGACCTTACTTTCAATTCTTCGCCAGTATTGTCTCTTGTACTTGCTCTCCATTTACAGACTTTGAAGTGGCAAGGTCTTGGTATTCATCATGTGGTAAAATTCCCCCTGCTCTGTATGTATCCAATGTGATGCTTGAATCCGGAGAGTAAGAGATGGTTTACACGTTTTACTGTCAATACGTTGAATTGGGACACTAAGACGTAGTGTTACAGTTTTACTGTCTATACTTTGTCCTTTTTGTACTAAATATTTTGGTGCACTAGAATATATTTCCTGCTCATAGAAAGTTTGGACTTTATGGGACTTGTAGTCTGATGAACAATGGTTTCTCTGTTCATCCCACAAGGTAATCTGCGAAAGGATTCAACTCTGTCCTTGCCTTTGTTAAAGAATAGTAAAAATAAAGATTCCACTCAGCTTTGGCGTCATGATAACTCTCAAGAATTTGAAACTTTGTTTGTATCCGAACGGTTCACCAAGTAGCTTTAAAGCTGGCAGTTTCGCTGGGTTAACACTAGGGCTTAATAGCATTATGTCAGTTTTGTAAAGGGATAAAAACAGTATTTTGTTGAACATGTGTCTTCCAAAGTTATTAAGATCAGACTCAGACAGTCTTCTGACATCATTTTTTGGGCTCTTTGTGGTGTTGATTTTTTTTTTTAATTTTTTTTTTTAATTTTTATTTTTAGGTTACATCCATCCACCTACAAATGTCAAATTATTGAACAAGATCGAGTTACAATGTTTGACACAACCATTGGCAGGTCATGTATCAAGATATTGGACAGGATAGGTGCAGCAGTCACTTGACTTTGTGAAATTCCCATAAGTTTCTGGGAAGTAAGAGTTTGTTGTCCCCAGCTAGCTAGCAGGTGTGTGTATGTGTGTGTGTGTGTGTGTGTGTGTGTGTGTGTGTAAGAGAGAGAGAGAGAGAGAGAGAGAGAGAGAGGTCGAACAGACAAGAGAAGGGCTCAGAGAGAGACAGAGAGAGAGACGCCGCAGAGAGACAGCGACAGAGGACAGAGAGGGGGATCCAAGCGTTGATTGTGGCCGTGCACAATGAAGAAGAACTGGTCAACCGTGACGGCAAGCGTGCAAAGAATAATTCACAACAATCACCGTCACTAGTGCCAGCTAAGTGCCATGAGGCGGGTGTGAGAACTATGGAGTGGACGACGATGACACCTATGGAAAGGGAAGAGATTGGGGTTGGACAAGGGTGGAAAGGGAGAGAGATGGGGGAGAGACCGAAGAAAACCAAAGAAAACAAACAAAGTAACAATACTGACGATGAGTGACCCCCTAGACAAAGGAAACAAAGAACAGCATTGATACAATACGTTTTTACCCTGAGGTCTTTTAAACGTTAAACAAACAGGAGTTAAAGAAGAAGAAAAAAAACCACACACACACCACAAAAAAAAAACGCAGAACAAATACAGCAGCAGGAAGTCAGAGCTGCATCTTGATGGTGCAGGTGTGTGTTTGTACGTGAGAGGGAAGTGTTGGGAAAACATTGTTTTGACATTTTCCATCCTCTCCTCCCATCCCTTACCCCTTCTCCACCCCCCCCTCCCGCCCCCCTGCCGCTCGCTCCTCCGCCCCGCCCTCTCCCTCCGCCTGCCCACACCCCACCTCTCCCTCCCCATGGGGGGCACCAGGAAGGCGTGGTTACGGACAAGGACTCCAGAGTGGGATAAAAGCTTGGAAGACTGGAACATGGGGCGAGGACGGGGTGGCGGGTGGGAAAGATTTGGGGGGAAATGTGTCAAAAGTGGAGAGAAGTGGCAAGTAGGAAGACAAGGTGGCAAAGAGGTGGGGGGAAATTGGCAAAGAGTAAGGGGGAAGTGGCGAAGAGTGAGGGGAAACCTGGCAAACAGGTAGGGGGGAGTGGCAAAGAGTTTAGTGGCAAAAAGTGGGAGGGGGTGGGGAGAGGTGGCCAAGAATAAGTGACAACGTGGTAAAAAGTAAGGCTAGATGGGGAAAGATGAGGGGAAAATGGGAAAGAGTGAAATAGCAAGGAGTGTAGAAAAGTGGCGCAAAGAAGGGAAAAGTGCCAGATAGTGTGTGTGTACGTGGGGGAGGGGGGGGGGGGCAAAGAGTAAGGGAAAGTGGAAAAGAGAAGGGGGAAGGGGCCAAGAGTTGGGATTCATTGACAAAGAGCAGAGGAAAAGTGGCAGAGTTGAGGTAAAGCGGCGAAAAGTAGAGGAATAGTGGCAAAGAGTAGGCGAAAAGTGGGAAAGAGTCGGTGAAAACGGCAAAGAGCAGGGGCAAAATGGCAAAGAGTAAGGGAGGAATGCCAAAGTGTAGGAGAAAATGGACAAGATTAGAGGTGACAGATCAAAAGAGGCTTCAAGCGTAGCGTGTCTGAAGCAGATAACGGGACTATCACAAACGCACTCTTTGGGTGGAATGCCTTTCTGGCCAGCTCAAAGGCGGATGGACAGCAGACCCTTGATTTATGATAGTGGTGCTTGTCCAGTTTATGCTAGGGACGGTGTTCACGGCCAGGACCTATGAACTGGAAATCAGTGATACAGGGAGTATGTTGTATCAATGATTCATTTTATTTGGAGCAAAGATTCGAGCATGATTTGGACTATGCTGTAAATACAAGACTAGTTGACTCGGAGCAGACGGATCGAAAACTAAGTGACACACAGAAATCGTTGAAGAAAATTGTTTTCATCAAATGTAAATAGACTTAAAGGTCAAGGCATTATCCAGATGTCGTTGTTGTTGGTGTTGTTTGTCCGATAATTTTAGCAACAGTTTATTGCATTTTCAAACTACTAGTGGGACTGATTTTAAGATGGATAACCCAACTGACGAGGAAAGCTGTTAGACGCTTATTTTGGGGATGGGTTGAACAGAATCCTTAATCTTATCCTCTGCCGTATGTCGTTTCTTTGAGGCTTAAAGTCGACTGGTGGTCTTTTAAAGTTTGGAAGCTATCTCCCTACACCCAGCCGTGTGTTAAAATCGGCCGTTTTAGATAATGAGTACTTTGAGGTCTTTCCTGTGTTCTCGTATTCGCCTTCTTTGTGAAATACAATTTCAAGAGTGAAAAAGAAAAAGAAACACCCGAAGGTGCTGGGGAGGACCCAGAGAAGCACTGTCTTCGCCCGCCTTTAGAGCAGCCCTGTACCACCCCTGGAGGCCTGCGCTGTGTTGACGATGGGTACAAGAGTGTAATTTTAACTGATGATGACTGCTTGAATTGTTACTAAACGTTGTTCCTGAGGACAGCTCAGTAGTCAGTGAAGGTCAGCAACCTGCGCACTGTCCTTCCAACCTGACAGTTGTGTCCGGACAGCTCTGTAACTGTGGTGGAATCTAATGACTGGATGGACGCTCGTTCTGCATGTTCGTTCGCCATGTCTTTTTGAGGGGTATGGCTGGGGGTGGGGGTGGGATGTTGTGTGTGTGTGTGTGTGTGTGTGTGTGTGTGTGTGTGTGTGTGTGTGTGTGTGTGTGTGAGTGTGTGTTGGAAGGCGCGAGTGTATTAACAAAGATTAGCTTGGACATGATGGTAAACGCTGTGAAAGACGCATGCACCTATCGTTAGTCTCGCAGCGTCGTTCTGCCCAGTTCACTGAACGTTATACATGTATGTACGCGCCTCTACCCGTTGGCCCTTCCCGCCCGTACCAGCACCCATCCGCCCAACCCGACCTTCTCTCTCTCTCTCTCTCTCTCTCTCTCAGCTGTTTTAATGTTGAGTGAAGCAGCAAGAACAAGGTTTCACAATCCAACACACATTGTGGAGGATTGCCCACGTCCACTCAGACTCGTCAAGAGTCCATCCATCTTCACCATAGCGGGCGTGACACCCTCCCAGGTTGCCAGGCGACGGACAGCCACGCTAATGACGTCAGGCAGCACGCGCGCGAACGTGTTTGTTGGACTTGATTGCCCGAGGGAAAATCCTGTAACGTGTGGGTTGAAGTGGAGGGGACTTGTTTCTGGTTCGTCCGACCGCTGGTCTGTCCCACAGAGTGCCACTGGCGTTCATCGTAGGGTTACCCACTAAAGAGCGATCCCAAACGAACTCTCTGAAGACTGGCCACCACTGTGTTCTTGTTAGAAACCTCCTCACCCCCAACCGCTATCGCTGATCCCCGCCCCTCCACCCCTTCTCTCTCTCTCTCTCTCTCTCTCTCTCTCTCTCTCTCTCTCTCTCTCTCTCTCTTCCACTTACTCACTCCAGTATATACACACATGCAATCGTCAGCTCTAACCTCCCGCAATCATGCCCACCCGTCTCTCTTTCAGGTTCCCACTGCCTGGCTGTTGTACTGTCTGTCCTGTAACTGATGGTCGATATGTCGATCGGTCTGTTCCGTGACCGACGGTCAGTCTGTTGGTCTGTCTGCCCTTTGACTGATGATCGGTCTGTCAGTCTGTCTGTCATGTGAATGATGGTCAGTTTGTTGGTCTGTCTGTCCTTTGATGGTCAGTCAACAGGTGTGTCTGCCTTATGATTGATGGTCAAGTCTATTGGTCTGTCTGATGATCAGTGTGTTTGTCCTGTGTCTGATGGTTAGGGTGTTGGTCTTTCTGTCGTATGACTGATGGTCAGTTAGTCTGTGAACAGTGATTAGTGTATTCGTCCGTCTGTCTGTCCTGTGGCTGATAGTGTGTTGATCTGTCAGTCCCTTGACTGATGGTCAGTCAGTCGGTTTGTCTGTCCATTGACTTATGAATCTTTAATAAAAATGTTTGCAAACCGAAAAAAAAAAACGAAAAAAAAACGCGGACAAACAACTCATAAGACAAAACACGACGCGTTTCGACCTTATTTTTTGTTATAAAGGTCATTATGAGATCTGGAATAATAGAAACCGTGTACTCGGGGTCCACTTGCAGCTTCGTTTCTCAGCCTGTCTTGATATTTAAACTTATTGACCTATGGTCAGTCTGTTTGTCCGTGTCTCTGTACTATGATAGATGGTTAGTCTGTTTGTCAATCAGTCTGTGTTTTGACTTTTGGGCAGTATGGTGGTCTACTTGACGTGTGACTGATTGTCATTCTGCCTGTCTGTCCATCCCGTGACTAATTGTCCCTCTGTTGATGGTCAGTGTGTTGATGTGTGTGTCCTGTGACTGATGGTCCGTCAGCTGGTCTGTCTGTTCTTTGACTGATGGTCAGTGTGTTGGTCGATCTGTCCAATACTGATATTCAGTATGTTTGTCTGCCTGACTTACAACTGATGCCAACAAAACTGTTGACGACTTTGTTCATGCTGCCAAATCCGCTTAGTTCAGTGCAAACAGTCTTGTTTGCTCAACTTCCAAACAGCACAACATTACAATCTCGCTTCTCGGAAAAGCTGACTCTTTTCCTCTACTTCCTAGTCGTCCGCTTTGTGAACTTCCACACGCCTTCTGTGACTTTGTTGTTGGCACAGTCACTGACCCCAGTATTTCGTTAGACTCTCAGACTAGTGATCACATGTTATCTCCTGATAACCCATTCTGTGGAACCTCTCTAACTTGGTTTTTATCGTGTATCCGAAACCTTTGTTAGAAAAATCATTATGAAATGTGGAATAATAGAAACCGTGTACTCGGGTCCACTTGCAGCTTCGTTTCTCAGCCTGTCTTGATACCTTCCTGCCTTATAGTGCCACCGTCATCAATAACACTGTCCACTGGTACTTTCCCATCCTGTTAAAAGACACAACCATTCAACCTGTCTTGATACCTCCCTGCCTTATAGTGCCACCGTCATCAATAACACTGTCCACTGGTACTTTCCCATCCTGTCAAAAGACACAACCATTCAACCTGTCTTGATACCTCCCTGCCTTATAGTGCCACCGTCATCAATAACACTGTCCACTGGTACTTTCCCATCCTGTCAAAGGACACAACCATTCAACCTGTCTTGATACCTCCCTGCCTTATAGTGCCACCGTCATCAATAACACTGTCCACTGGTACTTTCCCATCCTGTTATAAGACACGATCATTCAACCTGTCTTAGAAACTGTGCAGTTGATCCCGAAAATTTAGAGAATGTACAGACCTGTTTCCGAATCTTTCTTTTTGCGCCAAATTCACCGAAATAGTTGTTATTGCTCAACTCATGGACCATCTTCATTCTAACAACCTTGTTTATCTCTTCAGTCTGGTAACCGCTCTGACCATAGCACTGAACTTGCTGTTTTAAAAATCTGTAACAACTTGCAGACTGCCCTCGACAGCAATTGCCTATCACTTGTCTCTCCACTAGACCTCTCTGCAGCCATTGATACCGTCGACTGTTCTTTTCTTCTCTCCCGCGCTCATGACTCTTTTGGTTTTTCTGATACGGCCTTCGACTGCTTTCATTCCCGTATTATCCACCATCAAGTTGTATCTATCAAGGATAAAACTGAAATGATTTTATTCTGTCCACCAAAATATTTGAATCATTTATGTCTTCCATCTTCTCTTGATCTCATTGACTCATTAATTGTTCTTTCTTCTACTTTAAACCATGCTGTGATACTTGACCAGACTGTTTCCTTTCACTGTTGTTCACATTTGATTTGTTGAGCTTCGTCGCGTGGCTTCCATCCGTCACCTCCTTTGTGAGGATGCATTAATAATAAGAAAAGAAGAAGAAAAAAGAAAGAAAGAAAAAGAAAAGAAAAAAATCTCGTTTGTGCATTTGCTCTACCTAGTCGGGATATTTGTAATGCTTTTTTGTTTGGCTCCACAAACTGTCTCAGCGATCAGTTTAACAAATTCAAGATCATGCTGCTCATCTGGTCTGGAGCTCCTTTTCATTTGATCATATTACCCCTTTGTTATTGTCTCTCTGCCGGGTGCCTGTTTAGCAAGGAATCTCCTACAAAGCTGCAGCTCTCTGCTATAAATCCGTTGGATCCTCCTGTCCACCTGTAGCACCAATACAACCCATCACTCTGCACTTCCTGTAATACTTGTCTTTTTTCTGATTCTCCCAGTTCACACAAAAAGTGTTGGTCGATATTCTTTTATCTATCATGCCCTTTTGTTTTGTAATCAACTTCCACATCAACTTACGTACTCTGCCTCTCCATCCACTTTCAAACGAAACCTAAAAGTGTCCCTTCTCTTCTGACTGACACACAAAATGCGTGATGGTAACGCTTGGGAGTATTGTATGTGCTTGGATGCGTGGGATTATTTCAGTTATCGCTTTCATTTGAGTGGCGGGGAATGTGCGAAAAGGGAGAGTGAAAGGGCCAGTCTACATGGTGGTATGTTTGGATGCATGTGAGCGATTGGTTGCAACATGCATTGTATGTACCGCTTGTTTTTGTTATTTGTTTTGTAGTTTATGTTCTTGCTGGTTTTAGCTCCTATGATATTCAGTTAATTAGACTTGAAATATGCTTGATAGTGATAAGAAAAAGAAGGAGAAGATGAATTTAGTGAAAAATTCCCTCTAGCTTTTCCGGCTCTAGCTTTTCCGGCTCTATGGGTGCCACTTTTAAGGCTCAGGCCGGAAATCCGGCTGAAAATCGCTTTTAAGAAGAATCACCAAGAGTTGGCAAAGTGCTTTAAGTTTTATCCTGTTAAATGCCCAGATTTTCTCAGCTCCTAAACAATGGGGAACTGATTGCCTTGCATGCAGCAAAAAGCGATCGCCGTTTGGTCTGGTCAAAATCTGATTTCAACATCACGAGGGCCGTCTTTCCTTTCGCGACTTCTCCTCAGTGGTTTGGTATGAGTCAGCAGGAAAGGACAATGTCAAGCAATTTAGTTGGCGAGACTGAAGATATTTCAGGACTCGAGTCGAGCGTGAAAAGCAAGGGGAAGTTGTTGTTCTTGGCTTCATGAGTGTTATGATCAAGGAATCAAAAACAAATCTCGATTATAAGAAGATCGTGCACATTGGTTGAAGTGTTGTTGAAGCCCCTCGTTCCCCTTACAAAATGTGGAAGATTGAAAACACCGCCCACCTCCACCCGATCCCCCTTACCTTTCCTAGTCTCCATTTCCCCACCCCATCCCCGCTTTCTGTTGTACTTTCTGCCTTGGAAAATGTTGAGAAACAGTTTTCAGGCCTGGAAATTTTTGAGAACCAGTTTTCAGGCCTGGCTTTTAGGTCGCATGCTACCCCTGACTGTGGGTCTTCTCATCAGTGAACGCTGATTACTCCGTTTGTAGAGTTCGATTCTGACCATAGTTGGGAAATTTTTGAGAACCAGTTTTCAGGCCTGGCTTTTAGGTCGCATGCTACCCCTGACTGTGGGTCTTCTCATCAGTGAACGCTGATTACTCCGTTTGTAGAGTTCGATTCTGACCATAGTTGGGATCGAAAATCTCGCATACTTACTTGCAGGATGATATGCGTAGCAGTTTTCATACGATCATGGCTGAAAGACTCCTAGGATTGTTTGTATTTCTTTATATGATGATTGTTTTATTTGTAAAGTATTATTTATGGTTGTGTTGATATTGTCATTCTCACTCCTGCCTCTCTCTCTCTCCCTCCATCTGTCTGCCTCTCCGTCTGTCTCTCTCTGTCTCTCTATCTGTCTCTCTCTCTCTCTCTCTCTCTCTCTCTCTCTCTCTCTCTCTCTCTCTCTCTCTCTCTATCTATCTATCTGTCTGTCGGTCGGTCTGTATCTCTCTCTTTCTCTTCAATCTCCCCCCCCCCCTCTCTCTCTCTCTCTCTCTCTCTCTCTCTCTCTCTCTCTCTCTCTCTCTCTCTCTCTCTCTCTAAACCTTCTGTTCTGCCTACTTCTACATGTACTAGCTCTCTTTAAATCAATCGCCCCAGTGTGGCTAGAAACAGGAAGTTAAAGAAAGCACCAGTCCTCATCTACTTCCCACAAAAATATAGAAGGATCTCTCTCTCTCTCTCTCTCTCTCTCTCTCTCTCTCTCTATCTCTCTCTCTCTCTCTCCCCCACCCCCACCCCCACCCCTTACCGTCCCTAATGATGCACGATGTTGGAAACGCAAGCAATATATGAGGCAGGTTGGAGAGAGGCGGGGCAGGCAGTGATTGGACACTGATAACAGTACTGGTGGCAGCAACAGCTGGTCCGACTTTATTAGCAATAGACCTACCTGGCTTACCGCCCTTGGCTCAATCCGCCCTCAGCTTGCTGGGTCTGTGTGTACAGGGAGGAGGTGAAGAATGGGGTTGAGGGGGTGGGGGGGGGGGGGGGGGGGAGGGGGTGGAAGGCGGATCTGTGAGTGTGTACTGTGGTCAGATGCTGAGGATGTGGTTTTGTAGGGAGGGAGGGAGGAGGAGTGCGATGCAATTGTGCGTTCGTGCGGGAGTGCGTGCGTGTGTGTGTATGCGTGTGCGTGTGCGTGCTTGCGCGCGTGTGTGTGTGTGTCTTTATGCATTGAAGCAGTAGGGGGGAAATGCATGCATAGACACATAAAGAGTGAGTGTGTGTGTGTGTGTGTGTGTGTGTGTGTGTGTGTGTGTGTGTGTGTGTGTGTGTGTGAGGCAGAGAGAGAGAAAGAGAGAGCACACACGAGCGCGCGCCCTCCTGCTTGCAGGTTTGTATGCCTGCACGGCCTGGGAACACACACACACACACACACACACACACACACACACACACACACACACACACACACACACACACACACAAATAAATTATTGTGCAGGCGTGTGTTCCTTGATCAAATGTTGTGTCATTCCTCTCTTCCCTTCATCATCCCCCTGCCACCTGACCCACCCTACGTAACCAACCTCTGGCACAGTCCGGGATGGACTGCATAGCCAGCCTATACATTAGGGAGAGACTACCTAGCCAACCCGTGGTACAGTCAGAGAGGGACTACCTAGCCAACCCATGGCACATTTAGGGAGGAGTACCTAGCCAGCCCATGGCACAGTTAGGGAGGACTACCTAGCCAACCCATGGTTCAGTTAGCCTCCAAAGATGGACAGCCCATACCGCCAGCTGTTTCAAGTCGCTACACAGCTGGGAGCCAGTCAATAAGGAGGTGTGATAATCCCACGAGTCGACCCCCCCCCCCCCTCTCCTCCTCTCCTCCTCCTGGTCCTCCTCCTTTCCTCCTGCACCCCACCTGCCTCTCCCCCCCCCCCCCCCCCTGTCCCCACTCAGTGTGTTGTGGGTGAGGCCAAGTCACACTGGCTGACGGATCTCTTGGACCCCATCTGCAGCTAGCTGCAAGACAGAGGGGAGGAGGGCCTGACTGCGAGACGTCAGAGCGGAAGCTGTCTGTCCATAACGCCTCTCTCTTGGCAGAGATGTGACGGTTTGTACGGAGGTAAGCTGATGGCACTTAGTATCTATAAAGCTTTCAAAGCTGTTTTGTGTTCGTTGGGACGGTACTGACTGCATTGGACGAGAGGGGCGAGGGGTGGGGGGTGTAGAAGGCAAGTAGACACTGTCGTGTGCTATCGATCAGCTGCAAAGCTCTGCTGTCTATGATGGCTTGGTACAGACGGTAGAGATACTGAAGAGTAATTAGGCTTGAAAGTGAGGTGGCTGCAGGCGGAAATTAAACGTGAAATTACTGTTCTGGCGAACGAAAGAGACGAAACAAATGACAGGGCAAAATACGACGCGTGTGGACCTCTTTGGTCTTCTTCAGGCAAGGCAAACAACATTTAAGCCAATGAAAATGTCAAGAGGTTGAAACGCGTCGTGTTTTGTCTTGTGATGTGTTTGTCTCTCGCGTTCGGCGGAACAGTACTTTAACTCTGGAGGAAGTAGTTGTAGATAATGTGTTGGAGGCTGGGGGGGGGGGGGGGGGGGGAGATGTTTGAGAGATCAGTTGGGTACACTTGTTTGTTGTGTGACAGTATTGGTTGGGAAACGGTGAGACAGGTTCACTGGGCGTAGTCCATAGTGAGTTGTGTGACAGTGTTGGGTGGGAAGACAGGTTAGAGATCCAAAAGGGCACAGTCCATTGTCTATTGTGTGACAGAGAAGGGTGGAAAGAGATGTTAGAGATCCAAAGGGGCACAGTCCATTGTCTATTGTGTGACAGAGAAGGGTGGAAAGAGATGTTAGAGATCCAAAGGGGCACAGTCCATTGTGTAGTGTGTGACAGTGTTGGGTGGAAAGAGATGTTAGAGATCCAAAAGGGCATAGTCCATAGTGTGTTGTGTGACAGAGAAGGGTGGAAAGAGATGTTAGAGATCCAAAAGGGCACAGTCCATAGTGTGGTGTGTGACAGTCTTGGGTGGGAAAGATGTGTCATACAATGCAGGATAGTTCTTAATGTATTGTGTGACAGTATCGGGTGGGAAGAGACGTGAGTGATGATTCAGTGGGGAACAGCCCATAATGTAATGATGACCGTCACAGTCACTGCAGGTGTTTGTATTTCTTGGGCCTGGTTGACGACAGTATATATCATGAAAGGAAGTGTTGTGTAAAGTGGTGTCATGTGTCCTCTTCCAAAACTGGAATTCCATTCCATCGTTTTTAACACCCTCATTGATCATAATGGAAGGAAAGTCTCGGAGACTGTTGTAATTTACGCCATGCTGTCGTGGTGACCTTAGTTTCCATTTCCCTTCCACATCGTGTTTATGATGATTTCGCATCGAAGTCATCAGTCTCGTCAAGGTCGTGGGGGCAATCATTGGATGAACTTTGTGGTGCCCTCTGAGAACAGCCCTCACTCTCACTGGCTTAGTGACTAGTCGGTAATTGTCGCTGCAAGGGTGCTTAGTAGATGGTGTCCTGCGCACGTTTGATCAGAAGAGCCGCGCAGGAACACTACCGAAACGCCTCGGTAGCAGTGAAGTGTCTCCTCTGATGGCTTGTTTCGTAATAACCTGATTTTTGGCCTCCTGTGGGCTGCTGGTGCCAGGGCTGCGACATGATCATAGCGTATGTCACTGTGTATGGGGAGCCAGAATATGTGACAGGATGATACTGGGTATTGCTGTGTATGGGGTACCCGGACCGAGCGACAGAACGACGCTGTATGTTGCTGAGTATTGGGAGCCGGTATTGGCGACAGGACGACACTGTATGTAGCTGTGGAGGGGATGAGACGTGATGAGGCTAGATGTAGCTATGTATTGGAGAGCTGAAAGAAGAGATCCGATGATGTTCGATGTGACTGCGTCGTGTGGGAGAACTGGAAGAAGAGACATGAAACTAGATGTGGCTGTGTATAGTTAGAACAAGCGATATAAAGCTACTCTATGTAGCTAAGTATGGAGAGCTAGAAGAAGAGATATGATGAAACTGTATGTGGCTATTTATTGGAAAGCCAGAACGAGCAACAGGATGTGGCAGTGTGTGCAGTCAGAACAAGCGACAGTATGATACAATATGCTGCTGTGTATGGAGAACCGGGAGGAGCTGTGTTTTTCGAGCTGGAATGATCGACAAGACAATACAGTGTATGGCTGTGGACGGAGAATCGGAAGGAACGACATGGCCGTACTGTATGTGGCTGCGTATGAAGAGCCGGAAGGCGTGACTAGATAATATTGCGTATGGCAGTGTATGAGAGCTGGAATGTTTGTTTGTTGTTGTTTGTTGTCGTACCCTGGCTAAAAGACTCCAGGGATCTTCCGAACAGCTGAAGCACTTGAACACTATGGTACAGATGCATCAGCTAGGGATGAGAACATTACGTGGAATTTTAGAGACTGGTGGTGTTACGCTAGGAGCTTGTCTCGACTGAAGACAGTCCCCGCATAACTATTCAAAACATAATTGGAAATGAAATGAAGCAGGGAACAGTAAACAATAAACAGTAAACAAGTGGGGTAACGTTTGCTCCCATAAGAAAACCTAACACAGAGTAACTTTTATTCAAGGCTGGCACAGCATTTTAAACTTGAATGAAGTCAGGCAAATACATAGACGAACAATCTAATAGTGGGGGAAAAACAAGCGCAGGCCAACAACTGAACTGTCTTCATAGTAATGACTTGGCAGATATTTGGACTTAAGGAGGGGGGGGGGGGAGAGTTTGAAGATGGAGAAACTGGGAAGGGAGGGAGTTTGAAGATGGAGAAACCCAGTTTCTCCATCTTCAAACTCCCTCCTTCCCCCCCCCCCCCCCCCCCTCCCTTAAGTCCAAATATTTGCCAAGTCATTACTATGAAGACAGTTCAGTTGTTGGCCTGCGCTTGGTTTTTCCCCCTACTATTAGATTGTTCGTCTATGTATTTGTCTGACTTTATTCAAGTTTAAAAGGCTGTGCCAGCCTTGAATAAAAGTTACTCTGTGTTAGGTTTTCTTATGGGAGCAAACGTTACCCCACTTGTTTACTGTTTATTCAAAGCATAAAAACATTTTGACGTATCCTTGGGTGTTCTAGCCAACGTCAATTGATCTGACACAGCCTTAAGCCAAGGCTTAGTTGGAATGAGTGACATGACGAGACTGTATGCAGCTGTGTGTGGGAGAACTGGTACAAGCATCATCAACATGGCAATACGTTATACGTGGCTGTGTATGGAAGTCTGGAACAAGCAACATCAACATGGCAATACGTTACGTGGCTGTGTATGGGAGTCTGGATCGAGCGACATGACGACACTGTATGTGGCTGTGTTTGAGAGAGCCTGAATCAGTGACGTGGGAGACACGTCATGAGAGGGTACGGAAGCTGAGACAACCAATAGGATATGGAGAGGGTAATGGATAAGGAGGGATGGTTGTTGCAACAGGATATGTCTCCTCCTGGACCAAAACCACCAGCTGTGCTCTGCAATACCCTCCCTCCCCCTTCCTCATGCCCTTCCCTCTGCTCTGCTGTGCTCTCTCTCTCCCTCTCTCTCTCTCTCTCTCTCTCTCTCTCTCTCTGTCTCTCTCTCTCTCTTTCTCTCTCTCTCTCTCTCTCTCTCTCTCTCTCTCTCTCTCTCTCTCTCTCTCTCTCTCTCTCTGCCTCTCTCTGTCTCTCTGTCTCTGTCTCTCTTCGTCTGTTTCTCTCTCCTCTCTCTCTCTCTCTCTCTCTCTCTCTCTCTCTCTCTCTCTCTCTCTCTGTATTGCATTTCCCCTCTGTTCTGTACAATTATGTCCCGTCTAGACTTAAACGTCTTACAGTTGATAGTTAATAACGGTGGTTCACTGAAAAAGCCAGTAGAATTCATGATGATTTATGTCAGTCTACAGGGAAAACTGTCCAGTTTAATAAACATCGAAATAGAGTTAGTGCATGAAAAGACATGTTCAAACAAAATACGTAAGTGACATCTCTCTCTCTCTCTCTCTCTCTCTCTCTCTCTCTCTCTCTCTCTCTCTCTCTCTCTCTCTCTCTCTCTCTCTCTCTCTCTCTCTCTCTATCACACACACACACACACACACACACACACACACACACACACACACACACACACACACTTACACACAGAGTGTGCGCGCGCACGCACACACGCACGCACTCGCACGCACGCACTCACACGCACGCACGTGCACGCACACGCACACACACACACACACACACACACACACACACACACACACACACACACACACACACACACAATTTATGTAGAAAGCCGCGTGTCTAGGGGGAAAAAATCCAACAGCTGTTGCCCTCCCACCCCACCCCATCCCTACTCCTGAACAGATTTATCATCTGCCTGGAAAACCAATAATCACTTGCAACAATAGCAAAACTAGGAGAAATAAGGTGGGCCAAAGAGAAAACAGTACTTTATAGGGGGAAAGCATTGTGAATGTGAAGGATACAATGAAAACTCAACTTTCAATATCTGAGTGTGTTTTGGAGGTCTTGACAACATCGACTGCTACATGCTGAAAATATCTGAATCTGTTGTAACTGAGCATGTCACTTTTATGTACAATCTGTGCATCGAAAAATGTAATTATGCACAAGCTTTTAAAGAAGCCACAGTACTGCCAGTTGTTGAGTCCGGTGATCCAATTGATCCTTTGAACTACAGACTGGAATCGATTCTTTCTGTTCTCTTAAGGCATGTCTCACAAAATCTCCAGTCATGTTTTATCAAATATGGTTTGTTTCATCCAGAGAATCAGTCCCGTCTTACTGCACTCACAAGTCCAATTGAACAGTGGCATTCAAACAATACTTATCTTTTCACCGGACTTGTTTTCACTGATATTGTCAAAGCCTTTGATATTATCGCCCACTATCTTCTTCTTTTTTTTTAAAAGTTATTGTACGATTATCCAGAGAATGTCTGGACATTGTATTGTCTTTCTTGAGTAACGGAAGATTAGTCCTCAAAGCTTTTGAAAATCCTCTCTATTGCTAGTAAAAGAGGAAGTTCCTCAAAAATAAATCTTAGGTCCAGTTTTGTTTTCAGTGTACAATTATGATATACGTGTAATCATTTCTTCTGCGTGTGGACTTTTTGCTAATAATACTACTCTTCAAAATAAAGGTGAAAGTGCAAACGCAGTATGCAGTGACTTGCAAACAGACATTGATGGACTTTTGAATGGTCTTAACTCAACCTAATTTGCCATTTATAAAAATTTAAAAAAAATCAAATTTGTATCGATTTCATCTACGAAAATACACCAGACACCAGAACGTGAAAATTAAATTATTAGGGTTGAAATTTCATAAACTCCTATTAGAAATAATCAGTCTTGGTCCAATCATGTATCTGCTTTGTCTTGGAAGATTTTTTTTAATGAATAAAATTGAACATTTCTTTTATCAGTGTACTCGGAACATTATTTCCCACGCATATTACAAATTAATATTGATTATGCCTCAGCTTGCTAGGACTTGGCCTGTCGAAATCGCTTAAAATCACTGGAACGCTTGTACAACAGTTTTTGATTCATATTCTTCATATCTTCTTCTCCTTATGTAACCGACTGTCAAGAACTGAACGTTCTTCGTTTCAATCTGAGATATCGTTTTCATAAACGTTTCTTTATGTTTTAAGATCATGAAGATTTTTGGAATATGCATATATCTAAGTACCGAATGCCCACGGAATACTGTTCGTAATAAGCATACAATGTCTGTTCCCTGTCCCAGAACTGATCCTTTTTATGTCTTCATTCACGTGGTAAGATCTGTAACGAGATCCCATATTGGTTGAAAGAATTAAAATAGCTTGTCTTCTTCTAAAGCATCACACCACATTCACTTCTTGGAAAACTATTGTTAAAGTTGGAAAATTATGATTAAACTTTGTTTTTGTGTAATGTATTCTGATCACAGTCTTATATTATGATTGTTGCCCTGCTGTCTGTCCGACGCTCTCTCTCTCTCTGTCTCTCTCTCTCTCTCTCTCTCTCTCTCCTCTCTCTCCTCTCTCTCTCTCTCTCTCTCTCTCTCTCTCTCTCTCTCTCTCTCTCTTAGACGAGATGCCACCGCAAAACTAGAAACTGGTATGGTGGCTTATATTCACCAATCTGTTAATTATAGACGGCTAAATTTGTTTGATAAATACGAAATTGAATGCTTATGGTTAGAGATTCACTTGAAAGGAGCAAAGCCAATCCTGGTAGGTTTTTTATACAAAAACCCAGAAGAAAGAGTCGAGTGGTTCGATCGTTTTGAGTCAATGCTTGAAGACGTATTAAGTTATTCAATGGAAATAATCTTACTTGGAGATTTTAACATCGATTTATTCAAATCACAGAACAAATGGAAACAAACTTATGAAATGTGCAATTTAACTCAGTTAATAAATTCACCTACACGGATAACATTACAGACAAAAACGTTAATTGATCACATTTATGTTACTAATTCTAACAACGTAGTAGAAACTGCTGTACCTGTCTATGGTCTTAGTGATCATTTTCCAGTCTGTTTAACATGGTCAAAGAAAGGAGTTAAAATACCCAGATGCACTCATAAGTGTATATCGTTTCGCAGCTATAAAAATTTCCACACTGAACAATTTCTGGCTGATTTATGTATGGCAGATTTTTCTTGTGTCTATCAATACAATCATCCTGATGATGCACTTACGGCTTGGTACAAGATATTTGTTCCTATTTTCAATAAACATGTCTTGCTTCGTACTAAACGTGTTAAATTAACCGAGAAACCGCCGTGGTTAACAAAAGAAATAGATGCTGAAATTAGAATTCGTGACAATTTATTACAAACAACAGGGAAAGACAAGAATTTTAGACAACAACGGAATAAAGTCACTGAAATGAAAAGATCCGCACGGAAGAGGTATTTTAGTGATTTAATTTCATCAAAACAAGATTCAAAATCTATTTGGAAGGCTATAAATCAGTTGTCCGGGAAATACAGCACCGCCGTCTGCTTATACGTTCAATTTATCTGTTGATTATATGAACAGTCATTTTACTACCGTAGCAGAGAGAACAATAAAGATAAACAACACACGGGCTAATGATTTAAATCGACTGAAATGTTTCTGCGAGTCAAAACATATTGTGGACAAACTCCATTTTCCGTATATAGGTGTCCATGAAGTGCATCAGGAGTTAAATGTATTAAAACCGTCGAGTTCCCGTGGTTTGGATGGGTTAGATTGTAAAATTTTGAAGATATCAGCGCCCATTATCTCTGAATGTGTTACATATATTTATAACTTAAGTATTGAAAAAAGTTATTATCCACAAGCCTTCAAAGACGCTAAAGTTTTGCCTGTTTTTAAGTCTGGTGACCCATCTGACCCCTCCAATTATAGACCCATATCTATACTATCTGCTCTGTCTAAGCCTCTCGAAAAACATATTAAACACAATCTCCAGTCCCATTTTACGAAGTATAACTTATTTCACCCAAATCAGAATGGATTTAGAAGGAATCATTCGTGCCATACCATGCTGACTAACCTCATTGAGAAATGGCATTTAAACATAAACAATAATCTATTTACTGGTGCAGTTTTTGTTGATTTTGCGAAAGCGTTCGACACCATTGATCACAGTGTCCTCTCTAACAAACTAAATATGTACGGTTTAAACGATTGTTCTGTAAAACTCATAGCATCTTTTCTTCACAACAGAAGACAAGCAGTCTGTCAAGATTCTACTTTATCTTCTGTTGCTACGAACAAATATGGAGTTCCCCAGGGATCGGTTCTAGGTCCTATATTATTTTCAATTTATATAAATGACCTTCCACTTCATTTGATATCCTCTTGCGAACTTTTTGCAGATGATACCACCATATACAATGAAAATAAAAGCTCTGATGCAGTATGCACCTCCTTACAAAGTGATATACTAAGGCTGGTTTCCTGGACGGAAGAAAATCATATGGCAATTCATCCTCATAAATCTAAATTCATGCTAGTGACAACTAGGCAGAAACGACAGAACATTATGAATAAATTACCGGAGTTAAAAGTTAATAATAAAATATTAGAAGAAGTAAGTTTCTACAAATTACTAGGACTCACTATAGACAATAACCTATCCTGGTCTCAACATATTTCTATGCTTTGCAAAAGGCTTTCCAAAAAGACATTCCAATTGAATAGAATAAAGCATTTTCTTGATCAACATACCAGGAAGCTATTTTTTCGTGCATATATCCAGCCAGATCTTGATTATGCATCAACATGTTGGGATCTGGCCAGTCAAAATTGCTTAAAACCTCTTGACAGCTTATACAGACGCTCTCTCAAACTAATTCTTCTTAAATCCTCTTCTCTGGTCCCTACTGATTATAAACAATTAGAGATTCTCCCCTTCAGGCTTAAATGCCGTTACAACAAAGCTGTTTTCATGTTTAAAATTGTGAACAATTTAACGCCAGCTTATCTCAACAACAAATTTCCTATCAATAATGTTCGTAACAAACGTAATATCCGCATTCCTCTCCCAAGAACTAATCTTTTTATGTCTTCTCTCATTTATTCTGGAAGCAAATTATGGATTGATATACATGACCATATTAAATGCAAACCAAGCGTGTTCTCATTTAGGAAGGCATACCACGCATATTTAATAGAACAGTGTTAAGTCTAAGCATGTTGAGTATCATAATGTACTGCAACCTCAACTTGATGGGTCCTCTTATGCATGTTCATGTGACTTGAATTGATGATGTACTTGTATTGTAAGTGTTTGGTGGTATACGATGGTGTTTGTGTGTAGGAGGCAAGCATTTGAAGTGATTATGAATGCGGAAATGCATGCGCGCGCTTGTGCGTGCGCGTACGCATGCGCGTGTGTGTGTATGTGTGCGTGAATGCGTGCGTGGTGTGGGGGGGGGGGGGGGGGGCAGGGGGGGGGGCAGGGGGGGGGGGGCGGGCGGCGCACACGCGCGCGTAGTGTGCATGTGTGTGCGTGCGCTCATGTGCGCGCGCACGTATGTATATATGTATGTGTGTGTGTTGTGTTGTGTATGTTTTGTATGTGTGTATTTGCGCGCGTTCGCGTGCGTGTTTATGTGTGTGAGAGTCTCACGTGTGTGTGTGTGTGTGTGTGTGTGTGTGTGTGTGTGTGTGTGTGTGTGTGTGTTTGAGCCCTTGCGCGTGTGCACATGCTTCTTTTCGTTTTTTTTTTTTTTGTTTGTTTGTTTTTCCCTTCCTCGAATGTACATTATTCCTAAATTGTGACCTACTTTGTTGGTCGGTAATATTTATGTTAATCATGTTTTCGTCGTTATAAACTTGTTCATTGTTTAATTTTCGTGCATCATATATATTTTCATTTTGATATTGTCTGTTACTGTTGTTGTTCTTGAGGGCATGGTGTAAAAAAGCTATAAGCTTATCCATTTTACCCTCAATAAAAGTATTCGTATTCGTATTCTCTCTCTCTCTCTCTCTCTCTCTCTCTCTCTCTCTCTCTCTCTCTCTCTCTCTCTCTCTCTCTCTCTCTCTTCCCCCACCCTCCCCTCACAAACAACTTATGTACTATTTTGCTTCAAGAGCTGCAAACAGTATGTGACACGGAGAAAGATAGACTGTGTGTGTGTGTGTGTGTGTGTGTGTGTGTGTGTGTGTGTGTGTGTGTGTGTGTGTGATGTTTTGTTTGTTTGTGTAGGGCATGTTTTACAGAAGCTGTCATGCTAATGAAAAATAATCGTATATTCTCTCTCTCGCTCCCTCTCTCCCTCTCTGTCTCTGTCTCTGTCTCTCTGTCTCTCTCTCTCTCTGAACATTTGCTTCAAGAACTGTATAAATATGTGTGAGTGCTTATGTGTTTGATTTGATTTTTGTTTCTCCATGTTTCTCTTCTTTGCCGTGACTATTTTTGCCGTAGTTTATTTTTCTTTGTTATGGCTGGGAGATGGGGGTGATGTTGGATGCAAGGGCTAGGAGCTTTTCCAAGTTAATTTGCTATATTTCTAATGACAACATGGTATGAACAAGCCGTCGCATATCCATTTTACCCTCCATAAAACATTTTGTCTCTCTCTCCCTCCCTCTCTCTCTCTCTCTCTCTCACTCTCTCTCTCTCTCTCTCTCTCTCTCTCTCTCTCTCTCTCTCTCTCTCTCTCTCTCTCTCTCTCTCTCTCTCTCTCTCATATCATTTACTCACATGTTCTCGATTAATATTGTAGTCAATAGCTCAGCCTGATACGGGCCATTTTACACGCACAGCTGTGTTCCCCCCTCATCCTCTGTCTGCCTGTCTGTCTGTCTGTCTGTCTCTCTGTCTGTCTGTCTCTCTCTCTCTCTCTCTCTCTCTCTCTCTCTTTCTCTCTCTCTCTCTCTCTCTCTCTCTCTCTCTCTCGTTTCATATCACTTACCCACGTGTTCACGATTAATAGTGTCGTCAGTGTCGCAACCTGCTACGAGCAATTTTACACTCACATCTGTTTCCCACCCATCTCTCTCTCTCTCTGTCTGTCTGTCGCTCTCTCTCTCTCTCTCTCTATCTCTCTCTTTGACTCTGTCTCTGTCTCTCTCTCTGTCTCTCTCTCTATCTCTCTCTCCGTCTCTCTCTCTCTCTCTCTCTCTCTCTCTCTCTCTCTCTCTCTCTCTCTCTCTCTCTCTCTCTCTCTCTCTCTCTCTCTCTCGGTTGCTCTCCCCCTATGCAGTGCTCCCCCTTCCTTTCCCCATTTGATAATGAAAAGACGGTTTTGTAATTGCTCCAATAAAAAGTTGTCAGTCTCTTTGCACAAAGTTGGCCTGCTCCAGTGGGAAACGAAGAGCTGCCCAGCTAGACAACTCCTTTCAACGTGGTCTGGAATATGATACGTATATTTCTGATATTGAAATGCACTAGCTCTGAACTGCATTGACACAGCTGCGTGTAGCGGTGGTCACAATGGAAGAAAATGTATGCCGATAAAAGCGATTCGCCAGCTAGCGAGAATAGCGCGCGTATTTTGTAAATACAGAATTGAAAACGGAACCCACTTTCGTTTGGTCTGTCCGATTCTGTGATTTAAGAAACGGATTTATTACGAACCTTTTTAAACAATCCGGGGTATCACTCTGCTCGAGTCGTGCACGTTTTTATCACAGATTATTGGCTAAAAATTTGGCGTCCTTCGGTTTGTGTGTCTGTCAGTAAGATTCTGCAACATTTGCTCAACCGATCCGAATTGGATGGAACTATGGAGTGAAACCCAGGGATGAGACCCTGGCATCGCGGTGTGGAGCTGGATCGAAGGCTGAAGTTGTGCTCACTTTCAGCAGCAGAGCCAGCTGGAGCATTCTTCGAAGTTGTCGAAATTTCTCAAGAAATGAGACAAGAGTTCTCAATGAAAAGGAAAACAAGACTTAAAGTGATGAATTATACTCGAACACGTCAGATTTGGTGTAGATGTCGGGCTTTGGGATGGAATGTGAACTAGCGTTGGATTGAAGTGAAGAGGTCTTGGACGTCGATACTCTCTCCAGTGCTTCTTTGGTCACCTTCGAGGTCAAGTTTTCTCACATGTTTGTCTGCCTGCCTGCCTTCCTGCCTGCCTGCCTTCCTGCCTGCCTGCCTTCCTGCCTGCCTGCCTTCCTGTCTGTGTTTCTGCCATCAAGATTTCACAACATCAAAAGAAGCGACGGCAGGAAGCTTGATGGCAAGATGGAGTGTGGACCAAGGACGAACTGGCACAGTCTGGGGATCGATCCGGATGAAAATTTGAAGGTTTGACTGCAGCGAAGAGGACTGTGGACCTTGGCAGAGGTCTGTGCTCTCCTGGGCGCCCTTCCAGTTGCCACGCATTTGCCACACAAAGAAATGGCCCGAAAGTTAAAATGATGGGGCTAGAAACACTTGTGCTGGTTACAGTTGGTTCCCGTCATTCAGCAGAAAGAAATAGTCTGTAGATTAAAGTGGTGGGATAAGAAACGCATGTGCTGATCATTTTTTGGCTTCCGACATGCGACAGAAAGAACTGGTCTTTAGGTTCAAGGTGTAGGATTAAAACGTTCGTGTTAGTCAAAGTTGGTTACCGTCATTCGACAGAAAGAAGTGGTCTGTAGGCTGAAATGGTAGGATTAGAAACGCTTGAGCTGGTCATAGTTGGCTTATGTCATTCAACAGAAAGAAATGGTCTGTGGAGTGCAGTGGAAGCATCGGAAACACTTTCGCTGGTCTTAGTTGTCCCCATCGTTCAAGAGAATGAAACTGTTGGTTGGTAGGATTTGGAATGCTTGTGCTGGTAATAGTTGGCTCTCGTCATTTTACAGGAAGAAACAGTACCAATATCATAGGCGCAGGGTTAGAGATGCTTTGCTGGTCATACTTGCCTTCCATAATTCAACAAAAAGAAACAGTGGATTTAAGAGGTAGGATGAGGGATACTTGTGCTGGTCATAGGTGGCTCCTGTCATTCTACACAAAAGAAAAAAACACCTGTCTACATTAAAAGCGCAGGACTGCGTAGGATTAGAAATGCTTGTTGTTATCATAGTCGGCTCCCATCATTGTACAGAAAGAACTGTCTGTAGAGCTAGATGAGTGGTGCCTGTTCTGAATCATCGTACACAGGACACCACCTGCAACGACCCCAACTAATGACTATAATTGCTCAGATGTGCGTGTGTGTGTGTGTGTGTGGGGGGGGGGGGGGGGGGGGGGGGGGGCAGGTCTGTAAGATCAGTATCTACGGACTACAGGTGTGGTGTACCCTTAGGGTCGGGTGTTTAACGTCAGTGTGACAAGATGGTTTTACAGTGGGGGTAACTTTACAGACAGGTCTCTCAGGTCTGTGTCTACAGTGTATTTCAGTGTGGTGTCTTTACAGTCACATCTTTACGGTCTGTGTCTACAAAGTATTACAGTTTGGTGTCTTTACAATCAGGTCTGTAAGCACTATGTCTACAATTTAATGCAGTATGATGTCTCCATGGTCAGGTCTTTGAGGTCAGTGTCTACAGTGTGGTGTCTGTACAGTCCGACCTGTAAGGTTTGTGCCTGCAGTGTATTACAGTGTACTCTCTTTACAGTCAGGTCTTTAAGCTCAGTGCGTACAGTGTATTACAGCGTATTGTATGCAGTCTTTGGGGTCAGGTCATTAAGGTATTTATTTACAATGTATTGCAATGTGGTGTCTTTACAATCGGGTCTCCAAGGCCTGTGTCTGCAATTTATTACAATGTGGTGTCATAAACGATCAGGTCCTTAAGGTCTGTGTCTACAGTGAGGTGTCTTAACGATCAGGTCCTTAAGGTCTGTGTCTACAGTGAGGTGTCATAACGATCAGGTCCTTAGGGTCTGTGTCTACAGTGAGGTGTCTTAACGATCAGGTCCTTAGGGTCTGTGTCTACAGTGAGGTGTCTTAACGATCAGGTCCTTAGGGTCTGTGTCTACAGTGAGGTGTCATAACGATCAGGTCCTTAGGGTCTGTGTCTACAGTGAGGTGTCTTAACGATCAGGTCCTTAGGGTCTGTGTCTACAGTGAGGTGTCTTAACGATCAGGTCCTTAGGGTCTGTGTCTACAGTGAGGTGTCGTAACGATCAGGTCCTTAGGGTCTGTGTCTACAGTGAGGTGTCTTAACGATCAGGTCCTTAGGGTCTGTGTCTACAGTGAGGTGTCTTAACGATCAGGTCCTTAAGGTCTGTGTCTACAGTGAGGTGTCTTAACGATCAGGTCCTTAAGGTCTGTGTCTACAGTGAGGTGTCTTAACGATCAGGTCCTTAAGGTCTGTGTCTACAGTGAGATGTCTTAACGATCAGGTGCTTAAGGTCTGTGTCTACAGTGAGGTGTCTTAACGATCAGGTCCTTAGGGTCTGTGTCTACAGTGAGGTGTCGTAACGATCAGGTCCTTAAGGTCTGTGTCTACAGTGAGATGTCTTAACGATCAGGTTCTTAAGGTCTGTGTCTACAGTGAGATGTCTTAACGATCAGGTCCTTAAGGTCTGTGTCTACAGTGAGATGTCTTAACGATCAGGTCCTTAGGGTCTGTGTCTACAGTGAGGTGTCGTAACGATCAGGTCCTTAGGGTCTGTGTGTATTATTACACTGTTGTGTCTTTACTGTCAGGTTTTTTAGGTGTGGGTGAACTGTATTACGGTCTGGTATCTTTACAGATCAGATGTAGATCAGCTGTGTATTACAATGTGGTGTCTTTGCGATCAGGTCTTTGAAGCCAGGTCTGGGTCAAGTGTATGACAAGTGTGGTGTCTCTATGATCAAGTCTTCCAGGTCTGGGTCAACGTTGTATAACAGTGTGATGTCTTAAAATGATCAGGCCCGTAAGGTCTGGCTCAGCTGTGTATTACAGTCCGGTGCCTCTATTATCAGGTCTTTCAGGTCTGGGTCAAGTGTACAGTTTAGTGTCTTTACTGCCAGGTGGTTAAGGTCTGTATCCACAGTGGATTACTGTGCGGTATCTTTGCGGTCAGGTTTTCAAGGTCTCAACAGACGAGCCAAAGGTAAAACCGTTCGCAAACGATTAAACTAGTGCCCGGCTGAGGAGTCTCTCTCTCTCTCTCTCTCTCCTCTACTCTCTCTCTCTCTCTCTCTCTCTCTCTCTCTCTCTCTCCTCTCTCTCTCTCTCTCTCGTGTGTGTGTGTGTGTGTGTGTGTGTGTGTGTGTGTGTGTGTGTGTGCGCGTGTGTGTGAGTGTGCGGGCACGTGAGCGAGCATGTGTGTGTGTGAGTGAGATATTAAGAAAACGGTAAACTAGTTTATCGCTCCAATGCCGCGTGAGGTCAGCTCCAATGACAACGCGCGCTCAACGCCCAGTGTGTGGAAAGCTTTAGCCGATCTGCTGCTCCTGTTGTTGCTGCATGTCTGATTGATTGTGCTTCATGGATCAGATCGTTATACGGAGGACGAGGGGGAGGAGGCCGTTGCGGTGGCTGGCTTTGTTGTGGTGTAGCGGTAGCGCAGGGGTGTGGCGGTGGCTAGTGCTAGCTGTTGCTGGCAGTGAGTGTGTCTGGCAGTGTGTGTCAGTACCAGTCTAGCAGCATTCCGACATGGCCTCTGAACGGGGGGATAGACAACAAAACTGTGCACGTGACGGTGAGTGCCCGATTTGATATGTATTGTGAGGCGGCTTTTATCTCTATGGGAATGGTAGCCGTTTGTGAGAGACACTTGATTTGTTAGCATTTGTTGGTTCATAAATGGAAGTTAAGGCTTCTCTGTCTTTCTGTCTCTCTCACTCCCGCTCTGTCTCTCTCTCTCTCTCTCTCTCCTCTCTCTCTCTCTCTCTCTCTCCTGTCTCTCCCTCTCTCTATGTCTCTCTCGCTCTGTCTGCGTCGCTCTGTCTCTGTCTCTCTCTCTCTCTGAGTGTGTGTCTTTCTCTGTCTCTCTTTGCCCTTGTCTTTCTCTGTCTGTCTATCCGTCTCTCTCTCTCTCTCTCTCTCTCTCTCTCTCTCTCTCTCTCTCTCTCTCTCTGTCTGTCTGTCTGTCTGTCTGTTTATCTATCTATCTGTCTGTCAGTCTATCAACGTATCTATCTATCTATCTTTTCTTTGTCAGTTTCAGCTGCTCTCTCTGTCTCTGTCTGTCTGTCTGTCTGTCTGTCTGTCTCTCTCTCTCTCTCTCTCTCTCTCTCCTCTTCTCTCTCTCTCTCTCTCTCTCTCTCTCTCTCTCTCCAGCAAGGTAGATATTCTTCCTTTATCGTACAAACTTCAATAGAATTGTGAACGATTTCGCTCCTTCGTTTTCCGGAAACCGAGAATTGATCGCCCCCAAAGCAGTCTGGTTTACTCAAGTGGAGCGCTTTGGAACACCTTCCAGTAAAAATCAAACAAAACGGTAGGATGGGTTCTTTCTTGTTTCAAGGCAGCATATGAAAATTCATTACTTCAAACAAGAAAAGCATAACACTTGAACACCCTCTGGATGAATTTTGATTCTTACCAATTATGTTTTATAAAACTGACATTCGGAGCGGGGGAGGGAGGGGACATAGATACATACGTATAGATTTTTGGTCAAGTCAGTATATCAGCATTTTTTTTTTTTTTTGTCATATGGGTTACGATCGTTGTATGCCACCCCCTCTCTCCACCACCCTTTCCTACTGTCAGCCTCTCGCCCCCTCCCCCTCCACCACCACACCCTGAACCCCCCCCCCCCCCCCCCTCCACTCCACATTCCTTTTCCCCAATATTCATAATTTTTCATTGCTACTGTTTTTCTCCTCCTGTTTGTCAGTTGTGTTGATAACAGTTTACGTATGATGAATAATGTAAGCTTTGAGAGTGGTATGTTTCTTTTATTTTTACGTGTGTTTGTCTTTCACTTTTTATTAAACCTCTTTTCTGTTTGTTTGTTTTTTCCTCCGTTTTTCCCGAAGGCTGGAAGGGGGAAGGCACTGTGTGGTTATCTCATTACCCTGGTTCAATCATATTTTGTCACGCCTCCTACCCCCTCTCTTTCACCCCCTCTCTCTCCTCTCTCTCTCTCTCTCTCTCTCTCTCTCTCTCTCCTCTCTCTCTCTTCTCTCTCTCTCTCTCTCTTTCTCCGTAGTCTCTGCCTCTCGTGTCTCTGTCTCTCAGTTTGTCTCTATCTGTCCGTCTCTGTTGGTCGGTCGGTCTGTCTGTCTGTCTGTCTGTCTCTCTCTCTTCTCTCTCTCTCTCTCTCTCTCTCTCTCTCTCTCTCTCTCTCTCTCTCTCTCTCTCTCTCTCTCTGTGTCAGTCTGTCTCAGTTTGTATGATTGAAATAATGTCATATTGTGTCTCTCTTCAACCAGTTGTCGTTCAACACTATTTGACTCTGCTACTGCTAATACCATGAAACCTCTTACCAATGTCTACCAATGAGCAATGAAAGCACTTCTTTTAAAATCGTCGAGTCTTGGTGCGGAAGGTTATATCAGAGCAGGACTTCTCCGGCTGAAGGACCTGTGTGTTTAAGCACAAAAAAAAGAAGAAAGTATCAGATTTAAACCTCAAAGTTTAACACAAACCCGTAGAATTCAACAAATTCCCACACCTGGAACACACTTACGTAAAACTTTTTTTTCTCGTTTTGGTAGTGTGATTTGGAATGCTCTTCCATGGCCCTCAAAATGCAGACTCTTTCAGAAAAAAGACTTGGTTACATATTTGCAGCCGACTGTTACTATTAGAGCCAAAATACGTTAACCACAACAAGCCTCGTGCATTGCTGTGCTTCAAAAGTGTGTAGCCACTTCCTATCTATTGATTTTTCTTTTTAACTAGGTCATGACAAATGAGTGTTATGTTTACGGTGGGATACATCAATGCATTGAATTACACCATGGTGAATGAGTTTTACGTTTATTGATGCATTTTCGCCAGCTCGTTACTGCTCATGGAACTGTTGATTTTATTCAAGCGCTGTAATCACATCGTGATGAATGTGTGTCCGGTTTGCTGTTGATTTTATTGATGCAGTGTTGCTCTTTGATTAAACTCCCATGTAGTAAGTTGCACAGTAATATTTTAGGAAAGGAAAAATCAAAACAAACTCTCTCTCTCTCTCTCTCTCTCTCTCTTCTCTCTCTCTCTCTCCTCTCTCTCTCTCTCTCTCTCCTCTCTCTCTCTCTGTCCCCCCTCTCTCTCTCTGTCTTCCCTCCCTCCCTCCCTCTCTCTCTCTCTCTCTCTCTCTTTTCTCTCTCTCTCTCTCTCTCTCTCTTTCTCTCTCTCTCTCTCTCTCTCTCTCTCTCTTTCTCTCTCTCTCTATTTCTCTGCCCTCCCTTTCCCCACCTCTCTCTCTCATGTTTACTGCTGTTTATCTATGCATTGTTGCTGTTGATTAATAACCATAGTAGTGGGTAGTACACCAATGTTGGGGGAAAATTATATACTAAAGATGTTTATGTGTGTATGCGTGTGCGCGCGTGCGTGCGTGCGCGCGCGCGCACGCGCGCGCGCGCGTGTGTGTGTGTGTGTGTTGTGTGTGTGTGTGTGTGTGTGTGTGTGTGTGTGTGTGTGTGTTGTGTTCTTTTGATAACTAATAGAGGAGGATTGCGTGGCATTTTTTACATCAATTCATTTACTCCTTGCTGTGCTGTTTCGGTGTGTGTGTTGGGGGGGGGGGGGGGGGGTCTAAGTACATCTACTCCTTAATATTTATGGAAAAACAATTCATCTACAACTCTTATACTTCTAAAGA
Source organism: Conus ventricosus (assembly GCA_018398815.1). Classification (NCBI taxonomy): domain Eukaryota; kingdom Metazoa; phylum Mollusca; class Gastropoda; order Neogastropoda; family Conidae; genus Conus; species Conus ventricosus. The sequence goes on from CM031625.1 coordinate 34,994,488, forward strand.
TATGTATGTTTGTTAAGAGTTTGTTTAAGTTGCTGGTCACGCTTAGTCCCTCCCCAGAGCTAAGGTCCGATGGAAAAAAAAAGCATGTATTTGCTTATCGCGTACCTTTTGAAATAAAAGATTATTATCATCATCATCTCTTCTATTCGCTTGCTCCCTCTCTGTAGGTGAAGGACTCCGGAGCGTTTAGGAAAGATGCACAGCGGCAAAAAATTGTCCTTGGTAAGTAGTTTTGGCAAATAATTTGGGAGGATCGGGGGGGGGGGGGGGGGGGGGGGGGAGGATTCACGCTTTGCATTCCGCCAAAGTTATTGTGTGGGAAATGAAAAGTATGATCATGTCACGAGGGCTGCTCATGAGGCCAACTATCAGACAACTTTGAGGTCAACACCAGCATTGGTCAAGGATGTTTGATTTCACCTTTCCTCTTCCACCCTCGACCTCCACCAGTTGGATCATGAAGAACACCTCAACCGGCAGGAACAAAGGAATAAAGTGGACACTCAAGACTCACCTTGAAGATCTCGACTTCGCTGACGACCTGACGCTTCTCTGGCGTAACTGCAAGCAGATGCGGGACAAGACCACTCACCTAGCATCAGCAAGGACAGGATTCAGGATCGTCAAGAGCGAAACAGACCTCGTGAAGATCAGCACCTCTGCCTACACTATACAGCCACAGTCGGTGGAGAGCCAGTCAAGGAGGTCGAGTCCTGTCTGGGCAGTGTCGTTGATAATAGACAGGGGCCACTGACCGAGATGTTTATGCCAGGATAGGCACGGCAGGAGCAGCGTTTGTCTTGCCGAAAAAAACAACAACATATGAGCCACAAGGAAAAGTAGCACAGCCACAACATTGCACGGCTTCAATTCCAATGTCAAACCAGTCGTTCACCACATGGAGGAGGACCGAAGTGACGCAGCAGAAGATCTGCAAATTATTAATTTCTCTTTGAGTGTCTTTTTAAACATCCTTTGGCCAGATAAAGTCAGCAACAATGGCTTGTGACAAGGGCAGGACAACAGCCGGATAGCATACAGATCCCAGGGAGGAAGTGGGGGTGTATAGGACTCACATTTTTTAAGAAAGCGTTGGTACCACCAGACAGGGTCTGACCTGGAACTTGCGGAGGAGAAGGAAGAGGAGACGACCCAGAAACAGCTGGTAAAAAGACTCGGAGGCAGAGGTGTAGAGGCAGAGAACCCAGTGGACAGAGGAAGAAAGGGCAGCCCAAAGTGAGTCAGAGGTATAGAGGCAGGGAACCCAATAGACACAGGCAGGAAGGGCAGCCCATAGTGAACCAGAGGTATAGAGGCAAGGAACCTAATAGACACAGGCAGGAAGGGCAGCCCATAGTGAGGCAGAGGTGTAGAGGCAAGGAACCCAATAGACAGAGATAGGAAGGGCAGCCCATATGTGAGCCAGAAGTATAGAGGCAGGGAACCCAATAGACAGAGATAGGAAGGGCAGCCCATAGTGAGGCAGAGGTGTAGAGACAGAGAACCCAGTGGACAGAGATAGGAAGGGCAGCCATAGTGAGGCAGAGGTGTAGAGACAGGGAACCCAATAGACAGAGATAGGAAGGGCAGCCCATAGTGAGGCAGAGGTGTAGAGGCAGGGAACCCAATAGACAGAGATAGGAAGGGCAGCCCATAGTGAGGCAGAGGTGTAGAGACAAGGAACCCAATAGACAGAGATAGGAAGGGCAGCCCATAGTGAGGCAGAGGTGTAGAGGCAGGGAACCCAGTGGACAGAGATAGGAAGGGCAGCCCATAGTGAGGCAGAGGTGTAGAGGCAGGGAACGCAGTGGACAGAGATAGGAAGGGCAGCCATAGTGAGGCAGAGGTGTAGAGGCAGGGAACCCAGTGGACAGAGGCAGGAAGGGCAGCCCATAGTGAGGCAGAGGTGTAGAGGCAGGGAACCCGGTGGACAGAGGCAGGAAGGGCAGCCCATAGTGAGGCAGAGGTGTAGAGGCAGGGAACCAGTGGACAGAGGCAGGAAGGGCAGCGCAGAGTTCAGTTCGCTGGAGACATGTTGTTGATGGCCTGGGCTCCGAAGAGGAGAAGGGCCTAAGATAGTCTGTATATGGTTTCAGGTCGCAGTAAATCGAAATACAACAGATATACAAAACCTGACATGCGATTTTAATACGTCACTATAGAGAGCCGTGCCCATGGTGTGGATTTAGTACGTCACGATAAACAGCCTTGGCTGCAGTGTAGGTTTAAGACGTCATGATGAGCAATTCAGTCTGTATGGGTTTAATATGTCATGGTAATCAGAGATGGCCGCGGTGTGGGTTTAATACGTCACAATAAACACTGCTATGTATGCTTTGTGTGTTTAATACATCACGATACACGGCACTGTTTGTGGTGCGTGGGTTTAAGACGTCACGAGAAACGGGTCTATGTGTGTGTTGTATTTGTGATACGTCACGTGAAACAGCCCTGTCTATAGTGTATAGTTTTCACACGTCACAATAAACAGTGCTATTCGAGATGTGTGGGTTTGACACGTGACACAAAACAGCCCTATGTATGTTGTGTGGGTTTCATACGTGACATTAAACAACCCTTTGCATGATGTGTAGGTTTGACATATGTGGCACTTAACAGCCCTATGTGTGAGTTTGACACGTGACACTAAACAGCCTTGTGTGTGATATGTGAGTTTGACACGGGGCACTTAACAACCTCGTTTATGGTGTGTGAGTTTGACACGTAGATACGGTAGAACTAAACAGCCGTGTGTGTGATGTGTGAGTTCGACACGTGGCACTAAACAACCCCGTCTATGGTGTTTGAGTTTGACACGTGGAACTAAACAGCCGTGTGTGTGATGTGAGTACGACACGTGGCACTAAACGCCCCCGTCTATGGTGTGTGAGTTTGACACGTGGAACTAAACAGCCGTGTGTGTGATGTGTGAGTTTGACACGTGGAACTAAACAGCCGTGTGTGTAATGTGTGAGTTTGACACGTGGAACTAAACAGCCGTGTGTGTGATGTGTGAGTTTGACACGTGGAACTGAACAGCCATGTGTGTGATGTGTGAGTTTGACACGTGGAACTAAACAGCCATGTGTGTGATGTGTGAGTTTGACACGTGGAACTAAACAGCCATGTGTGTGATGTGTGGGTTTGACACGTGGAACTAAACAGCCGTGTGTGTGATGTGTGAGTTTGACACGTGGAACTAAACAGCCGTGTGTGTGATGTGTGAGTTTGACACGTGGAACTAAACAGCCATGTGTGTGATGTGTGAGTTTGACACGTGGAACTAAACAGCCATGTGTGTGATGTGTGTGAGTTTGACACGTGGAACTAAACAGCCATGTGTGTGATATGTGAGTTTGACACGTGGAACTAAACAGCCATGTGTGTGATGTGTGAGTTTGACACGTGGAACTAAATAGCCATGTGTGTGATGTGTGAGTTTGACACGTGGAACTAAACAGCCATGTGTGTGATGTGTGAGTTTGACACGTGGAACTAAACAGCCATGTGTGTGATGTGTGAGTTTGACACGTGGAACTAAACAGCCATGTGTGTGATGTGTGGGTTTGACACGTGGAACTAAACAGCCATGTGTGTGATGTGTGAGTTTGACACGTGGAACTAAACAGCCATGTGCTGTGTGATGTGTGAGTTTGACACGTGGAACTAAACAGCCATGTGCTGTGTGATGTGCGAGTTTGACACGTGGAACTAAACAGCCATGTGCTGTGTGATGTGTGAGTTTGACACGTGGAACTAAACAGCCATGTGCTGTGTGATGTGTGAGTTTGACACGTGGAACTAAACAGCCATGTGTGTGATGTGTGAGTTTGACACGTGGAACTAAACAGCCATGTGTGTGATGTGTGAGTTTGACACGTGGAACTAAACAGCCATGTGTTGTGATATGTGAGTTTGACACGTGGAACTAAACAGCCATGTGTGTGATGTGTGGGTTTGACACGTGGAACTAAACAGCCGTGTGTGTGATGTGTGAGTTTGACACGTGGAACTAAACAGCCATGTGTGTGATGTGTGGGTTTGACACGTGGAACTAAACAGCCGTGTGTGTGATGTGTGAGTTTGACACGTGGAACTAAACAGCCATGTGTGTGATGTGTGAGTTTGACACGTGGAACTAAACAGCCATGTGTGTGTGATGTGTGAGTTTGACACGTGGAACTAAACAGCCATGTGTGTGATGTGTGAGTTTGACACGTGGAACTAAACAGCCATGTGTGTGATGTGTGAGTTTGACACGTGGAACTAAACAGCCATGTGTGTGATGTGTGAGTTTGACACGTGGAACTAAACAGCCATGTGTGTGATGTGTGAGTTTGACACGTGGAACTAAACAGCCATGTGTGTGATGTGTGAGTTTGACACGTGGAACTAAACAGCCATGTGTGTGATGTGTGAGTTTGACACGTGGAACTAAACAGCCATGTGTGTGATGTGTGAGTTTGACACGTGGAACTAAACAGCCATGTGATGTGTGATGTGTGAGTTTGACACGTGGAACTAAACAGCCATGTGTGTGATGTGTGAGTTTGACACGTGGAAACTAAACAGCCATGTGTGTGATGTGTGAGTTTGACACGTGGAACTAAACAGCCATGTGTGTGATGTGTGAGTTTGACACGTGAAACTAAACAGCCATGTGCTGTGTGATGTGTGAGTTTGACACGTGGAACTAAACAGCTATGCGTGTGATGTGTGAGTTTGACACGTGGAACTAAACAGCCATGTGATGTTGTGATGTGTGAGTTTGACACGTGGAACTAAACAGCCATGTGTGTGATGTGTGAGTTTGACACGTGGAACTAAACAGCCATGTGTGTGATGTGTGAGTTTGACACGTGGAACTAAACAGCCATGTGTGTGATGTGTGAGTTTGACACGTGGAACTATAAAACAGCCATGTGTGTGATGTGTGAGTTTGACACGTGGAACTAAACAGCCATGTGTGTGATGTGTGAGTTTGACACGTGGAACTAAACAGCCATGTGTGTGATGTGTGAGTTTGACACGTAGATCTAAACAGCCATGTGTGTGATGTGTGAGTTTGACACGTGGAACTAAACAGCCATGTGTGTGATGTGTGAGTTTGACACGTGGAACTAAACAGCTATGCGTGTGATGTGTGAGTTTGACACGTGGAACTAAACAGCCATGTGTGTGATGTGTGGGTTTGACACGTGGAACTAAACAGCCGTGTGTGTGATGTGTGAGTTTGACACGTGGAACTAAACAGCCGTGTGTGGTGATGTGTGAGTTTGACACGTGGAACTAAACAGCCGTGTGTGTGTGATGTGTGGGTTTCAGATCATCTGCGGATGGAGGAGGGGGGCAGCATAGGATGCTGTGGGTTCGTCCTGTTTGTGCTGTCCATCATCGCCATCGCCTTCACCTTCCCCTTTTCTCTCTGCCTCTGTATCAAGGTAACCCTTTCCCTTCTTCCCTCCGCCTCACAATCAATGCAACACCTCCCTCTGCCTCTTATAGAGGTAACATTCTCTCTCTGCCTCTGTATCTCTATATTTGACGAATGCAAAGACTAGAGGAACCTTGTTTCACATGAAGTTGAAAAAGTCCAAACAGCGTACTTCAGTCACATGATCACAGATGCAAAAAGCACAGTGCCCGCCTGGAGGACAAGAAGCGTTATCGTGCACGAAAACCGTACAGATTCACAATATGAAAGGGGAAAACGAAGTTCACTCCAGACACATATAACTCACACTTTTTGTCATTATCAGACATCATTAATCAAACTTCACTGACTGTAAGAGAATGTAATGAATATGCATGTTCGACTTCGTAAGTATCGTTTTGCAAATTAAAAAAAATACTCGGATCCGGTAACTCACTAGCTATTCCTGCGCTTGCTGTACATGAATTATAAACGCTTAGAGCTCATGTAAAGAATGGGGAGTTCATGAATCAATCCTGATGACATATCCGCATTTCTACTCACCCGCTCTGCCATACAGTGTTTAGTCTCCTACATACATATATAGATGATCCGTTGAAACTAATGTCTTGCCTCAAGCGTTCAAAAACGCCTCAGTGACAACTTGTTAGATGTTTGGAAAGTGGGGGGGGGGGGGGGGGGGTAAAGGTTGGTCAGAAGAACAGGACACACGCAACTCAGGCTGTGTATGACTGGGGCTGTTTCTCAGATGGCCTAGGAGAATGCTAGGACGGATCGACT
>CM031625.1:35003201-35033201 GCA_018398815.1 Conus ventricosus
TTATGTGTCTCTATGACTGTCTTTCCCACCACCACCCTTCATTATTCCCCCTCCACGCTCTCTGTATGTCTCTGTCTGACTGTCTGTCTGTCTCTCTCTCTCTCTCTCTCTCTCTCTCTCTCTCTCTCTCTCTCTCTCTCTCTCTCTCTCGGATGGAGAAAACATAAACCTTGCGATAAACATAGACCCGAAGAAAACATTGACCTGGAAAGAGTCAGCGTGTTTCATGCTTTCAGGTGCATGCAGGAGCCTGATCTTGTGCTTCATAGACATGCTGTCATCGTTCTATACAGATTTGAATCAACACAATGCTGATACTGTAGTGTTCACAGTTGTGGTTATGTAGGAGTTGACAATGGTGGTCTACGCTTACCCGGGTGGTGCCAGAGGCATGCACTGTGTCTCGTCACCGCTGCGCAGAAACACTGATTCTGTGATGCTCAAGATCCCACTGATCCTAAGAGAACACTGTTATCGAAGTCGCTGATTGCTGCCCGCTTCTCTCCCTTGCCTACAGACAGGGCGTCGAGTACGGCCAAGGTCGGGTTTTTTTTTTTTTTTTTTTTTTTTTTTTTTTTTTTTTAGCAGTTAAATGACCGGTGCTACAAGATTTCTGAAGTGGTATAGTGATCAGGTTGTGGGCATCGCAAGCTTTAACTGAAGAGGATCAGGTGATGGTAAAGGAAATGGTGGGGAGGGGGGGGGGGGGAGAAGAGGAGGAACGGAGGAACATCTGATGAGTGATTTTTTTTTCCTGTTCCCTTCCTTCTCCTTTTCGTCCCAAACGCGTGGGAGGTAGTCTCTTGGACATTGACACCGCGAATCCAAGGTCAAGGACGAGTTGAGGATGGAGGGCACCACTGTAAGCCGTTTGTGTTATAGCAAACTTTTGGCATTATCATGGGCATTATTGAAAAGGCGGAGAACACGTAGGGTGATTGCAACACTGGGGGTAAGGAGAAGACTTCTCGTTCCTTCCTCACCTCCCAAGCTTCAGTTTCATGAGAAAAGAACTGGAGCAAGCAGGCATCTTGACGAACAGTTGAACTGCAGTCACATCAGCAGTAGTGTGAAAGGGGGAAGAGGACAAGGAGGAATCACTGTGACTAAGGGAAGATACGTAAGACAATGTGTCAACCGGAAAAGAAGGGTAATCGTCATCATGGAAATGCTTCAGCCTCGTCAAGAAAATAATCCATGGAATATGTCGTTCCGGTGGCAAGTAAGCACAACACAGCATCCAAAATGAATCCTAGAATATGATCAGAACTTTGACAATCATTCACAGCACACGGTACAGTGATTAAAATTCATTAAACTAACATAGAACGAGAGGCTCAGAAATACACTGGACCTGCTTAGCGAAGGGGCACGACTTGGGTGTGTGCAATGTTTACAGTACAGTGATTAAAATTCATTAAACTAACATAGAACGAGGGGCTCAGAAATACACTGGACCTGCTTAGCGAAGGGGCACGACTTGGGTGTGTGCAATGTTTTCGATATTATACGTGACAGTATGAATAAACTACAGGTTATTATGTGGTGGAATCTGGAGGCTTTGAAAACACGTCTTGTTCCTGCGTGAGCTGCTTTCCGTGTGGCAACGTCCACATTTCCCTACACGAGAGAAAATAATTACTGACGGAAAGGAACTCGATGAATTATTGAGAAAGCTTCTGTCCAACTATAGATTATCTTTCCTTACTGGGGGTCGATGTAGATTTGCAGCCCTTCATACACCGTCGTCTCTCTTTTCCTCTTTGTGGGGGCAGGGTGGAAACAAAGCTGTAAAACCTAGTCATTAACCATCAATAAATCATCATAATCACTTGACCACGCATACCCGTGCGAGCGCCAGTGCGCGCCCGCGTGCAAAGAGAGCACGGTTTCCTTTCTGTCCGTGGCGAGGCCTGTGTTTGCTGTGCTGTCAGAAGCGCTCTGCACATTTTGCTTGCTTGCTTTTTTGGTTTTTTTTTTTTTTTTTTTGGGGGGGGGGGGGGGGGGGCTGATTAATAAAGCGTGACTGCGGTGTTAGAGGAAGAGGGGGGGTGTTGATTGATTTTTGTTTGGGGGGGGGGGGGGAGAGGGGGGGTTCTTTGCTGTGACTATTGATTGCGAGCGCCGTGGACTCCGGGTCTTCTGGTCAGACTTGCTTGCGTTGATGACGACGGGTGTGGGGGATGGAGGGGAGGGGAGGGGAAATAGGGGGAAGGGGGTACACGTGTTGTGTTTGTGGATCTGTTTGTTTTGGGTTGATGTGGGAGTCACGCGTGAGCGTGTGTACGTTTATTGATGCATCAGTGCACATTAGTGTGTGTGTATGTGTGTGTGTGTGTGTGTGTGTTTAGGAGGGGAGAGAAGAGGGGACAGCAGGGAAAAGGGACGCTGCGTGGTGAGGAGTTAGGAGGTGGGAATTTGCTGTCCATATTGATTGTGTGCTCTGCTGCTGAGAGCTTAGAGGGGTATGGGTAGAGGGAGGGGAAGGGAGTGGTGGGGTGGGATGCGTTTTTGATGAGTTTGAGATTGATGTTTGCTGTTCATTTTGATAGTGCGGTCAACTGGTGTGTGTGTTGTGTGAGGGAGGGGAGGGAGGACTTTGTGTTAAGGAGTTTGTGGTATGTATTTGCTGTCCATTTCATGCTGTGGTCTGATGTCGTGTATGGTTGGCAGGAGAGGGGAAGGAGGGGTGGGGGTATTGTAGGGGGGGGGGGGGGGGGGCTACGTGTTGAGTTTGGGATAGTTATTTGCTCTACTATTTAGGGTATGATCTGCTGTTCTGTATGTTTATCAGGGAGGGGAGGGGGGCTGCGTGTCGAGGAGTAGGTGTTTGCCACCCTTGTTTAGCATGTAGTCTACTGTTGTGTGTGTTTAGTAAAGGGAGAGGGGGGGGGGGGGGCTTGCTGCGTGGCGAGGGAGGGGGGTGTTGTGCTATCGCTACTGATGGTGTGGTCTGTTAATCTGTGTGTTAAGCAGAGCTGAGGGTAGGGGTTCGTATTAAGGAGTTTTAGGTGGATAATTGTTGCCCTAGTAAGGGTGTTCTCTGTTGTTTTGTGTGTTAAGAAAGGGAGGGGAGGGGATATACGTTTGGAATAACTTCGTGGAGGGTCGTTTTTTTTCATTTATTTATTTATTTATTTTTAGTCGTTGTTGCTGTTTTTGTTGATTGTGTAGTGTACTCATGTATGTTTAGGGGAGGAAGGGGGTGGGGGACTGCGCGCGTGTTTAGGAGTTTCGTTGGAGGTTTTTATTATCCCTAACGATGGCGTAGCTGCTATTGTGTGGTGCTTAGCAGGTAAGCGGAAAGGGGAATGTGGGATGAGGGGGGGGGGGGGGGGGGGGGCTGCGTGTGTAGGAAGCTGGTTGAGGTCATTGCTGTAGCTAATGGTGGTGTGGTCCGCTGCCGTTGATGGATCGCTGTGATCATCAGAGCAGCTCCCTTGTTAACAGGAAACGAAGACCGGTGGCCTTTGAAGACCTCTCTGTCTTTCTCTCTCTCTCTCTTTCCGTCCGATTGTTTGTCTGTCTGTCTCTCTCTCTCTCTCTCTCTCTCTCTCTCTCTCTCTCTCTCTCTCTCTCTCTCTCTCTCTCTGTCTGTCTGTCTGTCTGTCTGTCTGTCTCTCTGTGTGTGTGCATGTGTGTGCGTGCGTGTCTGGCTGGCTGTCTCTATCTCTCTCTCTCTCTCTCTCGCTCGCTCTCTCTCTCTCTCTCTCTCTCTCTCTCTCTCCTCTCTCTCTCTCTCTCTCTCTCTCTCTCTCTCTCTCTCTCTCTCTCTCTTTGTCTGTCTGTCTGTCTGTAGATTTTACGGAAGGAAGATTTTTAACGAAGTTTCTGGTACGTTTTTAGAAGATGATATTTTAAAGAGATGTGTGAACTGTGTGTGTGTGTGTGTGTGTGTGTGTGTGTGTGTGTGTGTGTGTGTGTGTGTGACTTGTGAGTTGATTTTAACATGGTGACAGTCCTGATATGGCCCTTTGCCCTCGGCTGGGCTATAAACAACATTAGCTTACCTTAGCTCTCTCTCTCTCTCTCTCTCTCTCTCTCTCTGTCTCTCTCTCTCTCTCTCTCTCTCTCTCTCTCTCTCTCTCTCTCTCTCTCTCATTTTTTTGTTTTGTTTTTGTTTTTGTTCTCCGTGTTTTTGTTTTTCAGCACATGTTGTTATTCTCGCCTACATACGCATTGCTTATTACAAATAAGGCTTACTGTGCACAATATGTCAGGAACTCGCTTCTAACTATTGTACAAAATACAAATTTACCAAAGCATTTCGTGAAGCGCCTACGAACATATCTTATGTCTGAATGGTTGCATATTAGAACGGAAAATAATAAACCCGGCTATTCGCCGGCCCTTCTGCTAGACTTTGCTTGAATATGCCATCTAGACAATTATGACATTCGACATGCCATCTGGACAATTACGACATTCGACATGCCAACTGGACAATTACGACATTCGACATACCTCACCCCAGCCCCCAAAGCTCTTCTCTCTCTCTCTCTCTCTCTCTCTCTCTCTCTCTCTCTCTCTCTCTCTCTCATATTTTCCATGTGTGGGCTTCAGTACATGTTTTCAGTGTGTGGCGAAGCTAAAATTATAACGATGACCATACTGAATGTGAGCTGAACTGTATTCCATTTCCCCTTTTCTTTTCGACTAGTTCCTCTCGCTCGTTCTTCTTTGTGTCATGTCCCTATACTGTCCAGAAGGTCTATGGCTCTTCCTTTGTCCTTCACTGTCTCCCCGAATGCCCAGAGGGAGGTTTATGACCGCTCCCGTAACCATCACTCTGCCCCGCTAATGCCCAAAGGAAAGGTCTATGACTGTTCCCCTCGTCTTTTACAGTATCCTCGAATGCCCGAAGGAAGGTCTATGACTGTCCTTCACTATGTTCCTCTACTGTGCAAAGGAAGATCTGTGACTGTTCCCCTCGTCCTTCACTATGTTCCTCTACTGTGCAAAGGAAGATCTGTGACTGTTCCCCTCGTCCTTCACTATGTTCCTCTACTGTGCAAAGGAAGATCTGTGACTGTTCCCTCGTCCTTCACTATGTTCCTCTACTGTGCAAAGGAAGATCTGTGACTGTTCCCCTCGTCCTTCACTATGTTCCTTTAATGTGCAAAGGAAGGTCTGTGACTGTTCCCTCACCCTTCACTATGTTCCTCTACTGTGCAAAGGAAGATCTGTGACTGTTAGCCTCGTTCTTCATTCAGTTCTTCTGATATTGAGAGGACGGTCTGTGACTCCTCTCTTCACTCTATGCTGCTTTTCTCTAACGTCCAAAGGCGCTTCTACGAGTATTGCCCACTCTGTCATTATCACCATCATCGTCGTCATCATCATCATCATCATCGTCATCATCATCATCATCATCATCATCATTCATCATCACCACTACCACCACCACCACCATCAGTAATCAGCATCATTAACATCCTCAGTGTCATTCTGTCAGGTGCTGACCAGGGACTCTGTGACGGTGGCGGTGGATGCCGTGGTGTACTACAGGGTTCAGAACGCCACCATGTCCATCACCAACGTGGAGGACTCCAACCGATCCACGCGACTGCTGGCCGCCACCACCCTGCGCAACGTGCTGGGCACCAAGAACCTGGCCGAGATTCTGTCCGAGAGAGAGTCCATCAGTCACCTGATGCAGGTAAGGCCGTTCATTGGACCGTCAATCACCTGATGCAGGTAAAGCTGTTCATTGGACCGTCAGTCACCTGATGCAGGTAAGGCCGTTCATTGGACCGTCAATCACCTGGTGCAGGTAAAGCTGTTCATTGGACTGTCAGTCACTGATGCATGTAAGGCTGTTCATTAGACCATCAGTCACGTGATGCAGGTAAGGCCGTTCATCAGGTCATCAGTCATCTGATGCAGGTAGGTCCATACATCAAGTCAACAGTCATCTGATGCAGGTAGGTCCATACATCAAGTCAACAGGCATCTGATGTAGGCAGGTCCATACATCAAGTCAACAGTCATCTGATGTAGGTAGATCCATACATCAGGTCAACAGTCATCTGATGCAGGTAGGTCCATACACCAAGTCAACAGTCATCTGATGCAGGTAGGTCCATACATCAGGTCAACAGTCATCTGATGTAGGCAGGTCCTTTACATCAAGTCAGCAGTCATCTGATGTAGGTAGGTCCATACATCAGATCAACAGTCATCTGATGTAGGTAGATCCATACATCAGGTCAACAGTCATCTGATGTAGGTAGATCCATGCATCAGGTCAACAGTCGTCTGATGTAGATAGGTCCATACATCAGGCCATCAGTCATTTCATGCAGGTAGGTCCATACATCAGACCGTATGTCCATACATTAGGCCAATAGTGATCTAATGCAGGTACGTCCATACGTTAGGCCAATAGTCATCTAATGCAGGTAGGTCCATACATCAGGCCGTAAGTTATCTAATGCAGATAGGTCAATACATCAGGCCATAAGTTATCTGATGCAGAGAGGTCCATACATCACACCGTACGTCCATACATCAGGCCATCAGTCATCTAATGCAGGTAGGTATATACACCAGGCCATCAGTCATCTAATGCAGGTAGGTATATACACCAGGCCATCAGTCATCTAATGCAGGTAGGTATATACACCAGGCCATCAGTCACATATGCAAACAGGGCCATTTATCAGATCAACACTCGTCTAATGCAGGTAAACTGACACACTGGATTCACAAGACAATCCTTCATTATCTGCTCATGACAGTAGGGGGGGGGGGGGGGGTGATACAAAGGGAGGGAAGTAGGTAAAGAAGAGGAAGGGACAGGGGTGGGGGCTTCCGGTAACCCTCGGTGGTGAATTCACCCAATCACCTAACACTCCACTCCCTCTCTAACCCAGCCCCCAAGCCGCCACCCCACCCCCGTTTCCTTCTTTCCCCGATTGTCCTTGTTGCTTGCTGCACTGATCTACCCCAATCACCATACCTCCAGACCCCATCATGTACTCGGTCTTCTGTCAAACTGCATCAGTGAAGTGAGTCGTGATCATCAAGTCTCTGAAATGCAGTCATCACCAAAGCTCACCACTGCCTCCCACAGCTCTTTGATCTACGGTCAACCTGAAGAGGAGTCGATGATGACTCGAAATGTGCTTTTCCTGTCTCCCAGGGTATTTTCGCTTCCACATCAAGGCATTTTCAGCGGTCTTAATCCTCCGCCAGTTCTTTTCTACAGGTTCCAGTGGTCACCACTTCTTGATTCATTGTCTATTTTTTCCCTGGTATTCTTGTTGTCAATACTGCTGCTGCTGAGTGTGTGTGTGTGTGTGTGTGTGTGGTGTGTGTGTGTGTGTGTGTTAGGGGAAGGAGTGGATGGGGGAGGGAGATGGGGGATTTTTTGTCTGTAGATTTATGGCTGTTTCTGACTGTGTCCGTTTGTGTGTGTGTGTGTGTGTGTGTGTGTGTGTAAGGGGAAGGAGTGGATGGGGAAGGGAGAGGCGGGATTTTTGTCTGTGGATTTATGGCTGTTTCTGACTGTGTCCGTTTGTGTGTGTGTGCGTGTTGTGTGCGCGTGTGTGTGTGTGTGTGTGTTCTCAATTGTCTTTGTATCCTTGCTCTGTTTATGTCCATGGACTATGAGTGCGTCCAGGGTGTTTCTATTATTTCTTTGTTTCCAGGCTCTCTGGACGAGGCCACTGACCCCTGGGGAGTCAAGGTGGACGGGTGGAAGTGTGAGTATCTGGCCAGTCGTGACCGCCAGTATGCAGGTTGATGGTTATTGTGATGCTGTACATAAGAAAAATGGCAGTATGATGAGGCCAATAGTTATCCTGACATTGGTATTGGGGAAAATATATGATGGAATGGTTGGCGTGTTGTGCCTTGTGAACTCTGTTCATTGTTGTCATGCTGTATAGGAAAGACGTCCCTTTATGATGCAACGGTTACTACAATATGATGCAGTGGTTACTATGATGTCGTGCTGTAATGATGTCATGCTGTTAACACTGTCCATTGTTCTCATGGTTATAAAGGAAAAGACGTCCCTATATGATGCAATGGTTACTATGACGTCATGTTATAACAGGAAAGGACGTCCCTATATGATGCAATGGTTACTATGACGTCATGTTATAACAGGAAAGACGTCCCTATATGATGCAATGGTTACTATGACGTCATGTTATAACAGGAAAGACGTCCTATATGATGCAATGGTTACTATGATGCCATGCGAACAGTGTCTGTTGTTGCCATGCTGTAACAGGAAAGACGTCGTATGATGATTGCAATGGTTATCATGACGCCATGTTTTACACTGTCCGTTGTTGTCATTTCTATAACAGGAAAGACGTCGTATGATGATGCAATGGTTATCATGACGCCATGTTTACACTGTCCGTTGTTGTCATTCTATAACAGGAAAGACGTCCCTATATGATGCAATGGTTTTCATGACGCCATGTTTACACTGTCCGTTGTTGTCATTCTATAACAGGAAAGACGTCGTATGATGATGCAATGGTTATCATGACGCCATGTTTACACTGTCCGTTGTTGTCATTCTATAACAGGAAAGACGTCGTATGATGATGCAATGGTTATCATGACGCCATGTTTACACTGTCGTTGTTGTCATTCTATAACAGGAAAGACGTCGTATGATGATGCAATGGTTATCATGGACGCCATGTTTACACGTCCGTTGTTGTCATTCTATAACAGGAAAGACGTCGTATGATGATGCAATGGTTATCATGACGCCTTGTTTACACTGTCCGTTGTTGTCATTCTATAACAGGAAAGACGTCGTATGATGATGCAATGGTTATCATGACGCCATGTTTACACTGTCCGTTGTTGTCATTCTATAACAGGAAAGACGTCCCTATATGATGCAATGGTTATCATGACGCCATGTTTACACTGTCCGTTGTTGTCATTCTATAACAGGAAAGACGTCGTATGATGATGCAATGGTTATCATGACGCCATGTTTACACTGTCCGTTGTTGTCATTCTATAACAGGAAAGACGTCGTATGATGATTGCAATGGTTATCATGACGCCATGTTTACACTGTCCGTTGTTGTCATTCTATAACAGGAAAGACGTCGTATGATGATGCAATGGTTATCATGACGCCATGTTTACACTGTCCGTTGTTGTCATTCTATAACAGAAAGACGTCGTATGTTGATGCAATGGTTATCATGACGCCATGTTTACACTGTCCGTTGTTGTCATTCTATAACAGGAAAGACGTCGTATGATGATGCAATGGTTATCATGACGCCATGTTTACACTGTCCGTTGTTGTCATTCTATAACAGGAAAGACGTCGTATTGATGATGCAATGGTTATCATGACGCCATGTTTACACTGTCCGTTGTTGTCATTCTATAACAGGAAAGACGTCGTATGATGATGCAATGGTTATCATGACGCCATGTTTACACTGTCCGTTGTTGTCATTCTATAACAGGAAAGACGTCGTATGATGATGCAATGGTTATCATGACGCCATGTTTACACTGTCCGTTGTTGTCATTCTATAACAGGAAAAGACGTCCCTTATGATGCAATGGTTATCATGACGCCATGTTTACACTGTTCCGTTGTTGTCATTCTATAACAGGAAAGACGTCGTTAGATGATGCAATGGTTATCATGACGCCATGTTTACCATGTCCGTTGTTGTCATTCTATAACAGGAAAGACGTCGTATGATGATGCAATGGTTATCACGACGCCATGTTTACACTGTCCGTTGTTGTCATTCTATAACAGGAAAGACGTCCCTATATGATGCAATGGTTATCATGACGCCATGTTTACACTGTCCGTTGTTGTCATTCTATAACAGGAAAGACGTCCCTAAATGATGCAGTGTTTACACTGTCTCATGTTGTCATTCTGTAACAGGAAAGACGTCCTATAAGATGCAATGGTTACTGTGATGCAATGTTTACACTGTCTCTTGTTGTCATTCTATAACAGGAAAGATGTGCGCCTGCCTGTCCAGCTGCAGAGAGCCATGGCTGCTGAGGCAGAGGCTGCCGTGAAGCACGTGCTAAGGTCAGTCGGTCACACACGCACGCATGCATGCATGCATACACACACACACACACACACACACACACACACACACACACACACACACACCACACACACACACACACATACACACACACACGCACACACAGTCTCTCTCTCTCTCTCTCTCTCTTCTCTTCTCTCTCTCTCATCTCACACACACACACACACACATACACATACATGCCTGCGCATGCACATGACAACAGTGACCTAGTACATAGAAGGTTCTGTTCAGACAGTTGTAATTGTTCGCTGCAGTTGTTCAGGACAGACAGTTGTAGTTGATCACAATAACAATTGTTCAGCACAGACAGCTGTTCACTGGAATTATTTAGTCCAGGCAGTTGTAATTGTTCAGTACAGGCAGTTAGAGTTGTTCGGTGCAGACAGTTGTTCAATAAGACAATTGTAGTTGTTCAGCACAGGCAGTTGTAGTTGTTCAGCACAGGCAGTTGTAGTTGTTCAGTACAGGCAGCTGCAGAGCTGTTCACTTCAGACAGCAGTACAGATGTTGTTCAGAACGGACAGTTATTTTACAGACCGCTGTTCAGTACAGACGGTTGTTCAGTGCATTTCGGCTGTTCAGTTTATATTCAGTACAATTGTTCACTATGGACTGTGTTCAGTACAGACAGTTCAGTACAGACTGATGTTCTGTGCAAACAGTTGGTCTGTACAGAATTGTTCAGTGTTGTACCATACAAAACTGTTGCTCCATATAGACAGTTGTACAGTGCAGACACCAGGTGTTCGGTAAACAGTTGTTCAGTACATTCTATTGCTCAGTACAGACCATTGTTTAACTGTTGTTCTGTACAGGTTGTTTAGCACAGACAGTTGCTCAGTACAGACAGTTGTGCAATACAGACAGCTGTTCAGTTTACAACTGTTCACTACAGACTGTTGTTCGAATAGACAGTTATTCAACTGTTGTTCAGTGCAGACGGTTTTGAACACCGACAATTGTTCAGTGCAGACAGTTGTTCAGTGCAGACAGTTTGTTCAGTGCAGACAGTTGTTCAGTGCAGACAGTTGTTGGGTGCAGACAGTTGTTCGGTGCAGACAGTTGTTGGGTGCAGACAGTTGTTCAGTGCAGGACAGTTGTTGGGTGCAGACAGTTGTTCAGTGCAGACAGTTGTTCAGTGCAGACAGTTGTTGGGTGCAGACAATTGTTCAGTGCAGACAGTTGTTGGGTGCAGACAGTTGTTCAGTGCAGACAGTTGTTCAGTGCAGACAGTTGTTGGGTGCAGACAGTTGTTCAGTGCAGACAATTGTTCAGTGCAGACAGTTGTTGGGTGCAGACAGTTGTTCAGTGCAGACAGTTGTTCAGTGCAGACGTTGTTGGGTGCAGACAGTTGTTCAGTGCAGACAGTTGTTGGGTGCAGACAGTTGTTGGGTGCAGACAGTTGTTCAGTGCAGACAGTTGTTCAGTGCAGACAGTTGTTCGGTGCAGACAGTTGTTCAGTGCAGACAGTTGTTCAGTGCAGACAGTTGTTCGATGCAGACAGTTGTTCAGTGCAGACAGTTGTTGGGTGCAGACAGTTGTTCAGTGAGACAGTTGTTCGGTGCAGACAGTTGTTCAGTGCGACAGTTGTTCGGTGCAGACAGTTGTTCAGTGCAGACAGTTGTTCGGTGCAGACAGTTGTTCAGTGCAGACAGTTGTTCAGTGCAGGCAGTTGTTGGGTGCAGACAGTTGTTGGTGCAGACAGTTGTTGGGTGCAGACAGTTGTTGGGTGCAGACAGTTGTTCAGTGCAGACAGTTGTTCAGTGCAGACAGTTGTTCAGTGCAGACAGTTGTTGGGTGCAGACAGTTGTTCAGTGCAGACAGTTGTTGGGTGCAGACAGTTGTTGGGTGCAGACAGTTGTTCAGTGCAGACAGTTGTTGGGTGCAGACAGTTGTTGGGTGCAGACAGTTGTTTAGTGCAGACAGTTGTTCAGTGCAGACAGTTGTTCAGTGCAGACAGTTGTTGGGTGCAGACAGTTGTTGGGTGCAAACAGTTGTTGGGTGCAGACAGTTGTTCAGTGCAGACAGTTGTTGGGTGCAGACAGTTGTTCAGTGCAGACAGTTGTTCAGTGCAGACAGTTGTTGGGGTGCAGACAGTTGTTGAGTGCAGACAGTTGTTGGGTGCAGACAGTTGTTTGGTTTTTGGTGCAGACAGTTGTTCAGTGCAGACAGTTGTTCGTCTAGGCGGACTCAGAACAGCAGGGGTGATTGTTTCAGGTGATTGCGGCAGGGGAGGGGGAGCGAAGGCCTCCGGGGGGGGGGGGGGGCCTGAAGGGAAGCGGCAGAGATCTCACGGAGTCTCCAGCGGCCCTTCAGCTGCGCTACCTGCAGACCTCAACTCCATCTCGGCGGAGAAGAACTCCACCATCATCTTCCCCTCCCATCGACATGCTGAAGGGCTTCATGCAGGGAAGCTCCAGGTTGTAGGTCAAGGTCATGGATGAAGGTCACAGGTGATGATGACCTAGAGAAGATATTCACACACCACATGCAATGCCAGCTTGCCAACTTCCTCTTCTCTTTCTCTATGCTTCCCTCTCCCAGGGTAATAGGACGTCTAGACCTCTGGATAAGTTTTGAAAACTCCGGAAAAGCCGCTTCTATATGTGGAAAAATTTAAAAAATTGAAGACTGTCATCTGGGAAAAGCCTGCAGTTTGGATTACAAATCATCTGGAAATACGCAATAGCTGCAGAAATATTGGCATTCTTGTTTCCACACAATATTGTTGTGATTCTGAATGCGCATGGGCATCATAGCAAACCTGAAACCTGTACATGTGTGTGTAATCTTATTGTGATTTGAATGCGTATTTGCATCATATCAAGCTGATGCTCGTATAGGATTTGTATCTACAAGGATACATGCATTGTTTGTCATATAATGTCATTGAAACAGACACTGTCTTCAGTGGGGGAATAGATACAGAGGGAGACATAGCAGACCTGATTCAACATACAGAACGAAATGAACTTGGCTGTGGCCAGGGAAGGTTTTCAAGCTGAATTATTTCTTTAATGACCAGGAAAATTGAATGGAAAACCAAGAGTGGAATTCTTTGCCTTGTTCTTCTGAGTAGTTGAAACACCCATCTCCCTGCCTCCTGCCCTTTCCCCATCTCCCTCCACTTTCATTCTTTCTTTTCAGAGAGCGCTCCGCAGGGACAAGGGTTAAGGTTGAAGAGACTGACTGCGCAACGCTCACAGACTCCATTTTGTGATGAATAGTGGAGCTTGGTTTGGGCATGGCCCAATTTTTCTATTTCTCGATTGTCACAAACTCAAGAAATGGAGCATTTTGATAAGTTTTGAATGAAAACGAACATTGACAGTAATAATGATGGTAATATATGATTTTGTACAGTTGTAAGCAATAATTTTTGTCAGACTTTTAGTTCAAATTATTTTGTTGCAAAAAGTTGTTTCATCTCCTGCGTATTGTCCTCTCTCTCTCTCTCTCTCTCTCTCTTTCTCTCTCTCTCTCTCTCTCTCTCTCTCTCTCTCTTGCTCTCTCTCTCTGTGTCAGTAAGCACACACAGTTACAATGCAAGCAGCAGCTCATTTTTCCGTCTCTTGATGTACAGGCTTTGGAGATCAGTATACTCGGCACCAGTGTGTTGTTAGGCACTGTTAAATCCTGACTGAAGTGCGGGAAATGTGTCACATGATTTGGGGTCAGCTTGTAGCTGATGTGACTAAGTGGACTGGTGAAGAAAATGTGCCAGCCTGTGGTGACTCGTGTAGACACATGCTCCATAAACACCACTCTGTCGGTGGCTTTGGTATCCGTCAGACCCATTTAAGATATGTTTGATGATACGTTGTATTCAGTTCTCATGTAAACTACGATACTGGCCAACAGACAGGAAGGTGTTAACCGTTGTGAGTTCTCTTTTTTGGTTATGCGTTTTTAATACCATCAGTTGTGGAACTTGTGATTTTCTTAACACAAATTGAAGTCTAAAAGCAGGAAAATCATGGAACAAGACTGATGCAGTTTTGGGCACTCTCTAACATGCGCATCCACAAACGCACACACGCTTCCACAAGTGGACATACACGCTGACTTACTCATGAGCACATAGAACTCTCACAGGGTCGCAACTTGCACAGATTTGCAAATGTTGATACAGATGCAAGCTTTTAGTACATCTCTTTTTTGTTTTTAAATAAAATACTTGCTGTGACTGTGGTGTCTGTTTCCCAGACTTTTCCCTCCATGTCCTTTGACTTTCTCCCTCCCAAATCCTCCTACTCACTAACGTATATGGTCATCTGCCGTGTGTGGTTTTTACGTCACGTCTGTGTTGTAAGGGTGCTAACCCTGTCCGTGTATGGTACTAATGCCCCGGGATAAGGAATCGTCTTTTTACACCTTTTTTTTTCCCTGCCTGCGTCACTACTTAACGAAGACCTGGTGATATTGTCACCTTTATTAGAGTAGCCCCCACATCATGCGGTGCTTGTCATCATTACTGTGGGTGTATTAGTGTAGTCATATATCCAGGCAATGGTCTTTTTCCACTCTTCCCTATCGTCCTGTGGTGCAAGGGAAGTAGACTACACCAAATGGTTCACAGTTGGTTCCCCTTTCCTTTTGCTGTCCACATTTGTAACTGTTGCACTTTTTTTAAGCAGTGGATATATTCCTATTTATGTCTCTTGGGTTCAGATATAACAGACGTTCCTTTGCATTTTTTTAAGGGAGGGACGGAGGAGGCTGTTTTCTATTTTCATTTTTTGCCTTGAAGACACACTGGAAAGAAAAGTCTATTCGAATGATGAACACTTATCTGTACATTCTGCAATCACATTTTGATAAAGAGGAGTAATGGTAGAACCTTTGGTGCACTTCATACACTGACACACACACACACACACACACACACACACACATCTGGCTTTGAGCACTGGCCTACAGCAACATTGGACTAGCAATAGACAGGATGGAAATTATTGGTTGTTGATTTTCTACTATCCAGGAAACGCCATCTCTGTTTTTATTCCTCATCCGTAAGAGAGGTTTAGGCATGCATGCTGACAATTGATCCAACATTTTTCTTTTTCTTTTTTGTTGTTGTTGAGTTTAGAAGGAAAAAAAAGTTTAATTGCTCAACTGAGTCTGTTGAGGTGTATGTGATATTGAGTATATTTTGTTTGCTGTGGCAGAATGTGTGCTGTGATGGTGAGCTGCTCCTTGGTCAGTGTCATTGTGCTTCACTCGTTGTGACCTTTGGCTTTGGGGCTGTTTACTCCTCTAACGTGTGATATCTCTGTCCAATCAGAGACAACAAGGTCTGTTCTTGGGCAACACCCATGCCACTAATTCAGACAGAACTCCACAGAAAGCCAAGAGTAAAAAAAAAATTTTTAAATAAAAAGAAGCCAAGAAGGGGTAGAGACAATTCACTGACAAGTTCAAATTGTTTATATCAAGTAAATTTCTCGTTGTCAAGGGTGTTTTGCTTCTGTATGGTATTTAACAGAGAATTCTGTGTGTCTCTGTGGTCGTTTACTGGAATGATATCTCTCCCCATGATGCCTAATGGAGATATTTATTTTTGTATTATGTTTGCAGCAGAAATCGGTTTCTGTTTGGTGTGTTCTGGAGAAAATTGATTATCTATAGCATTCATTGGAGAATTCTGTTTGTCTACACTGCTAACTGGAACAGGTTTTTTTGTAACCTTGCAATGTTTCTACAGTACTGCCTACTGCCGCTCACTGATATTGTTGTTATGAGATCTTCGCTTTCCTACAAAGAAAGAAGAATAATGAAAAGGAGAGGAGTAATGTTGATGGTATGTTTGTCCCAACTTAGGACATTCTGACAATTCTATGTCTCTGTCTCTCTCTGTGTCTCTGTCTATGTCTGTCTGTCTGTCTGTCTGTCTGTCTGTCTCTCTCTCTCTCTCTCTCTCTCTCTCTCTCTCTCTCTCTCTCTCTCTCTTCTCTCTCTCTCTCTCTCTCTCTCTCTCTCATACCCAATTCACATAAACATGGATATGAAGCAAAGTAACTAAAAAAAATGTTTTCCATATTTATACATAGCATTGTTACTGATTATAATCATTGCCTGTGTTAATATTATAAATGTATCTGTGTAAAGTCATTGTATTTGGTATGTTACAGTGTCATCATATTACAGTTTGCTTTTCTGCACGCTGTCTGTCTGTCTGTCGTCACTCTCTCTCTCTCTCTCTCTCTCTCTCTCTCTCTCTCTCTCTCTCTCTTTCCTTTTATGTAAACGACTATTTGTTGTGTATTTGTGTATTTATCACTATAACTGTCTTTGTCTATTTATCATTAGGATTTCAGAAGTATCAACATCTGATTACTATGGGAAAAAAATCTCCTCTTGTCTTGTTTTTATGTATGTCTCTTTTGCCCTACCTGTTCAGTAAACTCTTTTCTACGCAAATGGATGTCTTTGTCTTTTTTTAGTCTTCTTTTGATGTCCTGCCTCTCTTTCTTTCTCTTGCTGTCTCTGTCTGTCTGTCTTTCTGCCTCTTTCTCTCTCTCTCACTCTCTCTCTCTCTCTCTCTCTCTCTCTCTCTCTCTCTCTCTCTCTCTGCCTCAATGCTAACGACAACACAGTTAACAACTCTTGTGTGTCTGTGAAAGAGAAGGAAGAAACAGAACCAATTTACACTATATCCCACACCTATACCACACCTAAACAGAGAGCGAGCCCATGCTGTATCCCACATCTCTTCCACCCTTAGAGAGAGAGAAAATCTGCACTATCTCACACCTCTTACATCCTTAAACTCAGAACCAGTCTACTCTATATCCTATTCCACTTCCACCCTAGACAGAGAACTAGTCAGCTAACGGAAGAAACATCTAAGGTAGTGATAATGCATCGAACAAAAGGCCTCGACATTGCTCCTCCTCTCTCTCTCTCTCTCTCTCTCTCTCTCTCTCTCTCTCTCTCTCGCCCCCTCCCCCCCATGTCTGTCTTGCCCTCACTCCCTCTCGCGCCCTCTCTCTCTCTCTCTCCACACACACACCTCATTGCCCAAACATGGGGGCCTGAGACCGAGATCAACTACCCGGTGCAGTTGTCGCTCCAGTCATCTGCTGACAGAGGTCCACCCTGGGTACTGCAACTGAGGAACTCTCCTGAACGGTGCAGATAAAGAATGCCCTCACACTGTCAGACATGCAGATGATAAGTCTTTCAGATGTGAGTCATGCAGATGGTGAGCTGAACAAAGAATCAGTGGGTATGACCTACACCGCATCTGATGGCTGTTGGTACGAAAGGTGGCAAAAAACCAAGAAACAGACACGGCAGGAGCAGAATCATACACCACCCGAGATTCCCTGCTATCCTCTATCAGAGCATACTACATTAGTAGTAACTATACTCTGCCTCTATCAAGCAAAGGAATGGCAACGCCAAGCTTCAAAACATGATCATTACATTCCTCCAAATTCGTCATCGTAACAATCTGCAGTAACGATAGAACCTACACACAAACGGATCTATTGAGTGGGGTCTCACGTGTCCTCATAGATTCAAGGGGGGGAGGGGGGGGGGGGGGGGGGGGGGGGGGGGGGGGGGGGGGAGGAGGATGTTGTTTGATTCTGTTTGTTCTCGGCGAACGTTGCTAACTCCGATGATAACTCGAGCGTGGCTTCAAGGCCATCGAAACGTTTAGAATATTCGGGTGTGCCACACCCTGGACAAATAGCATATAACGGGTTTTTTGTTATTGTTTTTTTTTTTCTGTTTCATTCTTTTTCTGTTTCTTTCTTTCTTTTTGTTTTTTTCTTTTTTTCAATTGTTTTACGAGAGGTGATGGCTTAATGTGTGAAAGTCTTGTGTAAAGAATATGACAGACGAAAAGAAGAAACAAAAATAAATGCGTTTCACGCACAACAAACCAACCGCGGTGCCGAGGGAGAGGGGTTGAGAGGGGAAGGAGGGACAGAACAAAACTCAGGTCACGTACGCTCCTGCACAACTGGCTTCCCTCCCTTGTCTACGGACCGCGAGAACAGTCAAGTGAAACAGGATATCCTGCCATCATTAGATAAACTGCAGTACAATAAGACACGGGCATCATTCCATCATTATTTTAACTGAAGTGTAGTAAAACAGCCGTTATGTACCGAATCTAGATTCATGGATAAGAATGTAATTTTTAGAAAGGAAAAAAAAAAAAGAAAGGAGAGAGAAAATGAGAATCGATGTTTGAAAACAAGCCCTGCTCACAGGGGATGGATCCCTTGGAACTCTATTTAATTGTGTGGAAAGAAGGAAGTATATTTTTTTTCAAATTGATTAGCAAATTATTTTTGTTTCAGGCATTACACTTCAAAAGTGACAACGTATTAGATATTAAGTCGTTCTGATCTTTTCTCCTTTTCCATTAACTCGCAAGAGCAGTCGCTGTGGCCTCACTCTGAAGAAGAGTTCACCAGCTTCCTCTGGTTCTGTCAGTTGTGTGCCAAGGGCTGGGTCTCTGCAGGTGTTTTCCCTGTCCACTAACTCAGCAATGTTTTTGTTGTTTTGTTGTTGTTGATGGTGGTGGTGGTGGTGGTGGGGGGTGTGTGTGTGTGTGTGTGTGTGTGTGTGTGTGTGTGTGTGTGTGTGTGTGTGTTCCCCTTCGTCTTGTCCCTCCTTCAATAATTCCTTGGACGATTGTTTTAGCAAGGCCATTGCATCTTGTCATATGGTCATTTCAACGCAGTTTTGTTTTCTTGACTGATGTCAGAAGATCTTCGTACGGTCCTATATGCTTCCTGATAGTTTGAGCACTTGGCTGGTGATGTGATCAGTTTATCTGTATGGGCTGGACAACTAAGTGCATCAGTCATGATGCGTTCCAGGAATATGTTGAAACGTGAAGGAGACAGAAGGAAGCCCTGACGAACTCCAACTGAAGTGTATAACCATTCTCCAACAGCATCCTCTAAGAGCACCGCACTATTCGCTTTGGGGCACAGTCGTTGGATGTTGTTAAGTTTCTGCCCGATGTTGAATTTCTTCATTGTTGCCCAAAGTGCCCTCTGTCAAGCCCTGTCGAAAGCCTTTTTGAAATCTACGAAGACCTGGTAGAGCTCCCATTGGTTCTGGAGTGGGTCAAAAATCTGTTCAATGAAAATTCTACCTTTGTGGAATCCAGCCTGTTGTTCAGCAGTGATGGCATCTGCTTGCAGTTGCTGTCTATTCAGAATGATTTCCAGCATTACTTTGGCTGATCAAGCTTACAGTGCGGTCGTTCTGACAGTTTGGAGATTTCCTTTCTCGAGGAGAGTAACGATCAGTGGCTGAGTCCATGGCGTGGGCCATTCCCCGGTGTGCCAGATTTGGCTGCAGATGGTAATCAAGATATCAATCACTGCATCTCCATCAAGTTTCCAGAGTTTTGCAGGGATGTTCTCGATGCCTGCAGCCTTCCCACATTTCAGCGATTTCACTGCAGCCATGACTTCTTCACGGAGTATTGCGAAGTCATCCTCATTTGATGAATACTGCGCTGTGAGCATAACTAGATCCCCTTGCTTTGTTGTGGAGTTCTCTGCAATATTCAGTCCACCTTTCAATGATGTCTTCTTCCTGTGTGAGACAGTTGTCGTTTGCTCCTGAATGGCGCTGAGCTGACTTCGCTGTTGTTTTGGTCAGGTCCTTCAAAATCTTAAAACCTTTCTTTGAGTCATTGTTGTCTAGGATTTTTTTCAATATCCTCACACTGTTTTTCGATGCAGCTTTCCTTTGCGTGCTTCATTCGTGCACTGATTCTCTTGTTTATAGCACTGCATTTGTCCCTCTCACTTTCCTGAAAACGGTTCAAAGGTCCTTCTAGCGTCACACATCGCCAAGATGTTGCTTGAGATCCATGATTTGAATTTCCATATGCTAATCCTGGGACCTCTGTTGCTGTTTTCTGTGTCAGCCATCTCTTGGTTGACATTGTTTATGAGCGCTTCAAGGACCTCTTCTAGGAGAAGCAGTGGGGGTGATTTTACCTCTATGGCCTCTTGGAATTATTCCATGATGTCAGGATCTTGCAGTTTTGAGACCACCGTTTTTCACTCTCCTCTTGTGTTTCAAACGTACTCTAAAGTTCACCATGACAAGTCCGTGGTCCACTACAACATCAGCTCCTGGAAGTGTCCTTGTTTTAAACCATATTGATGCCAGACCTATTCCGGTTCTTCACTAGGATATAGTCTATCTGGCTCTGGTTCTGACCGTTTGGGGCAGTGCCACGTCCATCGTCGGGATGCTTAATGCTTACCGAGAGTGTTGGCCAGAACCATGTCATTACCACTGACAAATTCTAGCAGGCGTAGCCCTCTGTCGTTGGTGGTCTGTTTACAATAGGGGCCGCCAGAAATTCTTCCAGCCTTTGTGAACATCTCCACCAACCTTGGCATTCAGTTACCCTGAACGATGAGGATGGTTTTCGACCTGAACGATGAGGAAGGAAAACTTGCCAATCTTACTGATGACTGGTTGGGGCTGGGAACAAAATTCTTCAGTCCAATCATGATCTGATATGGGAGCATATATATTTGCTCTCTTGTGATGTCGACTGGTTTCGTTTGCAGGCGAGTGGTCATAATCCTTCTGGAAACAGCGTAGCATCCCGGTACGGCGTTCTTGCTATTTTTTGTCAACTGAAAAATCCTACTCCATGTTCATGATTGTATTCTTCTTCACTGCAGTACAAGACATGCACTTCCTCTGTCTGTACTTCTTTGTTGTTTGTGTACTCCAGTTCTTACAGAACAGGGAGTACTTTACATTGGGAACGAAGAAATGCTGTCTGTGTGTCGTGTCTGTCTCTGTGTCCGTGGTCAAAATGTGTTCCACTCGCTCCAGACAAAAACTTCTGGGCCGATCTTTCTGAAAATGTGTAGGTATGTTCATTATGGGTCACGGATGATGCCCGATGTTTCATTTTTACCAGAACAGCCGTTACTAACGGCTATAACGGCCCAAAACGGTTTTTCTTCTTAATGGGAATATCTGATGTGACGAAATACATTATGACGCATGTTTGACGTCGTCATACATTATGACGCATGTTTGATTGTGACGTTTTTCAGTTCCCCCCCCCCCCCCCCTCCCCCCCCCCCCCCCCCCCCCCCCCCCCCCCCCCCCCCCCCCCCCCCCCCCCCCCCCCCCCCCCCCCCCCCCCCCCCCCCCCCCCCCCCCCCCCCCCCCCCCCCCCCCCCCCCCCCCACCCCTACGTATTCAAGATAACTGGGAGTACGTTTATGTGCTTTGCATCTTGTTCCATCTTACTTCGCAGAGGCGAGAACGTGCCAGGTGTCTCTTCTTGCTAAATGACATGCAAGAAGAATTTCATTCGCGTTATGATCTTATTTGAATATTCACTTTACTGACTCAGTTTTTATCGTTTGCCTCAGTGCCAAACCCCAGCCCTCAATCACCCTTACTCACTCCTATGCCTCACCTCACCCCTTACTCACTCCTATGCTCACCTCACCCCTTACTCACTCCTATGCCTCACCTCACCCCTTACTCACTCCTATGCCTCACCTCACCCCTTACTCACTCCTATGCCTCACCTCACCATGAAACTTCTTGTTGCTGTTCTGTGTGCATGAATGCACGTGGGTGTGTGTGTGTGTGTGTGTGTGTGTGTGTGTGTGTGTGTGTGTGTGTGTGTGTGTGTGTGCGTGCGTTCGTGCGTGCGTGCGTGCGTGCGTGCGTGCGTGCGTGCGTGCGTGTGTGTGTGTGTGTGTGTGTGTGTGTGTGTGTGTGTGTGTGTGTGTGTGTTAGAGAGAGAGATAAGCAGATTTTTAACACTCAGGGATGAATACTTAGGTCGAGGTCTAGTTTTACTATCTGTTCTCGTAACGCACATATCATTTAATAACGATCATTCATACCGTCAAATCAATGTGATAACGTAGAAATTCAAATCCTGACAAGCTGACTCATCACACATGTATTAACGAAGTTCTGATTGGGCAAGGCGGAGAACAAAAGAGAGAGAGAGAGAGGAGAGAGAGAGAGAGGAGAGAGAGGAGAGAGAGAGAGAGAGAGAGAGAGAGAGAGAGAGAGAGAGAGAGAGAGAGAGAGAGAGATGATGATGATGATGATGATGATGATGATGATGATGATGATGATGATCTTTATTTCTTTCTTTGTTTCCAAGGGTAATAGATAAGCAAACACATGCTTTTTTTTCATCCGGCCCTTGTCCTGCTAAAGGATTAACTAAGCATGACTAACGACAAAACTTACAGAACTGTGTGTGTGTGTGTGTGAGAGAGAGAGAGGGGAGAGAGGAGAGAGAGAGAGAGAGAGAGAGAGAGAGAGAGGAGAGAGGAGAGAGAGGAGAGAGAGAGAGAGAGGAGAGAGGAGAGACAGACAGACAGACAGACAGACAGACAGAGACAGAGACAGAGAGACAGATTTCTTATAAATTCTTAGTTTGAATGAACGCCCAGTGACTGTGTATCCTCCCATGGAATACTGTCACTGCGACATCTATTCAATTAGCCACTAGCCACGACCAACACCGTGACCAGGACGACCAACTCGAGCACAATGCATTCTCGCGTGACTGAGGTCAAGGACAGAACTCGTGGTAGCACCACGTTACCGCAAAAAAAGCCACATTATAGCGTAGTGGGTATATCATTTCCGCAAAACCGATGCTACAAAACCGCAATCTGCAGGAATACGTTACCGCAAATCTGTTCAACAGGTACTTTTGACAGTACCACAGTACTTTGTCTCTGAATTTGGCATTAAAAAGGGTACCTTAAAAAACCCTTGCATTCAAAATCACGTTCAGCATCTTCTACTTTGTCTCTGAATTTAATTAAACATTAACAGTAAAATTTGGCATTAAAAATCAATCACAGTTCAGCATCACATCAGCTGGAGAGCGTCATCACATTCGGACGGGCTGGTACCTTAGTGCCAGTCTCCACACTTAGTTTGACTGAGTAATGGCTCCATGCTGATAGGCTGCCTGTATTTCAAGCAGGTTGTTCTGCTTCTCCACGTCTCGGCTGGCGAGTGCAAGTACGCCTGAATTTGCTGCTCTGATTTTCATGTACGTTTTGCTCTGTTGGAGTTTCAGCTTGTCCATGAACGCAAATATGCTAGGGTGTGGAGAATAAAACATGTCGCCAAATTCCCTGTGGAACCGTTCGCAGGCGTTAGCGGTCTTCTTCCTAAAAGGCTACAGAAAACAACAAAATCTATTTGCGGTAAAGTAGCAAGTCTTTTTGCGGTATCGTAATATACGATTTTGCGGTAATGTATTCTGGGGTAGAGAGCATTTGCGGAAAACCGAATTGGGTAACCGAACTCGTACACGCGCTTGTCCAAATGGACACTGCGTCCTTCTCTGCCCCCAGTCCGGGGGTGCCCGCTTTGACCCTTCGTTGTCTCGTGCCCCCAAAAAAACCCCCGGAATCGTACGTTTTGAGACCAAAGGGAGGACTAAAGGACACGACATATGTTTTTTGGCGCAAGAGAAGGGGTTTTGAGTGTGGGTAGTTTTAAATTTTGGGGCCCCCGAAGCACTCGTGCCCGTGGAAAGGGTGTGGTTTGGCCACCATTTAAAGACACGGGAAAGATTTTTGAACAAAAAATCGAGGAGTGCGGGAGGAACAAGCGGGAAGACACAACAAGTGGAGAAGGGGGAAGTTTACTGGGGGTCAGTGGCGGGGCATAGGGTGGAGGGGGGGGGAAGGGGAGGGGGGTGGGGGGGGACTTGGTGTTGTGGGGGGGTGTTCCTTTCGTAATGCCGAGTAAAATTAAACCCCATTATATTTCGTGGGTGTTCTCTTTGGTGGGCCCCTTTTCCCTTGAGCACGCCCGTCGTCAGTTGCGGGGTTTTTGGCGCGTGAAGCGTGGTTGGTGTGTGTTGTGTGTGTGTGTGTGTGTGTGTTTGTTTGTGTGGTGTGTGTGTGTGTGAGGGGTTTGGGGGTGTGTGTGTGAGTGTGTGTGTGTTGTGTGGTGTGTGTTTGTGTGTGGTGTGTGTGTGTGTTTTGTCCTTTTCCCTTCCAGTGTGGGTTTGTAATGGGGGGGTTTGTGTTCTTGTACATGTATTCTCTCTCTCTCTCTCCTCTCCCCCCTCCCCCCTACCCTCTCTCTCTCTCCCCCTCCACTCTCTTTTCTCTCTCTCTCCCCCTCCCCCCTCTCCCCCTCTCTCTTCTTTTCTTTTCTCTTTCTCACCGTGTTACGTGTGTGTATGGGGGCGAGTGTGGGGTTCTTGTACTTTGTACCATCGTTTTTCTTCTCTCTCTCTCTCTTTTCTCTCTCCTCTCTCCCCTTCCCCCCTCTCTCTTCTCTCTCTCTCCCCCAATCTTTTCCCCTCTTCTGTGTGTGTGTATGTGTTGTGGGGGTTGGGTGGGGTGGGGGGTGTGTGTGTGTGTGTGTGTTTTGGCCCTGTCGTTTTTTGTGTCCCTGTGTCTTGTTTTGCGTGCATGTTTTGCTTTGTAAAAAGTATGTATGGTGAATGAGATACATGTGTGTGTGTGTGTGTGTGTTTTGTGTGTGTGTGTGTGTGTTTGGTGTGTGTGTGTTTTGTGTGTTTGTGTGAGAGGGAGGGAGAGAGGGGAAGAGACGGAGAGAGAGGGGGGGGGGGGGGGAAATTATTTTTGCTGATTTTGTGTAAAGGGGTCGACACTAGTGCACATAAACAACATTTCTTTAAAATCACAAAAAGCACAAGACACTCCTATTTGGGGGAAAAAAGACAGAAACCGTACCACACACACAAAACAAAAACCCCCAACACACACACACACCACACACACAACAAAAACACACGCACACCCCACACCCCAAAAACACACACACAAACACACACACACACACCCACACACACAACCACACAAACCACACGTGCCTTTTTTCCCCCCTTCTTTCTTGCTTTCTTTCTTTTCCCGAAGATTAAAAAAGGGGAGGAAAAATCAGCTCGATAGCCCTGAAAAAAAATTTTAAATTTCCCTTTTATAAAAGGGAAATTTTGGCCCAATTTAAAAGGGGAAAAAAAAAAAAGTTTAAAATTGAAAAAAATCAACAACAACCACAAAAAAACCGGAAATTTTCATAAAAAAGAGTAGCTACTCGTACTCTTGTGTCAAAAATTTTGAAAATTTTTGGGGGGGAAAAGAGATAATGCAAAATAGCAAATAACGCAGAGTTTTTGAACTTAAAATACTACAGACCTTTCCCCCCAAACAAACATATTTCCCCCTAAACCCCCGCCTGTCGAGAAAAAGGGGGGAATGGTTTCTGGGCCTTAAAAGCAGCAAAACAGAACTGTGTTAAGAACTTAGGTCGCCGATAAAAATGAGGTGTGTGTCCCAGTGAACTTTTCTAAAGGGTTTCCAAAGGGGTCACAGCCCGATCGCTGTGGCCCCTGCCAACTTAAAAAAAAAGAAAACAACAAAAACAACAAAAAAAAACGATAGACCAAAAGGGGGGGGAAACCCGATATCTGAAAGTGGGTCCCCCACGTTTACAAAAAGGGGAAAATCTCCCCTAAAAATGTGGTCTGACAATATCCCACAATGGGGGTCGGGACTATAGGGTTCTCTCCCAACTTTCCCATTGTGTGGTTGACT
This sequence comes from Conus ventricosus, assembly GCA_018398815.1. Lineage (NCBI taxonomy): Eukaryota > Metazoa > Mollusca > Gastropoda > Neogastropoda > Conidae > Conus > Conus ventricosus. The sequence goes on from CM031625.1 coordinate 35,028,862, forward strand.
AAAGGGGGTCTCTAACATCCCCTACAGTGTGGTCTAAATATATTTGGGTCTCTACACCTTCCCAAAAACAGTGGGGTCTGACTATAGGGGGTTCTAAACACCAACCCCACATTGTGATCTGACTATAGGGGGTTTCTCTAAAACCTTTCCCAAACAGGGGTGGTCTGACAAATAGTGGGTCTCACAATTTACCCCCAGTGTGGTCTGAAAAATAGTGGGCCCTCTACAACCTTACCAACAGTGTGGCCCGGGCCCAAAAGTGGGTTTTCTACCCCTCCCCCACAGTTTTGGTAAAAACTATAGGGGGGTTTCTCTAAAACCAAAACCAACATGGGGTCTGACTAAGGGGGTTTTTCACACCCCCACAGTGTGGTCTGACAAAGTGGGTCCTACCCCTACCCCACAGTTGGTTTGACTATGGGGTCTCTCACCCCCCCAAAAATTGTGGTCTGAATATGGGTCCTAAAACCTACCCCTATGTGGTCTGACTATAGGGGGTCTCTACACATCCCCCCACAGTGTGGTCTGACTATAGTGGGTTCAAACACCTACCCCACGTGTGGTCTGACTATGTGGATCCCTAAAACCTACCCCATCGTGTGGTCTGACTATAGTGGGCCCTCTAACCTACCTCAGGGTGGGGTCTGCTATAGTGGTCTCTACACCCTACCCCATCGTGGGGCTGACTATAGGGGGTCTCAAACCTCCCCCACAGTGGGGGTCTGATAATTGGGTCCTAAACCTCCCCCACAGTGTGCTCTGACTATAGTGGGTCTCAAACCCTACCCCATCGGTGGGTCTAAACTATAGGGGTCCTAAAACCTCCCCCTCGTGGGGTCTAAATTTATAGTGGATTCTACACCTACCCCATCGTGTGGTTGATTTATAGTGGGTCTCAACACCTCCCTAAACCTTTTGTGGTTTTTTTTTATAGTGGGTCTCTACACCTACCCCATGTGTTTTCTGACTATAGGGGGGTCTCTACCCTCCCCCACTTGTGGTCGGGTTTTTATAGTGGGTCTATACAACCTACCCTACAGTGGGGTCTGACTATAGGGGCCCTCAAACACCTACCCACAGTTTTGGTCTGCATAGGGGGGTCTCTACCCCCTCCCCCTTTCGTGGGGTTGCCTATAGTGGGTCTCTAAAACCTCCCCCAACGTGTGGTCCTGATATATTTGGGTCTCTAAAACCACCCCACAGTGGGTCTGACTTAGGGGGTCTCTACACCCCCCCACAGTGGGGGTCTGACTAAGGGGGTCTCAAACCTCCCCACAGTGTAGTTTTACTTTATTTGGGTCTCTTCCCCTCCCCCATTGGGGGTTCTGACTAAAGGGGGTCTCTTCACCTCCCCCACAGTTTTGGTCTGACTTTGGGTGGGTCTCTACACCTATCCCACAGTGTGGTCTGACTATAGTGGGCCCCCTCTACACCTACCTCACTGTGTGGTCTGACTTTGGGTGGGTCCTAAAACCCCCCTCACTGTGTGGCTTGACAATAGGGGAAATCTCTACACCACCCCACGTGGGGGCCCTGACTATAGTGGTTTCCAAAACACCTTCCCAACAGTGTGGTCTGATTTATAGGGGGGGTTCTACACCTACCTCATGTGTGGTGGGGGATTTTGGGGGTCTCCACATCTCCCCACAGTGGGGTCTAAACTATAGGGGGGTCTCTACCCCTCCCTCATGTGGGGTTTATGACTATAGGGGGTCTCTACACCTACCCCACAGTGGGGTTTCTGACTATAGTGGGCCCTTTTACCCCTACCCATGGTTTTGGTTGACTATAGTGGGTCTCCACACCTACCTCCGTGTGGTCGACTGTAGTGGGTCCAAAAGAAACCCTGATATCCGATCAGCAGGCCACGGACGACAGAAAAACCCCCGCTTAAGGGATTTTTTTGTGTTCCACTAAAATTTTCTAGGAAAATGGCCAGAGAAAAACCCGCCAAGCCAGGTCGGTCTCGTCGCGCATGCGTATCTTTCAACCGCTTTCCCTATCAATCCCCCCCCCCTTTTAAATTTGGACAAACGGGTCCCACCCGAGTTGCACAGAAACTTTTTGAATTTGAGGTTTTTTGGGTTAAAAACCCAGGGGGGAGGGCGAGTCTTTGACAAAAAATTCAAAAAACAATTCGAAAACCCCGGCCGGGGGGGGGGGGGGGGGGGGGGGGTTGGGAACCCCAAAGGGTTTTAAAAAGGGGGGGGGGGGGTTAGTCCCCCGTATCGTGGGAATGACAACAAACTCTCCACGGGGTTGTCTGAACGGAAACAGGTGATGCTGTAGATGGACCCCCCGGTTTGGGCCCCGTAGAAGGCAGGGGGCTGGTGTCCCGGGGGGGGTTTTTTTTGGTGGCATTTGGGTACCAGCCTTTAGGTTTTTTCCCCCGGTGACTGGGGAACAGCCAAAAAGGAAAACTTTTGCTGAGGGTCAGGACCGGGGACCCTGGGGTTTAGTTTGGGGGGTTTGTGGGCAGGGGCACTCTGGGGCAATGGGGGACCCTGAGGGGTGGGTGGGAAAAGGCGGAGGTGTCTGCGGTTTTTGCCCGTAAACCCCAACCCTTGGGGGTTCCCCCACCGGGTAAAAATTGGGCCGATCTGGTCGAGGACTCTGGGGTTTTGGCCATTTGGGGTCATGATCCAGTTTCTGCAGGACATTTGTCTCCCGGGAGGAGCTCAGGAAGGGAAACGAAAATCCTGATTTCCTTTTCGTAGTGTTTTTTGTTGTTCTCTTTGGGTTTTGCTCCCTTTTAGCTATTTTTTTTTTTTTCCTTTTTTCATATTCCTGCGGGTTTCCCAAATTGGGCAGGAAGTGTTGGAAAAGTAGTCCCAATTTTTCCTTTTCCCCTGGCGGTTTTAGCTGGACTCACTCCTGTGAAGCCCTGGAGTTTTCTCTGTATGCGAGAAAGACAAGAAAAAGGGGCCTTCTGGGTTTCTGATTTGCTTGGCCCATTTTGCACTCCCCCCTCCCCTGCTTCTCCTTTTCTCTGCGGGAAAAAATTTAAAGGGCACTGGTTGCATTTCGTGAAAAGGGGGCCAAAGGGCGAGAAAAGGGCCTTTTTAAATTTCCCATGAGGAAAACTGTCGTCCGTTGTCTGTGACTAAAACCCTTCGGGGTCCCCTGATGGGCAAAAATGTTCTTCCCTTTTTTCCCAACACAGGCGGATGTCATGGGTTTTGGGAGGGAGCAATTTCCAAAAATCTGGGGAAGTAAATCGTTGGGCGACAAGGTCCGAAAAACCCTTTTACTTCCCCACAGGTTTGGCCCCCAATCATTTGAAAAGGCCCTTCAGGTAAGGGGGTAGGGGGGGGGGGGGCTCTGATTTTCTGCGATGGCTTTTTTTCATCACAGAGGGCCAAGGGGGCGTACCTTTTGGGGAAATTTTTTTGGAGATTCTGGGCCCCCAAAAAAAGCTTTTTTGGCCCCGGGGCCCCGACACTTTGGGATTTCCTTGGGGTCCGGCAAAGGGTTTGGGTTCCAAGATTTTTCCCCTTGCATAGAGACCGGGGTGACAAAGCGAATTTTCCTTTTTGAGGAGCCCTTCGTGAACAATGCCTTTGTTTCGGACTGCAAGAGCCCTGGAGCTCAAGGTTGACATCACTCTTGTAAACGGGCCATCCTTTTGCTGTGTTCTCGAGCGCTGTCTCTGAGGGTGGTGTCACTCTTTGTTTCTTCGCAATTTTTGGAGCTGTTGTCCCGACATGGCCAGGTGACCGGACAAGGTCCCATATGAGGGCACAACGTCCCTCCAACAACTGGGGTTTTGTTTGGGTTTCCGGCTTTGTCTGGGGGCTTCTTGACAGTGTTTCGGGATGATGGGTTCTTGCCCGGAGTGAAAAAAATATCGGGGTTTAAAAACCCCATCAGCGCAAAGGAGCCGTGGCAGGAAAAAGGGGTCCTGAAGATCCCTTTGGGGTTGAAAGGGTATGAGAGGGTTGTTTATTGTCTCCAGTTTTTAAGTCTTCTAGTTTCCCCCAAGGTATCTGGGGAATTTTCGCAGGGGCCCCCCAAATGCCGCTAGGCATTCCTTTTTTAAACTGAGCTTTGGCGCCCCAGGGAGGGGGTGAGGGTTTTCGTGAAAAATACGGGAACAGGTTTTTTTTGAAACCCCATTATGTTCTTGGGGAAGGACGCCCCCAAAATCCATAGTGCTGGCATCAAAATCTCACTGTTGGGGTTTTTGGGAAGGTCAAAAAAGGGTAGGTCGGAGCCCCTGACAACTGGTTTTGGGGCGACATAAGCTCGCTTGCTGAGGTTTTCCCCCCCATCCACTCCGGCCTTTTTTCCAGAAACTTTCCCCTCATGGGACCAGGGTGCTGGGCAGATGTGGAAAGAAG
>CM031625.1:35038201-35048201 GCA_018398815.1 Conus ventricosus
GAAGGGAGGGAGGGAGGGAAGGAGGGAGGGAGGGAGGGAGGAAGGAGGGAAGGAAGGTAGGAAGAAAGAAAGGAAAGAAGGAAGGAAGAAAGGAAGGAAGGAAGGAAGGAAGAAAGAAAGAATGGAAGGAAGGGAGGAAGAAAGAAAGGAAATAAGGAAGGAAGGAAGGAAGGAAGGAAGGAAGGAAGAAAGAAACAAACAAACAAAGAAAGAAAGGAAGGAAGGAAGGAAGGAAGGAAGGAAGGAAGGAATGAAGGGAGGAATAAAGACAGACAGACAGACAGACAGACAGACGACAGAGACAGAGACAGACAGACAGACAGACAGAGAAGAAGAAGAAGAAGGCGAAGAAGGCGAAGAAGAAGAAGAAGAAACACCGACTCTAACGGCCTATAAGAACACCCAATCGAACCCAGCCGGATCTAATCAGGACTGATAAGAAGACCCGGTCAAGCCTAACCGGCCGGCTGATCAACATTCATTGAATGTCTTCATTGTCTTCATGACTCCGCGAGGACACACTGTGGCACCGCACTGAACAACGGTTGACCAGGTGCCCCCATCCGGTGCTGTCAGCTGTGTGCCAGAGTCTGGCTCTCTACAAACGTTTTGCCGGTCCAGTCTTCAGCCTTGTCAATCCAGTCTCCAGCCTTGTCAATCCACCTCGTTTTTCGCTCTTCCCCTCCTCCGTCTCCCTCTAAATTCAACTCTTCCTTGGAAGGTTGTTTCAGCAAGGCTATTTTTGATCCTGCAGCAAGGTCACGTCGACATAGTTTTCTGTTCTTAGCGTGGTGCTGAAAACGATCGTCATATGAGGGCTTGATGGACTTTTTCATCGGTGATATGATCAGAGTAACTGACGTTCACTATCTTGATGTGACACCTCTTTTCTTTTCTTTTTTTTTTTTTCTTCCTTCTTTTTTTCTATTTTGTTTTCCGCGTACGCAGGCTGATTCTCCTGCGGACACTGCCTGTATAGACAGGCAAGGATTAATCCCATCCAGCAAAGGGAGTGGAGTTTTTTTTGTGTATGATCGTTCTTTATCCCGCCATAAAGGCAGCCATACTCCAACTTCGAGGAAGGTGTATGCTATGTGTAACGTGTCATCCATATCAACGGCCAAACTGGCCTTTTCTTCAGAAAGTTGGTGATGGGGTTTTACGTGTGTGCAAGATGTTATGCGTGCGTTCACACACGGAACCTCGGTGTATAGTCTCATTCGAAGGACTGTATGGGAAATGGAGTCAGAACCAATGTTAACTCCGAGGGAAAAAATCCCCCTGTACCGAAACGGCCCGGCGGAGATTCGAACCCGCAACCCCAAGATTACGAGTCCGGCGCTCTACCACTAGGCTATTCCAGCCCCCAACATCTCTTTTCAACAGCTTGGATACTTCTGTGAAGGTCCATACCTTGTCTGTGCACAGGAAGATGGGATTTCACAGTGCACGCAGGAACCTGTGTTTGTGTTGTACAAATGTCCTACTGTCCTGTCATACAGGGTTAGTCTGACGTGCTGATACTGCCTTCGCTGTCCATGAGAGGACTCTGGCCCTGGATTGCTGGGTAGATAGATCCCGTAAGTGTAAATGTGACCGGGTTTTTCTTGTCTCTGTTCTGACAGTTACATCAGTGTTGACAGTTGTTACAGTCGGGGCTGGCCATCAGCTAGTCTTCTCAGTGCTGATTTCCATCCCATATCTTGTTGATGATTCCATCCAGTCTGAGACATGCGGGCGAGTTCTTGTGCCTGTACCCATCGTCAACACAGCGCAGGCCTCCGGGGGTGGTACAGGACTGCTCTAAAGGCAGGTGAAGACAGTGCTTCCTGGTCCCCCCAGCACCTCGGGTTTTCTTTTCTTGATGTTTCCATCCATCTGATAACGGGTCCCGCGACTTTTCGTCGAACGACATTTCGCGAACGACATTTTGTTCGACCGACTTTTGGGTCGATCGACATTTCGCTACCGACTTTTCGTCGAACGACATTTTGTCGAATTCGCTGAAACGTCGTTCAAACGAAAAATCGCGTCGACGAAATGTCGTCGACACGGAAAACGGATACTGTGTGTGGTTGTGTGCGGTGGGGGATGTTGGTGTCGTGTAATGTTGTGTAATGAAACACACACGTGACTTTCACAGGAAAACTGGTAATCAAAAAAATAATGTTGCTGACTTGTATCTTTTACTTAGGCAAAACACAGAATCTTGATGCAATGAGACTGGAAAAAAAAAACAAAAAAATGTGTTGCGTTGTGGTTTCTGTTCTCGTAATCCTGGCGACAGTACAAACAGGATCGTCAATGTACACAACTGAGCGAGCAACGTCCTCCAGAACGAATGTGAAGATTGCGTTTTTGGTTCTGTTCTGGTAATCCCTGACGACAGTACGAAGACCCTGGCAGCTCGTTCCTGAGACGTGGGGTTTCCTTGGTGCGTAGTCCGCCTCGGTAGCTGTGCACTGCCATCTCCCGTATGTGCCTGCTCAGACTTCAGAAAGGAGAGGAACCTCCCAGATGTTTTGGGGGGGCCCCTTTCCCCAGGATGGACTTAATCCTGCGATGCCACCCTTCAAGTGCATTTGTTGTGCGGGGTTCGTTGGGATCGTTCTCCGTGAACAGACCAAATTTCGGATAAAATGCGGAGCAACCCAACTCCAGACGAATCCTCAGACCTTGTGCGGGGCAGGACGTAAGGCCAATGTACGTCCTTTCAAAGTACGCGCAAAGACATCAAAATAATCGGGAGTGATGTGCTCATTTCCTCAAATGCCGCTCGGGAGTTCTCTGGGGGAACAAACGCTAGGGCTGTCAACTGGCGAACTTGCAGACTGAATCAAAGTCAGTCATGTAGGCATCAGGGAGTCCGAGTTCAACGACCTTGCGCCAGTTAGCCTGAGCGAAGGGGAAAAAGCAGCATTCCACGGAGCATGGGGAAACAGCTGTTTCACTGACCAAAGGCTGCCTGTTCAAAATCTGAGGGGAAAACCGGGATGTCAATGTCGCACCCCATTTCAATAATTTTGCTCTGATTGCTCGATTGCCATCAAGTAATTTCTCCAGACTTCCTGGCAGAAGACAGAAGCTAGAGGAAAAATACATCCAGCCCTTCTCCATGCAAAGTATATAATTGTTTAAAGAGTGGTGGTGAAAACAAAAAAGGTACCATCTCCGTACCAAACTCTGTTTTGAGCAAAAAGCCGAAGGTTGGCATCAGAAGAAAATACCAGGACACAACCATCTCCGACTTTCTCACAAGGGATAAGCCATCTCTCCTTTGTGGGTACAACTCCAGACGCCTTCGATTGTGATGTCTGCGGCGTGGGGAAGTTCCGGTAAAAGGCGTTTTCCTGTCTCTGCACAGCCTCCTCATGAAGCCTCTTTGGGAAGGACCCTGGTGAGCAAGGTAACTTTGGCAGCAAACCTCCTGGTTGATGATTGTCGCGTTCCCCCCATGAAAGCCACCAGCACAGCTTCCTTGATACGTTGTTGCGCCTTTTTTGCCTATATGGAAACACAGAGACCCTCGTCCTATTCTTACTTTTGAGTGAATTGAAGTTTAAACCCAAAAGGGAGACACCAGGCATCATGCAAACACATGTAAACACCAGGCATTAACGCAAATACATGTGACACCAGGCATCACGCAAACACATGTGACACCACATCACGCAAACACATGTGCCCACCAGGCTTTAAACGCAAATACATTGACACCGGGCCATCACGCAAACACATGTGACACCACCAGCATCACCTCAATGCGAGAAGGCTCAGTTCGTGATTGTGGCGACCACTGTTTTGGATTCGACAGAGAGAGAGAGAGAGAGAGAGAGAGAAGAGAGAGAGAGAAGAGAGAGAGAGAGAGAGGTGAAAACCATGCAAAACTGAGTGAGTAAGTGCGTGTGTTTTTGTTGTTGTTGTTTGATCTGTTTAGGTCTGTTCACACTAGTGATATTAGACGATGCGCGTGTGTGTGTGTGTGCGTGTGGTGTATTATGTGTGCGTGTTTGAAAAATCACCATAAAAAAGTCACCTCAATGCGAGAAGGCTCGGGTTTTCGTGATTGTGGCGACCACTGGTCTTGGGTCGACGGGACCCCCCCGCCTCATTGGTGTTTGATACCACCCTTGCATGACACTCTCCAGCTACAGCGCCAATTATTTTGTTGGCCGTCTTCTGTCCACTGTATACGTAAACTCGTCTAAAAAAGAAAAGGGCTTATTTCTTTTGGGTGCGTCCTATCCCTTTTTCAAAAAACATCAGGCACCGCAAATGCCCAAAGTTGCTGTTGTGATCGGGTCCTTGTGATCAGGCCGCTCACTGAAAAAGAACAGTGAACACAAACTCTGTCTCTCTGTTACATCGACGCGACTTTCTTTTTGCACCGGACCCACCGAACGACGTTTCGTCGAAAGACATTTTGCCCGAATTCGATGAAACTCGTTCGAACGAAAAGTCACGCCCGACGAAATGTCGCAGGCTCAAGAAAATTCGAGGAAATGTCGTTCGACGAAATGTCGTTCGACGAAACGCATCACCGTGCTTGGCGAGTTTTTGGGCTTTCTTTTCTTTTCTTTCTTTCCCCCCCCCCCCCCCCCTCCCCTCCCCTCCCCCACTTTTAAAGCCGAAAGAAACACGATCAGCTTGGGAAAAGGGACTACCTGTTCATTTGGGTCTCACACAGACTAACCTGGGGGTGTTTTGCTTGTTTGTTTGTTTTTTCTTTTCATGTCGTGGGTGTTTCACAGTGACATACATAACAAAACAGTTCGGAAAGAAACCCTTGATTTTTAACTGCGCCTGTGTCTAAAACCTGTTTTACCAGAAACCGTTGCCCGCTTGACTTTTGGGGTGGGGGCAGGGGATCGGGGGGGGGGGGGGGTGGGGAGGGGGAGGGGGCAGGTGTTTGGAGGAATAGATTAATCCAGGAATCTCTCCGTCCCCAACCCCACCTACAACATACACTCTGAGAGCTCACCGTTCTACTTTTTTAGCCCACCCGTGGACGCCACTCTAACCCGCCACCTCCATTCACGGTAAAAACCTGCCGCCTTAGCAAACCCCGAACCCCACACCCTCCCCCTGGGCTAGCGAAGCTGAAGTTGGAGGGCGAGAGCAATAGTGTACAGCGTGGTTATACAACCCCCCCCGCCTACACCCCAACCACACGTTTTGTGGTCGGGAGCCTTTCCCTCCAAACTGTAAAGATGTAGGAGAGCCTTAAGGAGCTGACGGCGAGAAAACAGTTTCAGTGGTCAGTGTTTGTTTGACCTTCAACCGTAACGTCCCCCAGAGTGGCAGGAGGGGTTTATTTCAAGGTTTCAGGAATCGGCCGATCATCGTTAGTAAAAAGAAAAGGAGAGAGAGAATTTGGTTGTCGGGGAGAAGACCAACGCATTGTTAAACGCGCTGCCTTTTTAAAACGTTCGCCTCAAAGAGACATGCCCATGGCTGTATTGGTGATGAAGACGTATGACATAATGACAAAAATGGGGACGCAAGGAACAGGTAAGTTTGTCGCAGCTTGAAAGGAAACAAGGGGGATGACTGGATTGCTATCATAGAAACATAGGCAAAAACAGCTTCAGGGGTTTTACTTTGATTGTCGTAAATAAACATAGGCACACGACTTAGGAAATAACTCGGTTGTCACAAACATAGGCACACAGCTTTAGGCCTAAGCTGCTTCAAGCTTTCTTTCAGCTGCCACACGGTAATATCTTTAGTGTTTGTTTTTTTCTTTCTTTTCATTTGTTTAAGTGCATTCAGTTCACCGACTTCTCTACGGCTCTTCAAGTGAAACCATCACACACAACGTCTCCGTCAGTTATCAAGTTCAGTTTGTCCCCTTTCCAAATCAGTTACGTATAAATTCCTCCCCGCCATTTACAAAGTCGGTTGATTCAATAGTTTAGTCACCGATCCTCTCTCCATATGTGACTGATACAGTGTTTATTCATTCGTTAGACCACATCCATTGCATAATGACTCACACAAGTTGATTCATTCGTTAAACATCTATCTACTCCGCATGGACTTTTTCGTTAAACATCCCTCGATTGTGTATGTGACTAATACAAAGTTTATTCATTCGCTAGACATCTCCCCCTCTGTAAAGTGACTGGTACAAGGTTTATTTATTCGTTAGACGTGTATACTAATTTTACACAAGTTTATTCATTCGTTAGACATCTTTCCACTCCATATGTGACTGGTACCATGTTATTTAATTTGTAGACATCTAATATACTATTTACACAAGTTTATTTCGTTCGTTTATACATCTAATCCGCTCCACGCGACTGACACAAGTTCATGCATTCGTTAGACATCAATCCCAATTCAAAGGCGCTTGACACAAGAAATTTTTTGTGAACTTTTCATGGTGAGAGAACCTCTGAATCGACCTACAGAATGCGACGCGCAAGGTTTGCTGCCTTCAATCAGGGGAAAATGGAGATATATAACTCGATCAATAACGCAGGGAGCATTCAATCTGGCTGAAAACAGCGTTGGGGGTGGGGGAGGGGAGCTCTTTCCGGAGAGACAAATGCCGTTGAAAGAAGTCACTGAAAAATTAGTAATACAGGAGGTAACGTTATAAAATATAATCCATGCCCGTGGATTTCGTTGTTATTTGTTTGTTGATTGCTGTTTTTTTTGTTTTGTTTTTACTTTTTTTTTTCTTTTTTTTTTTAAGTTGTGTACCAAAGTCAGTGTGAAACCCTTTACGGAGACGGCAGAAAATCTACATTAAAAAACAAAAATCAAAAGAAAGCTGCATTCTTGATCACTGGTCTGCGAGACAACATACAGCCACAACAATTTGATGAAGGTGGGGGGGGGGGGGGGGAACACCCGGAACAAAAACGAATTTAAGCTCAGTTCGCTAGATTACCGTTTTACAACGATAAAGTCCCCAAGACGTGTTTTCATGCGAGATGATAAACCGACTTTTTTTTTCAAAATATCCTGATGATTGATTAGTTGTGAATGGTACAGCAAGTACAATGCACTGTGGTCAGCGTCATGACCTATCGTAACATGGCAAATCGGGCTGTTAAAATGATTTCTCTGGACAAACACGTCCCCAGTTGCTGGTACTACAGGGTCGGATTGATCGAATGGTATTGATGTTGTGGCCCCCTTTCTTGTTGGCGTTGCTTTGAGGACTGGGCGGGTAGAAATGTTACACACTTTTTCTGTTCTGTCCTGTCTGTCTGTCTGTCTGTCTGTCGTCTGTCTCTGTCTCTCTCTCCCCTCTCCTCTCCTCTCCTTCTCTCTCTCTCCCCTCTCTCTCTCTTCACACACACACACACACACACACACACACACACACACACCTATACACACACGCACGCACACCGTGCACACGTGCAAGCAAACAAGCAACGCGCACACACACACACATACACACAAACCCCACACACACACACACACACACACAACACACACACGCATATATATATAAATCAGCCATTCAGGCCAATATCACTACTGAACGTCGAAGGGAAAATCTTTCTCTGTCATGGCAGCAAGGCTGACCAAGTACCTGATGGAAAACAAGTACTTGGATGTGGGCAGTCCAAAAGGTGGCATCCCAGCGTGGCTGGCTGTGTAGAACACGCCACAATGATCTGGGACCAATCCAAAAACAAAAACAGAAAAGAGGGACCTGGACGTAGTGTGGCTTGATCTGGCAAACGCATATGGGCTGTGCCCCATGAGATGAAAACATTTTGGGTCTTGAAGTCCATGTGCCAAAGAACTCCGCGACATGCCAAGAAGTACTTCAATGGCTTCTCAATGCGGGTTTTCCTACCAAGGAGTACACAACTGATTGGATCAACTTGGAAGGGCATTGCAATGGGGTGTGCAATTCCCCGAACTGTTCGTGCTGGCAATGGGAAATCACTTGAAAGCAGCAACAAACAACGCGAGACAAACAGACCTTGGCGATGGTACAAGAAAGCCTTTTCCCCTCAAGGCCTCATGGATGACACTACAGTGATTTCATCCAGAGAAGACGAGACACGTCATGTGCTGGAGAGGCTGGAGACATAGTTGCCTCATCCAGAATGAAATTCAAACCAAAGAAATCACGGAGTCTCTCACTGAGGAAAGGAAAAGTGGCCGAATCTGTGGTCTTCAGTGTTGCCAACCAGGGCCCTTCAACAGTCACAGAAGAACCAGTCAAAGCCTTGGGAAGATGGTATGATGATACCTGAAAGACACACAAAAGCAAAAGAAACCAGCAGATGGCGGAAGAAGGCTTGGAGACCATTGACCAGTGGGCTCCCTGGCAAATACAAGGTCTGGTGCTGCAGTTCATGCTGATACCAAAGCTCCATGGCCTCTGATGACATACGACATCTGCACCAGCACAGTGGGGGGCAATGGAAGCCAAAATCAACAAGTTCACAAGGAAAGGCTTGGGTCCACCCTGTCGACTGACATCGCGCTGTAAATGTCGCCAAGCCCAAAACTCAAAATACCACTGAAATCCATCCTGGAGGAATACAAAGGGGGGAAGATCAGACTTTAAAGCATGCTGGAGGACTCAGGAGACAAGGTGGTAAAAAGCAATCAAGCCCCAGCTAAAGACAGGCAGAAAATGGAAAGTTCAAGAGGCGAGGATTCTGCAAAAGAAAGTCTCAAGATCAGAGAAATAACAGGGCACACACAGACCAACAGACAAGGAAATGGGGGGACCAAAACTGAATGGGGGTCCAAAGCCAAAGGAAAAGCCAAAAGAAAACATGAATGATTCAGGAGATGGGGAAAAGAAGAAGACCAAAAAAAGACTCCAAAAAGCAGTCCAGCAGAGCCAGCAAGGGCAATGGGCAACGTGGGAGAATGCACTCCAAAGAAGTCTAACTTGGAATGACATTTGGCACATGGCCCCTCTCAGGATCAGCTTCATTCTCAGATCTGCATAAGACCTTCTGCCCTCAAATGCAAACCTGTGAAGGGGGGAAAACAGACGATCCTGCATGGCCCCCTCTGCCATGAAAAACAAACAGTGAGCATGTCCTAAACTCATGTAAAGTAGCCCCCGGCTCAAGGAAGGTACACATGGAGCACAACCAATGCTCAAAGAAATTTTACAAGTAGTCTGGGGAGTACCAACACCACAAAAGGGGGAATCAGGGCCCCAAAAGCACCCGCAACATCTCACGGCAGGAGGGAGCAAATCATGGGCCCAAAAACAACAGTGCCCACTCGAAACATGCAGGCAGAGTCCCGCTGGATGGGCAGATGACTGGGAGTGCACTGCAGACCTCCCAGAATGGAAGAGTCACCCAGAGATCATCAGCAAGAGTGGCATGAGACCAGACATAGAGTCCACTCTAAAATCAACCAAGCAGCTGATCATGATTCGAGCTCACAGTGCCATAGAAACAGAATGGAGGCAGCTCAAATCTACAAGACTGAAAAGTATGCTGATCTGGCAAACAGCCTGAGGAGAGAAGGCTATCAGGTCAAAATCCTCACTGCAGAAATTGGAGCTAGGGGATTTGTAGGAACGTCTGCATACAGCCTCATAAACACTTTTCCAGTTGCAGGGGAAGGAAAAAACCAGAGCCCTGAAAGCAAAAGGCAGAAGCGCAGAGAGGTGTTCAAGCTGGATCTTGGTCAAGGAGGAACAAAAGTGAACTTCATAAGGCTTAATTTCCCTACAAATACAGTTCCCTGTGGCTCAGTGGTTAAAGCGCGAGTCATTAATAGAAAATGAGCATGTCCAGAGGTCATGGTTCGAATCCCAGCCATGGCTCGTCCCAAGATGGGGAAAAAAAGGGCACAGAGGGAATCCGGGGTCATGAACCGGGGTGGCCCAACCCCCCTAGAGTGTCCCGGAGATAAGGGCCGAAACACTTGCTTGAAGGGGGCTTCTCTTCTGAGGACCTCTGCTGCCACGCTCTCCACGAGTTTCTTTCTACTAAAATAATAATATATATATATATATACACGGGGCGCGCACGCACGCACATACACA
>CM031625.1:35055701-35060701 GCA_018398815.1 Conus ventricosus
TTCCATCTCTATTGGTGGCTTACCTTGTTCACCCGCGTACAAATCCTAGACGAGTGTAGGAGGTACAAACATATTTCAAAATTACATTCAAACTTTATCAACTGGACCCAACTACACCATACCTTCAAATGCAAAACAGGTATATACGTACACAACAGAATAGGTAATGGATGAGGTTACAACGTCAGTCATTGTTCACATTCAGGATTTTAAAAAAAGAAGAAATAACTTACATGAAATGCTTGGTGTCATTGAAAAGTATCGAGGAATGACCACATTACGACTCTGTAGAAACGTCTTCGAAAAAAACACCACATATTTATCAAGGATTTATAACACTACATCCCTCTTGAAACATCTTTCAAAAACATCTGTTCGCTCAGTTTTGATGCCCAATCCTACTAGTTCTGCTTCTATATTATTTTCTATCAATGATTGCCCACTCATTAACCTTACGGTACAACTGCTATAACCTTAACTTAAAATACATTGCAGTGTGTACAAAAGAGAGTACAATTGATGGAGTTGAAAATCAAATGTCCTGACGTCTGAAGATTGTGAACAATTTACGATAGTAACTTTCCATAAAAGACTTCAAAGCAATGCGCAAATGTCGCGGTATAAATGGAAATGCTCTTGAAAGAAAAGAGATACTATGATACTTACTCCCATAGCCATAGACACAGTGAGATCAGGACACTATCTTTCTTGGTAAAGGCTTTGATAGTTTCCTGGAAATTTATGAACTGTTCTTAACAGCTTTGAAAAAGTATACGAATAAAAACCGGTTTGTGGAAAATCAGAAAAATTAACTCATAAGTGGTTACTTTCCTTTTGTCTCTTCTTAACCGCTTTTGAATGTGTGCATCATGCATGTGTAAATGTACATAGATCTATTCACATGCTCGAGACTATCATTCTTCTTCTTCTTCTTCTTCTTCTTCATCTTCTTCTTCTTCTTCTTCTTCTTCTTCTCTCCTCCTCCTCTTACTCCTTACTCTCCTCCTCCTTCTTCTTCCTCTCTTCATCTTCTTCTTCTTCTTCTTCTTCTTCTTCTTCTTCTTCTTCTTCTTCCTTGTGTGTGTGTGTGTGTGTGTGTGGTGTGTGTGTGTGTGTGTGTGTGTGTGTGTGTGTGTGTGTGATAGAGAGATTCTCTGTGTGTGTGTGTGTGTGTGTTGTGTGTGAGTTGTGTGTGTGTGTGTGTGTGTGAGAGAGAGAGAGAGAGAGATAGAGAGATTCTGTGTGTGTGGTGTGTGTGTGTGTGTGTGTGTGTTGTGTGTGTGTGTGTGTGTGTGTGTGGTGTGTTTTGTGTGTGATAGAGAGATTCTGTGTGTGTGTGTTGTGATGTGTGTATGTGTGTGTGTGTGTGTGGCTAACAGATCGTGCAGGAGTACGAGCGGGCGGTGATCTACAGACTGGTCGGCTGGTGTCAGGGGGGGCCAAGGGGCCAGGCCTCTCTTCATCCTGCCCTGCACGGATGAGTACAAGAAGGTGGACCTCCGGACGAGTGTCCTTTGACGTGCCCCCCAGGAGGTCAGTGTGTGTGTGTGTTCGTTCGTACTTCTGTTTAACGTCTGTTCACTTTGAGTGATATTAGACGTGAATAAAAAAAAGAGTGACTGACTGAATGAATGGTTAAATGAGTAACCCTGTGTGTTGTGTAAGCATGAAGGGTAGATCTTGTATGTGAGTGTGTATGTGATGTATCTGTATATGTGTCTAAACTGAACAATAAACATATTCAATAATCTTAAATACAACAATTAGTGGGGAAAAAACAACTAACATATAGCAAGAAAACAAAAATCCTTCACTATCTTAAACAAAATGAGTTAGCTCAAAACTATCTAAATAAAAAACCCCAATCGGACTATGTAGTAAGTATTCAGCAATTTCGATCAGCAGAGAATGATTCGAAAGTAGATCTTGCAAGTTTTTTTTCAGAAAAAGTATTGGATCGTAATGATGTTGGTAAGAAAGTAGCCAACTTGTGACAGTTGAACAAAATGTGGTTCAGTGTTATCTCTTTACCACAAATACAGTTAGTATTCTTACTAAACTTTGTTTTCAAGCATTTAGCTTTAATCGAATTATAAGGGAAGATATTTGTCTGGAATAATAAACTGGAAGATCAGACATTTTTCTTAATGCAAGGTCTATTGGAAAAGCTTCCCATTGGTTGGATGAAATCTCGTAGACGTATCAACATTTGTTTGAGCTCTCTTCCGTGCAGTCGATTCAAGGGAACGATAACATTCTACTACTGACGGTTTTATTTTCAACTCAGAAAATGACCCTGCCTTTTTAGCACCTTTTTTCGCAGCCCTATCAGCCAATTCATTTCCAAGTATACCCGTATGCGAAGGAATCCAGCAAAATTCTATAATAATGCCTTTAGACACCAGACAATATAAAAGATATTTAATTTCAAACACAAGGTCGGGTCGTGTCGATATATTAGAGGAGTCAAGGGCAAGTAGGACTGATTTTGAATCTACAAAGAAAACTATCTGAGCGATGTTAATGAGAAGATCTGTTAGAAATTCCGTTGCCATCATTATAGCTACTAATTCGGCTGTGAATATAGATAAATTGCTACCCACAAAGAACGATCTTTGGATTTTTAGGGAAGGAATAACAAATGCTGCACCAACATTTCCATCATCTAAAACGGAGCCATCAGTAAACACCTGAAAATGATTTTGATATCTTTCGTATACATGTGATTTTGCTAAATGTGTGATGATTTTAATGTTTACCCTTTTTTTTGATATCAGAAAACCAGTATCAAGAAAAAGTTTTGGTATCTCCCATGATGGAATATATGAAAAAGATGGTTTTTTAGCCACTTCTTTAATATCTATTTTTGAACATTTAATTAAATCAGAAGTATATGTAGCTATTGTTTCTTGCGATTTAATCGTAATTGCCCTTTTTGGAAAGTCAGTGTCAGATCTAATTTTTAATTCTTCTTTAATGTAATTATCACCAGCACTCGAATTTTATGACAAATTTTGATGCAGCTAGTTCACGATAATCATCAAGGGGCAAGATTCCAGCTTCTCTATATGTCTTTGCGTTTGAGGCATGAATAGGGATACCGAGAGCAAATTTAATGGCTTTGCAATCCAAACTTTGTAACTTTTTTAGAAGGAATTTTGGAGCGCTAAAGTACACTTCTTGACCATATGTAAGTTTTGATCTAATAAGAGCAGTAGAAAGATGAAGTAGAGTTTTTGAATCCATCCCCCAGGGTAGTCTGCTTATGATCTTTAGTAAATTCAGACTTTTCCTAGCCTTTGTTAATATATATTCAAAATGAATATTCCAAGATAATTTTGGAGTAAAGAAAAGTCCTAAAAATTTAATAGTTTGTTTATATTCTAAAGGTTCCCCTAGAAGTTTGAAGACTGGTAAATTTTCTGGATTACTTCCTGCATTAAACAACATCATATTTGTTTTTTTCAGTGGATAAGGACAGACCATTTTCTCTCATATAGTTCCCAATGCTGTCTAAATCTCTTTGATATAGTCTTCTAACATAATTCTGTGCTCTTGTGTGGGGTTGACTTTTTCAGAGTTACTTCCATCCACATACAGATATCATCTGCGTATTGCACTAGAACGACATTTTTGGAGACTGCTTTTGGGAGATCGTGAATAAGGATGTTAAAAAGAAAAGGTGCTAATACTGAACCTTGCGGAATTCCCATGTCTAGTTTTCTGAGTGTTGAGTGTCTTCCTCCTACTCTGGCTAACATACTTCTATTATTTAAAAATGATTTAATATAATTGTACATGTTTCCAGATATTCCAATCAGTTTCAGTTTGTATAACAAGCGCCTGTGCCAGACTTGGTCATAGGCTTTTTTAACATCAAAGAACGTAGCGAGTATACTTTTCCTACGAGCAAACTGACGCTTTATTTGAGTAGATAATTTAACCAAGTGCTCAACTGTAGATCTTCCTTTCATAAATCCAGCTTGATTAATTGGTATTACATTGTTCTTTTCACAAAAGTGCATGAGCCGATTTAAAACAATTTTTTCTACAAGTTTACCACAATGGGAAGTGAGAGCTATAGGGCGATAGCTGTTTTTGTCATTCATAGGTTTTCCAGGTTTTAAAATTGGAACGACTATTGAATCTTTCCATATTTGAGGAACAACGCCATTTTCCCAGCAATTCTGAACTATATGATGCAGGAAAACAATGCAGTTATCAGGGAGATGTTTTAACATTTCATTGCTCACAATATCAAGACCAACAGAGCATTTTTTGTTGCTGATACCATATATTGCACTTTTCAACTCTCTGATTGATATCGGTGCATTAATAGAGAGATCGTTATCAGGAAGAGGGTCTGAATACAGAGGCTGCAATTGTTTCTTTTTCTCTATATATTTTACAGTTTGAGGACAGACCTTCTGATTTACTATTCATACAAAACATGTCCACGAAGGTTTCCGCCTTTTCTCCATCAGAAGGAAACTTATTCTCATTAGATTCTATTGGATAGCTTGGAAGTCTAATCCATTTTTCATGCATTTCACTTTGTTCCAAACCTTATTTAAGTCTTTATTATCTGTAACTTCCTTTGTGCTAAAAGAATTCCAATATAGCCGTTTTGCTTTGGCTATTACATATTACTGTGTGTCTTTGCTTTCTTCATTTCCATATGACTTTCTTCTATTAACTGTTTGCGTAAATTTTCATCTAGATTTTTTTCTGTTTTCGCCTTAATGTACACCTTATATTTTTCTTTTTTAAAATTAACAGCTTGTTCACATTCATTAGTCCACCAGATATTCCCCACATGTTTAGACTGTTTTGTGGGTTTTTGTTCTTGGGATTGATGAATTAGCTGCCAAAATAACTGCATCTTTATTCTGAATATTGCACGTCAGTATGCTCTTGCATACATTTATCGAAGTTTTGACAAGCTAGAATCGTTTGAAATTTATCCCAGTCTGCACACTTATAGTCATATTTCACTGGAG
>CM031625.1:35063201-35065701 GCA_018398815.1 Conus ventricosus
CTGTGTTTTTCTTCTGGTTTCCAGATATTTTTTTGTTCTGTTTTTTTTTTTTTTTTTGTTTCGCTTGTTTGTACATCGATAGACAGACAGACAGACAGACAGACAGACAGACAGACAGGCAGGCAGGCAGACAGACAGACAGACAGACAGACAGACAGACAGACAGACAGGCAGGCAGACAGACAGACAGACAGACAGACAGACAGGCAGGCAGGCAGGCAGGCAGGCAGGCAGGCAGGCAGGCAGGCAGGCAGGCAGGCAGGCAGGCAGCAGGCAGATAGGTGGATAGTTAGATAGACAGACAGACAAATAGATGGATAGTTAGACAGACAGACAGACAGATAGAAAGACACACACACACACACACACACACACACACACACACACACACACCACACACACACAGATAGATAGATAGATAGATAGATAGATAGATAGATAGATAGATAGATAGATAGATAGATAGATATATTGATTGATTAAGAGATAGACAGACAGACAGACAGATACATACATACATACATACATACATACATACATACATACATACATACATACATACATACATACATACATACATGCACACACACACATACACACACACACATACATACATACATACATACATACAACATACATACATACATACATACATACATACATACAGAGACTGACTTGGTGTGACTCTGTGCACATCCTCTACCACGCCGTCCTCTGGCATCTCTCTCTCTCTCTCCTCTCTCTCTCTTCTCTCTCCTCTCTCTCTCTCTCTCTCTCTCTCTCTCTCTCTCTCTCTCTCTGTGTCTATAAAGTATTTGTCACTGTGTGCAGACCTCCTTGGACGATGCCACGGACCCCTGGGGGATCCAAGTGGAACGGGTGGAACTGTGAGTCAGCAGTTGGGGTGGGGGGGGTGGGCGGGGTGGGGGGAGTGGTGACTTTAATAGAAGAGAAGCTGGGAGGAGGGAGGGTGGAAAGAGGATGAAGGTGGAGAAAGTGGGGGGGGGGGGGGGGGTGATCTGTCTGTTGAGGCACAATGGTGACGTAGTCCTTACGTTTCCCTCCCCCCCCCCCCCCCCCCCCCCCGTGTGGTTGAAAAATAAAAGTTAACTTTGTCATCACGTTTCCCTCTTTCCTTTGTTATAGGTAGATGTGAAATTGACTTCATCCGCACATTTTCTTCTTTTCCCCGTTATAGGTGAATTGTAATTAACGTGACTTTAACATCGCTTATCCCATTTTTCCGATCACAGGTGAATATAAAAGTGACTGTCCTCACAAATCCATCTTTCCCCATTACAGGCGGACATGAAAAAAAAGTGATTTTCTCCTCAATTATTTCTCTTTCCCGTTATAGATGGATAGGAAAATGACTTTATCCTCACGTTTTTCCCTCTTTTTCCCAGTTAGAGGCGGAGATAAAAGTGATTTCATCTTCGCATCTCCCGCTTTCCTCGTCATTAGTTGATATGAAAGTGACCATAGTCTTACATTCCATCTTTCTCCATTATAGATGGATATAAAGTGACTACATCATCATATTTCCCTCTTTCTCCATTATAGATGGGCATGAAAGTGACTGTATCCCTCACATTTCCCTCTTTCTCCATTATAGATGGATAGAAAGTGACTATATCCTCACATTTCCCTCTTTCTTCTTTATAGATGGATAGAAAGTGACTACATTCACTCATTTCCCCACTTTCTCCATTATAGTGGATAGAAAGTGACTATATCCTCACATTTCCCTCTTTCTTTGTTATAGATGGATAGAATGTGACTACATTCACTCATTTCCTCTTTCTCCATTATAGGTGGATAAAAGTGACTACATTCACTCATTTCCCTCTTTCTCCATTATAGGTGGATAGAAAGTGACTACATTCACTCCTTTCCCTCTTTCTCCATTATAGATGGATAGAAAGTGACTATATCCTCACATTTCCGTCTTTCCCCGTTATAGTGGTATGAAAGTAACTATATCTTTACATTTCCATCTTCTCCATTATAGATGAACATACAGTGACTATAATTATACTCATATTTCCCTCTTTCTCCATTACAGATGAGTATGAAAGTGACTACATCCTCATATTTCCCTCTTTCTCCATTATAGATGGATAGAAAGTGACTATATCTTCATATTTCCCTCTTCTCCATTATAGATGGATAGAAAGTGACTATTCTTCACATTTCCCTCTTTCTTCATTATAGATGGATAGAAAGTGACGATGTCCTCACATTTCCCTCTTTGTCCATTACAGATGGATAGAAAGTGACTATATCTTCACATTTCCCTCTTTCCCCGTTATAGGGGGGTATGAAAGTGACTATATCTTCACATTTCCCTCTTTCTTCATTATAGATGGATAGAAAGTGACTATATCTTCACATTTCCCTCTTTCTTCATTATAGATGGATAGAAAGTGACTATATCTTCACATTCCCTCTTTCTTCATTATAGATGGATAGAAAGTGACTATATCTTCACATTTCCCTC
>CM031625.1:35070701-35078201 GCA_018398815.1 Conus ventricosus
AAGCTGACACCCGCTTGATTAATATCGTGTTCATGTCAGACAGCTGTTCCAAGTAAAAATCGTTGGCTTGTGTTATAATCAAACAACGTGTCCACTGCGCATGCGTCACCAACAAAAA
Organism: Conus ventricosus; assembly: GCA_018398815.1. Taxonomy (NCBI): domain Eukaryota; kingdom Metazoa; phylum Mollusca; class Gastropoda; order Neogastropoda; family Conidae; genus Conus; species Conus ventricosus. Next base: position 35,070,820 of record CM031625.1, read on the forward strand.
TGCCATTTTCCACCACTAACCCGCCAACACCCCCCCACCCCCCCCACCCCCTCCCCCTCCATATCCCCCTCTGTTTTTAATCTTTTAGAGTCTTGCGCTGCGCAACCAGTTGTGTAATGGCCATTACTGGCTCCTACAACTAGCCGCCAACCAACACCCACAGGCGGAGATCCAGATCCAGATGGCTGCCTTTCCCGGTCATGAAGTCCAGTGATGTAGTAACGTGCTAGATAGGACGAGAGGGGAAAAGGGGGAGAAAAAGATCAGGAAATGATGAAAACAGGAAAAAATAGAACAGTACAGTAGAAGGATAGGAAAAGGTTGAAGAAAACAGGGAAAGAAGGCAGAAACAGTGAGAAACAAGTCGCTATAACAGCCATCTTGGCATCGGCCCTCCTTTTTTTATGCATTTTAGCTCTGTCCTGTGTTTTGTATTGTATTGAAATGAACAGTACTTTGCACCTTATATTCTCTTGCTTTGTTGATGTTTTGGTTTGTTTTTCCAGTAATGCTGTTGTCTGTTTCAGTCTTCTCCATCTTCAAAAACAGTGCGCGCGCGCGCGAGCGCACGTGTGTGTGTGTTGTGTGGTGTGTGTGTGTGTGTGTGTGTGTGTGTGTGTGTGTGTGTGTGTGCGTGCATATGTGTAAGTGTGTTTGAGTGTGTGTGTGTGTGTGTGTGTGTGTGTGTGTGTGTGTGTGTGTGGTCTGTTGTTTTGGATGTTGCTGTATCGTTACTTTCCACTCTTTCTAGAGAATATATTGTGCCTCATGACAATGAGATTGTGCTGTGATGATCGAGTTCTTTCGTTGCAATGAGCATTGTGTGTTTAAGTGTGTGGATGCGCTCTGTCTGTTTTCTCTCTGTTCAAGCTTGTTCCAGTACGTGTGTGTGTGTGTGTGTGTGTGTGCGTGCGTGCGTGCGCGCGTGCGTGCGTGCGTGCGTGCGTGCGTGCGTGTGTGTGTGTGTGTGTGTGTTAGAGAGAGAGAGAGAGAGAGACAGAGAATGACCAAGTGTGATCGCCGGTACACACATATGCACGCGCGCGCGCGCGCGCGCACACACACACACACACACACACACACACACACACACACACACACACACACACACACAAACACACACAAATAGACACAGAGACAGACAGACAGAGACAGGAAGAAAGACAGACAGACAGAGACAGGCGGATACGGATGATTTATTCATTACCCCCTGACCCCTTGACCCCTCATGAAGGCATGGATTAGGACATAGGCAAAATTGATATTATAAGGCATATTGAACAAAATGAAAACAGCACATGCTCAAGAACACACTGAGAGAGAGAGAGAGAGAGAGAGAGAGAGAGAGAGAGAGATTGGGTCAGGAGAGACAGAACCCCCCCCCCCCCCCCCCCCCCAGTAAGACAGACAGAGAAGGGTGGTTGTGACGATGGTGGTAGGAACAGAATAACGCAAAGAAAGAGAGAGGTGACGGGTTGAGAAGGGGTTGGCAGCAGAGACAGACACACACACAGACACACAAACAGACAGAGCAGAAACGAAGAGGGGGGGGAAATGAAGAGGTTGCGGATCAGAAGAAAACCTCCTGACTTTTTCTGCTGTGTGTACCAACACGGGGAGTACATAGTCCCACAATTCTTCCTCTAAATCAGACCATCGTACTGTTCGTTGTGCATGGAACGGAACCGAAACATAATGGCTGAACAAGGCCCACCACTCTTCCTCCCAATCAACCAGCGTACTGTTTGCTGTGTATGGAACGGAACCAAAGCATGATAGCTGAACATGATCGAAAAGGGTGACTTCAAAGTGGGGTGACTACTGCAGCGGAAACTGAAACGTAAAAGCAAAAATAGAATTTCTGACTCGCCAAACACATGAACAAACAGACAAACAGGCAACAAAGAAGGAAAAGAGCGAAGGAACAAACTACAAGAGTTCCGTTCCATGGTTTAGTTTTCCACCCACGCTGTGGTGCGTACAGATCGAAAAGACACGTGACTGTTCGTTTGCCCTTTGTTATCATTGTTTGGAAAACAGTTCGTCCTGCTGAAAAATACCCAATAGACTGAAACGCGTTTTTGTTTTTGTTTTTTGTTGTTGTTGTTGTTGTTGTGTGTGTGTGTGTGTGTGTGTGTGTGTGTGTGTGTGTGTGTGTGTGTGTGTGTGTGATTGTTAGGTCTTTCGTTTGGCGGCTCAGTAATTCTATTTTTGCTTTCTTTCATCGGGGAAAAAAAAAATCTCTCTGACTTGAAAGCTTGTAAAAACCACACTATCTGTCTATCTATCTAGCCTTTAAAGACTACTCTATCTGTCAATGTATCTATCTGTCTATCTCTCTATCTATCTATCTATCTATCTATCTATCTATCTATTTATCTATCTGTCTGTTTATCTATCTGTCTGTTTATCTATCTACCTATCTAGCTATCTATCATCATTAACATCATCATCGTTTGTACTCTAAATCAGCTGAGTGCTTCAGGCGTTTTCAATCAACAAGAACACACCTCAAACTCCGAGCCAAATACAATCAACACACACACAAACGCACCCCACAGTCATAAGCTGGCTCTACATCCGCGCGAACCACCACCCAGCCTCGTCCTCTCGCACTCCCTTCTTGTTCATTACCCCCCCCCCCCCCTCTCAAACAAAAACACTCCCTTCTTATTCATTATCCCCCTCTCAAACAAAAACACTCCCTTCTTATTCATTACCCCCCCTCTCAAACAAAAACACTCCCTTCTTATAATATTCATTACCCCCCTCTCAAACAAAAACACTCCCTTCTTATTCATTATCCCCCCCCCCCTCTCAAACAAAAACACTCCCTTCTTATTCATTATCCCCCCCCCCCCTCTCAAACAAAAACACTCCCTTCTTATTCATTATCCCCCCCCTCTCAAACAAAAACACTCCCTTCTTGTTCATTATCCCCCCCCCCCCCCTCTCAAACAAAAACACTCCCTTCTTGTTCATTACCCCACTGTCAAACAAAACAATCATTATTAGATGAATAAACGCGGGCATCCAAACACATACAATATTCCTGAAAACAGCACCGGCATGTAGATGTATCACTCAGACGGGAAAAATGAAGTGGAGAAAAGTGTTGAAGTCTGATACAAAAGAGGCCAGAGATGCAGAGTACCTGTCTGAGTTGATATGGGAGATTGTTCCAGAATGAAAGTGGCCAAGTGGCCTGACAGGCAAAGGAACGTCTGACCGACAATTTTTAGTACAGAGGGAATATGGAGGAGGCGTGAATTAGATGAAGAATGGAGTTCATGACTGTTTCAGTTTCAGTTTCAGTTTCATCAAGGAGCGTTACTGAGTGCTTGACTAGTCCATATACGCTACACCACATCCGCTAAGTTTTGAAACCACACTATGCATGATTTTTAAGCTGATGGATAAATGAATGAACAACTAAGATGAGAGAACTGAAAAAAGGGGGCCTCGTGACTACGACTTAGCAGTTGTCTGACCTACGCATTTGCCCAATGCGCTGGTCAAACCTTCAGTGCCTACCTAACATTGGTTGTCTTTTTTTTTTTCTTTTTGACTGTGGTGCGGTTTACAAGTTTGCAAACAGATCATCAGATAGTGAGGGCTGGCGGATTGAAAGGATTTATTGCAGAGAGACATGCAATTCATAAAAGATCTTTGGCTGACCAGGAAACCAGTGAAGTGAACGGAATAGCGGGGAAGTAGATAATCGTAAGATGAGGCGGGCACCATGATTTGAAATCTTATGAACACTCTTAAGAGACAACGTGGGGAGCCAGATAAAAAGAGCACACTGTTTGTATCATGTTTGTTTTGAAAATGAAGTGGATTTTACACAGACAATAACTGAATGGAAAAAAAAAACTACAACGTTTAAACTTCCTCTATATTTTCCACCTATGTCTCTGTAGTTTGTAGATGTTAATGTATATGTCGGGGTACATGATTTGTCGACGTATGCAAGCTTCTTAGCCATTGGTCCGAAGACCCATCGCTATTCCCGTGGTTGAGGACTGGAGGGAATTCCCGTATACTGCGGTTATATCACAGAAGGCAGAAGAAGAGATAGGGTGGGACTCTTTCCTCCGTCGATGACGTCTTGACAGCAAGCACAGCACGTGACACATGCTGGCATGTGGCGTGCAGCGCGCGGGAGCATCGGCGGCAGCAGCATCTGCGAAATGCAGTGGTGTCAAAGGAATACGGATCCACCCATTCCACACACCAACCCCCTCTAATTTTGATCTCCCGGGTAAATCCAGAATGCAGACTATTGACTGGGTTTTCTGTGCAAACCTCCTCTGGACTGTCGCCTGTTGTGGACACTAGCTTTTCTCTGTCTGTCTGTTTGTCTGATTTCTGGATTTCCGGCTGTCTGTATCTATCTATCACCGACCCCCAACTTTAGCCCCCCCCCCCCCCCCCCCCCCCCCATCTTGACTCTGTCTCAGTCTCTCTCTGTCTCTCTGTCCTCGTCTCTGTCTCTCTCTCTCTCTCTCTCTCTCTCTCTCTCTCTCTCTCTCTCTCTCTCTCTCTCTCTCTCTGTGTGTGTGTGTGTGTGTGTGTGTGTGGGGTGTGTGTGTGTGTGTGTGTGTGTGTGTGTGTACATCTTTCTTGTGTCTGCCTATTGCCCAAGACAAGGAAAGGAGCGAAAGAAAAAGGGAAAGATGAAACTATAACACGCAGCGAAGAAGAATGGCTTTCCTCTCCTTTAATCCCCATTCCGTCTTCCTCCCCCTTTCCACGGAACATGGACAGAAGATAGGACCTGGCCTATCGTCACTATCATCATTTTCTTTCTTCTATTCATCGTCCGATACTTTGACGGTGTTAAAATCTGTAAAATGATCTTTTGATGTCAAAATATTGCTCCTTCACACACGCAATACCGTTTTCTTCACGCAACTTGTCAATAAAGCGCAGTCCACACAGTAAGGGCAGCAGGGTAAATACAAATCTGCGTTTTTGTTTTGTAATACACTTTACTTTTCTACGTAGTCGAGTAAACGTGATCAACGCAGAGCAAAACATATACGACAATTTCCTCCAGGGATGCGCATGTACTGGGAGGCGAGCGCAGTTTCAGCGTGCACACCGATCTGTGAGCAAGGTAGGGACAGTCAGTAGGAATCCGTGTGTGTGTGTGTGTGTGTGTGTGTACGTGTGCGTTTGGCTGGCAGTTCGAGGGGGACACCCTGAACATCACTTGTTGCTTTGGAGCGGTGTCGTGGCCATCTGTGGCGAGGTGAGGTTTGGCATGTCGTGGTGGTGTCTGGAATAGTGTGATGGCGCTTCTTTTGGTGTGGATTTGAGATTCCGAAATGTTCGTTCTGCTGACACCATATTCGCTAAGTCTCTCTCTCTCTCTCTCTCTCTCTCTCTCTCTCTCTCTCTCTCTCTCTCTCTCTCTCTCCTCTCTCTCTCTCTCTCTCTCTCTCTCTCTGAAGAAGGTTGTAGGGTGTGGTTCTGAACTGTGTTTGTACAGCTGTCAGTATTTCTTCGAGTAAATTAATTACTTTTGTCGTAAAGGACCTCTCTCTGTCTGTCGTGTGTCTGTCTCTGTCTCTGTCTGTCTCTGTCTCTGTCTCCCTCCCCCCTCTCTCTCTCTTTCCCTCTGTGTGTGTGTGTGTCTGTGTGTGTGTGTGTGTGTGTGTGTGTGTGTGTGTGTGTGTGTGTGTGTGTGTGTGTGTGTGAGAGTGTGTGTGTTTGTGCGCGCGCGCGCGCGTGCGTGCGTAAAAGTATACAATTAAGTGTTTTATACAATTAAGTGTTTTATCTCAATATTTCCATCTGTTTTGTCAAAATGCTTGCTTTTATTAATTTTCATGCCATGGTATGAACGTGCCGTTTATTGAGGGTAAAATAGATAAACTGATGATATCAATTCATCTCTCTCTTCCTCAATAAAGCATGCGTTCTCTCTCTCTCTCTCTCTCTCTCTCTCTCTCTCTCTCTCTCTCTCTCTCTCTCTCTCTCTCTCTGTCTCTCTGTCGCTCTCTCTCTTCTCTCTCTCTCTCTCTCTCTCTCTCCTCTCTCTCTCTCTCTCTCTCCTCTCTCTCTCTCTCTCTCTCTTGTGTGTGGATGGACTCGGATGAAGACGAATCCTGAAGATGCTCACACATGGATATAAAGAGAGGCTACGACCTGTGACCTGACCCTGCACGTGACACACGACAACTTGACTAGAAGTACACACGAGACAAATGCATGTCAGTTTCGCGCATCGTCAAAGTGCCACCGAGATCAAAAGAACGCAATGAAATCGTGTTGAAGTGATCGACCACTTAACAAATGTAACGTTGATGATGATGATGACGGCTCCTTTGAGACAGATGGTACTGGAGACTGCTACAGCACGAGCTGAATGTGGCTGTGTAGGGAGCGAGGAGAAAAGAGAATGGGGAGAGGAGGGCACGGTGAGAGGCGTGACAGCGATGTCATAGAAAATGCGAGAGCGGGAAAAAGACAGACAGAAAGAAAGCGAGCAAGAAAGAAAGAAAAGAAAAGAAAGAAAGAAAGAAAAGAAAAGAAAGAAAAAAAAGACAAGAAAGAAAGCAAAAGAGAAAGAAAAAAGTAAAAGAGAAAGAAGAGAAGAAAGAAAGACAGACAGACAGAAAAAAAAAAGAGAGAAAGAACGAAAACGTTACATCAGCTACCTGTTTGTAACCGAGTAAAGAATCGTGGCACAGCATAGAAGTCCCTTTTCGATGACTTGATAACCCTCTAGAGTATGTGTGTAGTAGCAGCTGACACCGAACTGACTGACTTCTTGATTCTATACGACTACAAAAGACATCCATCAAATCTGTATCCCCCCTCCCCCCCCCCCCCCCCCCCACCCGACCCTACACTCTCCAAAATCCTTCGAATCGAATCCACCCACCCACCCATTATCCAAGATCCTTCGAATCTGTATCTCCACCACCCCCACCCACCCACCCACCCACACACACACCCACCCCTCCTACACTATCCAAGATCCTTCGAATCTGTATCTCCCTACGCTATCCAAGATCCTTCAAATCTGTATTCTTCTCTACATCATTCAAGATCATTCTAATCGGTATCCTTCTTTACAGCATCCAAGATGTTTCGAATCTGTATCCTTCTCTACATTTTCCATGATCATTCTAATCTGTATCCTTCTTTACAGCATCCAAGATGTGTCGAATCTGTATCCTTCTCTACATTTTCCATGATCATTCTAATCTGTATCCTTCTTTACAGCATCCAAGATGTTTCGAATCTGTATCCTTCTCTACATTTTCCATGATCATTCTAATCTGTGTCCTTCTCTACATTCTCCAAGATCATTCTAATCTGTATCTTTCTCTGCATATCCAAGATCATTCTCATCTGTATCCTTCTCT
>CM031625.1:35083201-35090701 GCA_018398815.1 Conus ventricosus
GAGTAGAGCCAGGAAGGGGTCATCCTGTGAAAGGATCTTCTTAGCTTCACGAACAGCACGTTCCGCCTCCCCATTTGCCTGTGGGAAATACGGCGAGCTGGTAGTATGTCTGAATCCCCACTGCTTACTGAATGCTTGAAATTCGTAAGCAGTGAACTGACGGCCATTGTCAGTGATGAGTAGTTCGGGAATACCATGATGAGCAAATATGTTCTTCAGTTTCCCGATGACAACTTCTGTTGTGATGCGAGGGAGATGGCTGATTTCCAAGTATCTGGAGTAGTAATCAACCACAACCAGATACTGCTGGCCCTTGTGTTCACATAAGTCTGCTGCGACTTGCTGAAATGGGCGATCCGGTAGGTCTGTTGGATGAGGGGCTCCTTCTTTGTGACGGCTGCTTTTCTTCACAGAATTTGCAGTTTCGGACTGTCTCAGCGATAGCAGATGAAAGTCCAGGCCACCACACAGAGTTGGCTGCACGTTCACGGCATCTAGTTATGCCAGTGTGTCCTTCATGGATCCTGCTGAGAACATCTTCTTGCATTTTCTCAGGGATCACTATGCGTTGCCCTTTTATGAGAAGTCCTTGGTTCACACTAAGCTCATTTCTGACAGAGAAGAATTCTCTGACTGCTGGATCCACTTGACTGATATAGTTGGGCCATCCGTCAAGGTGTAAGTCAGTGCAGTACTCATGACTTTGTCTTGAGCAGTTTCTTTTGCAATTTCTTGTAGTTTTTTATCTGAAGCGGGCCAGGTCTCTTTGATCATGTTGATGTGGGCCCTGATGTCCTCTTCACATGATGAGACAGTGTCAACTTGCTGAACTAAAGCTTCGTTTTGTGGACTCCTAGAAAGGGTGTCGGCTACAACAAGCTTTTTTTCTGGGGTGAATTCTGCTTTCACATTGAATTTCATGAATCTCATCAACATTCGCTGGCAGCGAAGAGGTGTTTCGTTCAGATCCTTTGTGTTGATCAGGGGTATGAGCGGTTTGTGATCAGTCTCTAATATAAATGACTCAAGCCCTATCAGGTATCTCTCGAACTTTTCACAAGCCCACACTGCTCCCAGACACTCTTTTTCGATTTGAGCGTACCCACGCTCAGCAGTGTTGAGAGTTCTGGAACAGTATGCCACTGGTTCTTCACTCCATCATGATCTTGAAGCAGCACTCCGCCAATGCCGTAGCTGCTAGCATCTGTGCTCACAGTGGTTTTCCTGTTGAGATCAAAGAACGCCAGTGTAGGAGTTGAAGATAGAGCTTCCTTGATCTCATTGAATGCGTTTGATTGAGGTTCTTCCCATATCCACTCTTTGTCTTTTTCTAACAATTCTGTTACAGGACGCAGAATGGATGACATGTTTGGGATAAAACGACCAAGAAAGTTCATCATGCCAAGAACACGTTTCAGTTCTGTCACATTCTTGGGGTCAGGCATGTTTCTGATTGCCTTCACTTTTTCATCATCTGGGCGTATGCCATCAGCACTGATGCGATGTCCAAGAAAGGTGATTTCTGTCTTGTTGAACTCTGATTTCCCCTTGTTGAGCTTCAGACCGATGTTGAAAAGTTTCTGCATCACTGAGTTGACACTCGCACTATGTTCTTCTGGGTTTTCATTGAAGACAAGTATGTCATCATAAAAGCAAATGACGTTTCTTTCTCCTTGCAAGATGTTTTCCATAGTTCTCTGAAAGATCTCGGGAGCAGATGATATCCCAAAAGGAAGTCTCTTATAGAAGAATCTGCCGAAAGGACTGATGAAAGTAGTCAGTTTTGCAGTACTTGGATCCAGTGGGATTTGCCAAAATCCAGATGTTGCATCCAGTTTTGTAAATATCTTGGCATCTTTCAGCTTGTACAGGATGTCTTCAATGGTGGGTATGACATACCGCTCTCTTTTGACTGCGTTATTCAGTTTCTTGAAGTCTGTGCAGATGCGAACAGCTCCAGATTTCTTCATCACGGCAACTATTGGGGCACACCAATCTGTAGGTTCAGTAACTTCTTCGATGATATCATTTTCTTCATTCGATCAAGCTCATCTTTGACTTTGTCGAGAAGCGGAATTGGTATCCTTCTTGCTGTTGCCACACTGTATGGTTCAGCATCCTCTTTCAGATGGATTTTGACTGGGGGACAATTAACAGGCTTATCATCCAGTTCTCCGAATGTTGAGTTCATCATACTGTCTACTCGCTGTACAAGACCCATGTGACTGGCAGCACCGCGTCCAAGAAGGTTGTCTGTGTCAGAGTTAATGACAAATATTTTCAGTTTGAATGAGTCCTTCTTGACGTTCACGGTACTCATGAAGTATCCTCTGCAACTCATTTTGCCTCCTGGACTGTGAAGTGTAGCGTTGGTATGCTGAAGTGGTGGGTGAGATTTCATGCTTTGGTACTCTGCAAGAGAGATGACTGATACATCGGCACCAGTATCAATTTTGAAGCGAATCGGTTTCCCGCAAATGTTCAAGTCCACAAACCAAGGAAGGACGTTAACATTGCTGTCAATGGCACCCAGAAAGTACATTTCCTCTTCCTTTACCGCACTCACTACAGGGTGTTGCTGACGACAGACTGACTGGAAATGTCCATATTTTCCACAGTTGTTGCAGATTTTTCCACGTGCAGGGCATTCTTGTCTGTTATGTTGAGGCTGTTTGCCACAAAATCCACATCTTGAACTGTTGCCGCTGTTTCGGTTTCCTTTGTGTTGATGGTAGCCAGCAGAAACATGACCACCACGACCATTTCCTCTGGAACCTCTTCCTCTGACTGAGTTGAGGTGAGATGCAGGCTGCTGATGATTTCTGTTGCCTTGGAATCGAGCTTGTGTATTGCCACGTGAACTGCCCACTGCAGGACGTGAATTCACGGCATCAACTTGTGTTCTTTGTTCCAAAAGCTGTGATTTGACTTGCTCATACTGACGGGCTTGCACGATTGCTTGCTGCAAGGTGAGGTCAGCTTGTAGTTGTAGCTTTTCTGAGAGTTCTTTGTCTCTTAATCCTACTACAAGGCGATCTCTAATTGCGCTATCTTTGTCAGCAAAGTCTGCATGTTCAGCTAAGTCATAGAGTGAGCGAATGAAAGTTTCCACATTCTCTCCAGCACCTTGATATCTTTGATGAAACACAGTTCTTTCATGAATGACGTTGACTTTGGGTTAAAGTGCCTATTGAACATTTCAATTATGTCTTCAAATGTGTGATTCGGATTGTTTCTGTCTTCAACTTCGTTTCTACGAACATTGAAAGTTCCAAAAATCTTCTCAGCTTCTTCCCCCATCGAATAAATTAGTGCACTCACTTGTACATCGAAGTCCTCAGTCGTAAGTTTCGCTGCAGTTCGATAACGAAGAAATCGTTGTCTCCATGTTGGCCACACTTCAGGCCTTGAAAAATCAAAATTTTCTGGTGGTTTGAATGCCATACTTCTTTTCATGAATTGAATTCCTCCGGAGGAAAGTTCTTTACCGCTGCCACCAACTAATAGTACTGTAGTCGAGCTAGATCATTCGTAAATTACACACGAAGACTTCGTTAACGAACAGCAAACTGTAATCTGTAGATATGGTAAACAAACGTTCAGTCGCCAAATCGAGGTTGGCGGAAATGACCTTTTCAATTCAAGAACGAGGCTCGTGTAGTCTGCTACACGATATCATTACACAAGCAAACAAAGAAATACAGATCACCAGCAAAAACACGAACTTTCTTTACGTCCATTTCAGTCTAGAGGTTCCATAGATTTACCCGAAGTTGTTGTATTGCACGACTCGGTGCTAAACGGTATATCCGCTGAAAGACTGGGTGCAGCTTACGGACTGTATATCAAGAAAAAGAAAACGACCACCATTGATCAATGCAGGAAGGCCTTACTGTCTGACTCCATCGACAATGCAGACGTATTCGTGCTTCATGTTGGGGTAAATGATCTCAAAGACACATCTGATCCAAAAGAAAAGCATCTACTTTCATTAACTTCGTGAAAGAATTACAAAAGCATTATTCTCAAACTCGAATTGTTGTTAGCAAGGTCGCCCCAACTAGGATAAAAAGCTAAACATCAAAAGAGAAATCTTTAATGACGAAATACATTGTAATCTTTCCGGTCAAAATAACGAGTCGTTCGTGTCCCACGAAACATCACCAACAACACTCAGCACATGTGGGACTTAATCCATCCCTCAGAAAGGGGTCTCAGCGTGTCTGCAGGCAACCTTGGTCGTCATCTTCATTACATGTACTGGAGAAAGCAAAGACAACCCGGTCATCGCTACAGCTCTCGTCGTCCCAGGGATAACCCACCCCGTCCACATCACCAGGGCAGGAGGAACTCTTTCTTGCTGCGCAGGGAACATCAGGACGAGATTACCTGTACAGTTGCCGAGCCCAGTGAAAGTCTTCTGTCTACGTATTTCTGTTGGATTGTTATAAGGCTGCCATTTTCATAGTTGCGCATGATTGTTTACAGTATTATCAGTCACTGTCCTGTTGATAGATTTTAGGTATTGCCATTCTGAATTTCAGTTTTTGGTGTTTGCAAAGTGTCTATTTTCATTTTAGTAGGCTATTACTGTGCTTCGCTTTATTTGCAATTTTCTCCTGTTTCTTTAATTATTATTCTTTATTACTTTTTGATGGATAAAAAGAAAATATAGTATCCTACAATGAACTGCCGTCAAATCACTACCAATATAATACACCTTCAACAACATCTGAGAACAACACTTATATGGTCTCATCCTTCAATCTCTAAATGTGACAAAGAAGGACTTGCCACGATTGGACCATTTCTTCTATCCACCAGTGTGCCAAGAAAGTGATTGTGCTGCGAAAATTTCTGTGGCCATTTATGTTAATGACCAATTATTTTACCATCCAATCCAATCGCCTGACAAATCGTTAGTTTTAAATATCGTTTCAGTGTATTTCCCAAAGGTATTATTGATGCAATTCTGACTGGCTACGTTCGTTAAATACTACAACTGATAAATGGTTAATAGCGGGGGACTTTATGCTCCTTTTGGGATACTATCTTGCGTCAAAGTAACCTCTAGCCTAATTGCTTGGTGGAGAATATTTCAGATTCCACTTTTTCTTTTAAATGACGGAAGTGTTACAAGACTGCCCGATGTTCCCAGCCACAAACCATCAGCAATTGATCTGACTCTGATCTCTCCAAAGTTAGTTCCTAGCTGCAAGTGGCAATTACACGATAACACTTTGGGAAGTGATCATATTCCTATTATCGTTACTTTCAGAGGATTGGAAGTTAAGCACAATGATGTAAAGGATAAAAACCTGAATTTTATTATAAACGAGCTGACTGGGCCAAATTTGAATCTGTTCTAAGGTCTTACGATGTTAGTTCTTTTGATAAATCAGACATTGAATCTATGTATACTCATTTTACAGAGGCAGTTTTAAATGCTGCATGCAAAGCAATTCCCAAAATTAATGTGTCAAACTCTTCGAAACACGTTGGTAAAGTATGGTGGACAGATTCATGTAAAAATGCTGTAGACAAAAACAAGAACACCTTAAATCGTATGCTAAAGTTAAAAAAGTGAAAGGCAGTGTTCCTGTCAAATCTGCTAAAACCAAAGAAACAGAGTTATAGAAAGTGCTAAAAGCAACTATTGGTCAACTTTTGTATTAATGAAATAAGTGACCATAAAGAAAAAGTAAAATTTGGAAAAGATCCATGAAATGAAAAATGGGATTCATACTACCAGAATATCCAGTTATTCTAGGTGATGAACAATTTCCTTCAGAATATCAAAAAGCTGAGCCAATTGCTGACACCCTTGTAAAGAATAGCTCTTACAATAGTCTATCAGACAAGTGCAGAACTTTGAGGGAAAATCACTCACAAAATGACATATGCAATGACCCTGAGAAAAATAATGATCACTACTTGAATGCTGAAATTACTTTTCAAGAATTACTGTCTGCTATCTGTTCATTACCTAAGACCAAGAAAACTTCTGTTGGTCTAGATGCCATTTCCAATGATTGATAAAACATCTTCCAGAAAAACCTTTTGTTATTTTTACACGGAATTATTAGTAAATGCTGGATTAAGGTAACATCCCATCCATATGGAGAGATTCAATTATAGTCCCCTATTTTAAAGCAGGGCAAACCAGTACATGATGTAAATAGTTATAGACCTATCTCTCTGAGTCTCACGTATGCAGATTAATGGAGCAAATTGTTTTAATCGATTGTCATATCATTGCGAAAAATGCGGGATTAATCTCTGTAAACCAAGGAGGCTTTAGAAAAGGCCAGATCAACCATTGATCATTTAGTGAAATTAACAACTCAAATCAAACACAATTTGCCAAAAGACAAAATGTTCTTGCCACATTCTTTGATATAAACAAGGCATACGATCAGGTTTGTCATGAACGATTACTATACAAGTTAAAAACGGTTGGGCTTTCTGGTCATATCTATGACTATGTTAGGAGATAGATCAGATAATGTGCTATAGCCCAGCCGACCGCAAAGGGCCACATCAGGGCTGTCTATGACTATGTTAAAACATTCTTGGCCAACAGAAGTATCCAAACAAGAATTGGTCACATTTATTCCTCTAAAAGATTCCTTGATATGGGTATCCCTCAAGGCTCTGTAATTGCTCCTATTCTGTTTAATATCCTAACTTACGATTTACCAATATCTATTTCCAAAAAAATTAACTTCATTCAGTATGCGGATGATATCTGTTGTGGATGAATGTTACTTTAAAAAAAGAAAACATCAAAAAGATCTATAAATTTTTATAAAAGAGCATATCAGTATATCTAGATAATATTGCTAAGTATATGTCTGAAAATGGTTTAAGCTATCACCTCAAAAATCTCACATGATGCTATTTGATGCGAGTGGATATGTTAACAATGCTCCAGAATTTAAAGTTAACAACATCACACTTAAATACGCTTCAAATATTAAATTTCTTGGTGTTGATATAACATCTAAGCTCGCTTGGAACCTGCATTTAGAACATGCTGTAAATCAAGCAAGAAAGTCATTGAACCTTCTAAAAGTCATAAGCAAACAAGCTTGGGGTCAAGACACAAATACATTAATTCATTTGTCCTTCTGCTTTAGTTAGATCTAAATTGTCATATGCACAAGAGGTATTCTTTAGTGCTCCGAAATATCTATTGGAAAAACTGCGGAGCATAGATTGTAAAACATATAGAATAGCCCTTGGCGTTCCATTTTCATGGTTCCATCATAGGATCCTACCATGAAGCAGGTGTATTGCCTCTTGATGATCAGCGAAAATTAGCCTGTGCTAAATACATTTTAAGATGCTCTACCATTCAAAATTCAAACCAAATGAACTTGAAAATTTGGTCCGATATTCATTTTCCTATGCGTGCAAAACGTATCCGATCTAATAAAACTATTCTTACACTTTCTTCTAAACTATTGACAAAATAAACACTAATCAAAAGAAATTAGC
>CM031625.1:35098201-35103201 GCA_018398815.1 Conus ventricosus
AATTTTCGAATACAAGTGTGAGAGCAGAACTCATATCAGAAGTCTACCACTTAATTCATTTTTTGCATTTACGTGTGTGTGTGTGTGTGTGTGTGTGTGTGTGTGTGTGTGTGTGTGTGTGTGTGTGTGCGTGCGCGCGTGCCTGTGTGTGTGTGTGTGTGTGTGTGTGTGTGTGCGTGCGCGCGTGCCTGTGTGTGTGTGTGTGTGTGTGTGTGTGTGTGTATGTGTGTGTGAGTGCGTGCGTGCGCGCGCGCCTGTGTGTGTGTGTGTGTGTGTGTGTGTGTGTGTGTGTGTGTGTGTGTGTGTGTGTGTGTGTGTGTGTGTGAATGCAGTTCAAAGTTGGTTCAACAGATCAGAACACTAGTTTTGCAATCACATCTTGCCAGTTCGAACAACGTTGTCGTCCAACATTTAAAAAAAACAAACAAAGACAACAACAACAACAAAACATTTTTAATGGCCATCCGAGAGCATCGTCGATTTGGTGGGACGGTGTAGTGTAGGAAAGATCCACCTTCCCCCACCGTCCTCGGACAGTTATCACTGTCTAACGAGGGTGGGGGTTTTAAACGTGAATACAGCTGACTGACTTACTGTTGGTTAATTCTTTAACCATTGGCCTGTGTGTCTGTGCGTGCGTTCGTGCGTGCGTGTGTGTGTGTGTGTGTGTGTGTTCGTGTGATAACAGATAGTCCAGGAATATGAGCGAGCGGTCATTTATCGTCTGGGTCGTCTGCTTCCCGGTGGTGCCAAAGGGCCAGGTAGGTTTCTGGTTTTAGAAATGGTGGGGGGGGGGGGGGGGGGGGGGTAGGGGTAGGAGGTGCGGAAGGGTTGCAAATCTGAACTTCGGCCCCAATACCCAACCTCTTCCCCTTTTCGCTTCTACACATACACTCAACTTGTTTTTCAACCATGTTTTCTGTCTGACATGTCTTGTTTTCTGTCATGTCCTTTTTTTCCCAGCCATATCTCTTTCTGTAAGATCTTCTGTTCTCTCTGTGTGTGTGTGTGTGTGTGTGTGTTGTGTGTGTGTGTGTGTGTGTGTGTGTGTGTGTGTGTGTGTTTCTTCTTTCTACCATCTCTTCTTTCGGCCGTCTTCTTTCTACCATCTCTTCTTTCAGTCATGTCTTCTTTCTACCATCTCTTCTTTCAGTCATGTCTTCTTTCTACCATCTCTTCTTTCAGTCATGTCTTCTTTCTACCATCTCTTCTTTCAGTCATGTCTTCTTTCTACCATCTCTTCTTTCAGTCATGTCTTCTTTCTACCATCTCTTCTTTCAGTCATGTCTTCTTCTATCATTTCTTCTTTCAGTCACAGATCGTAGAAAGAAAACATGACTGACGCAAGAGATGGCAGAGAGAAAACATGACAGAAGGAACAGGGTTTTCTTCTGTCACCTATTCTTTCAGTCTTATCTTCTTTCTGCCATCTCTTCTTCAGTCACGTTCTCTTTCTAACATCTCCTCTTTTTGTCTTTTTGTTACCATCAAATCTTTCACCCATGTCTTCTTTATACCACCTCTTCTTTCAACCATGTTTCTTTCTGAAAACTCTTTTTTCTGTATCTTCTTTCTGTCATCTCTTCTTTCAACCATGTCTTCTTTCTGAAAACTATTTTTTCCAGTCATATCTTCTTTCTGTCATCTCTTTTTTTTCAACCATGTCTTCTTTCTACCACCTCTTCTTTCAGTCATGTCTTCTTTCTTCCATCTGCTCTTTCAGATATGTCTTCTTTCTGCCTAGACTTCTTTCCTACATATTCTATTTTCTACCATCTTTTCTTTCTGTCACATCCTCTAACTGCAACGTCTTCTTTCAGTCATATCGTCTTTCTACCACCTTTTCTTTCACCCATGACTGTTTTCTACTGACTCTTCTTTCAATCATGTCTTTTTTCTGCCATCTCTTCTTTCTGCCATCTCTTCTTTCTGCCATCTCTTCTTCAGTCATCTCTTCTCTCTGCCATCTCTTCTTTCAGTCGTGTCTTCTTTCTACCATCTCTTCTTTCAGTCATGTCTTCTTTCTGCCATCTCTTCTTTCAGTCATGTCTTCTTTCTGCCATCTCTTCTTTCAGTCATGTCTTCTTTCTGCCATCTCTTCTTTCTGTCATGTCTTCTTTCTGCCATCTCTTCTTTCAATCATGTCTTCTTTCTGCCATCTCTTCTTTCAGTCATGTCTTCTTTCTACCATCTCTTCTTTCAGTCATGTCTTCTTTCTGCCATCTCTTCTTTCAGTCATGTCTTCTTTCTACCATCTCTTCTTTCAGTCATGTCTTCTTTCTGCCATCTCTTTTTTCAGTCATGTCTTCTTTGTACCACTTCTTTTTTTTTAGTCATATCTTCTTTCTGCCATCTGTTCTTTCGGATGTCTTCTGTCTGCAATCTGTTCTTTCAGATATGCCTTCTTTCTGCCACCTGTTCTTAGAGATATGCCTTCTTTCTGCCACCTGTTCTTTGAGATATGCCTTCTTTCTGCCACCTGTTCTTTCAGATATGCCTTCTTTCTGCCATCTGTTCTTTCAGATATGCCTTTTTTGCCATCTGTTCTTTCAGATATGCCTTCTTTTTGCCATCTGTTCTTTCAGATATGCCTTTTTTGCCATCTGTTCTTTCAGATATGCCTTCTTTTTGCCATCTGTTCTTTCAGATATGCCTTCTTTCTGCCTACTCTTCTTTCCTACATTTTTAAAGCTATTTTTCTTTCTGTCACGTCATCTAACTGCAACGTCTTCTTTCAATCATGTCTTCTTTCCGCCATCTCTTTTTTTCACCCATGTCTTCTTTCTACCGATTCTTCTTTCAGTCATTCTTTCTGCCATCTCTTCTTTCAGTCATGTCTTCTTTTTGCCATATCTTCTTTCCTTTGATGTCTTCTTTCTACACATTTGCTCTTTGTCTCACGTCCTCTTTTTGCTGTCTCTTCTTTCTGTCATGTCTTCTGTCAGATATGTCTTCTTTCCCGCTTGTCTATAATCTGCCATCTCTTCTTGAATCTTGTCTTATTTCCGAAACCCTCACCATTTTCTTCAGTTGTCTTTTCCTTCGCTGTGGTAATCTTTGTTCTTCTCTTACTCATGTCAGTACCTTTTCTTTTCTTTTTTCTGTCCTTTTTCTTTTTTCTTCTTCTTCTTTCAATTTGGGGGTGGGGGGGGGGGTGATGCGTGGCAATCTGTTTGTAGTGGGTCCTCGACTTAGTGCAATATTACTGGCCACACTGTCGGTGATTATCACTTTCTTGGTAATATGTCAGTCATGTGTGCTGTGATTGGTCAGAATATTGACTAAGGTGTGATTTGATTGCTCAGAATATCAGTCATGTGTGCTGTGATTGATGAGAATGCCAGTCATCTGTGATGTGATTGGTCAAAAAGGTGGTCAGTGTGTGTGTGTGTGTGTGTGTGTGTGTGTGTGTGTGTGTGTGTGTGTGTGTGTGTGTGTGTGCGTGCGTACGTGTGTGTGATTGGTCAGAGTGTTGCGTAGGTCTGATGTAGCAGGTCAGAATGTTGACCAAGATGTGATGTGACTGGTCATAATATTGACCAAGATGTGATGCGATTGGTCATATTGTTGACAAAGGTTTGATGAGATTGGTCAGATTATTGACCAAGGTCTAATGTGATTGGTCAGAATGTAGACCAAGATGTGATGTGACTGGTCAGAATATTGACCAAGATGTGATGCGATTGGTCAGATTGTTGACAAAGGCGTGATGCGATTGGTCAGAGTGATGACAAAGGCGTGATGTGATTGGTCAAGTTGTTGACAAAGGCGTGATGTGATTGGTCAAGTTGTTGGCAAAGGTGTGATGTGATTGGTCAAGTTGTTGACAAAGGCGTGATGTGATTGGTCAAGTTGTTGACAAAGGCGTGATGTGATTGGTCAGGCATGTTCTTCATCCTGCCCTGCATGGACGAGTACAGGAAGGTGGACCTGCGGACTGTGTCCTTCGATGTGCCCCCTCAGGAGGTCAGCGCTCTCTCTCTCTCTCTCTCTCTCCTCTCTCTCTCTCTCTCTCTCTCGCTCTCTCTCTCTCTCTCTTGTTGATGACAATGATATGCTTTGTCCTCTCTGTAAAGTGTCACAAGAAAATGAGATGCATTTTGTTCTTTGTTGTCCAGCCCTCATGGACATTAGAAATGAACTGATTAAGCCGAAATTCTACAGACAGCCTTCCCTATTTAGATTGACCCTATTGATGTCGTCAGCTTCAACAATAGATGTTAAAAATCTTTCGTTATTTTTGTATAAGGCATTTAAAATTAGAGAAATGGCTACCTCTTAAAAGTTACAAATGATTTGTCTTAATTGGGTATACTTTGTTGCATGTCGCATACATTTGTTTCCAATGTACTATTTCCATACCCCTTCATAAGGGGCCTAGGCCTATGTGAATAAATCATCCGAATCCGAATTCGAATCCGAATCCGAATCTTTCTCTCTCTCTCTCTCTCATCCTCACCTGCCATCCCCCCACCCCACCCCACCCCACCCCGTTCTTCCGCATCCCCCACCCCCACCCAATGACTCTCCATTCTCTCCTCCTCACCCAACTCACCCTCCCACCTGCCACTATTACCTCTCCATCGTTCCATTTCTCTGCGCCCACCCCCCCCCCTCCTCCCCCCTCCACTCTCCTCCTCACCCAACTCACCCTCCCACCTGCCACTATTACCTCTCCATCGTTCCACCCCCCCCCCCCTCCCCCCTCCACTCTCCTCCTCACCCAACTCACCCTCCCACCTGCCACTATTACCTCTCCATCGTTCCACCCCCCCCCCCCTCCTCCCCCCTCCACTCTCCTCCTCACCCAACTCACCCTCCCACCTGCCACTATTACCTCTCCATCGTTCCATTTCTCTGCGCCACCCCCCCCCCCCCCCCCCCCCCCCTCCCCCCTCCACTCTCTCATCCCATTTTGTTTTTAACTTTTTGATCGCCTCTGATTCAATATAGACAATTCCAGCTCTCGTTGTTTTGTTAAGATGCATTGTTTTCATACC
>CM031625.1:35105701-35108201 GCA_018398815.1 Conus ventricosus
TAATTTACTCGTACTTCATTTGAAAGACAGAAAATGAATCATGCGATCGCTGGGAGTTAGTTTCATTTCATCTGGGTGCATGAGAACTGTGTATGTTTTTAAACACACCTGTACTGTTAAAAAAGTTCATGTGAGTTTTGGAAGAATATGTAGCTTAGAATCAGCAAATGTATACTAGTTGAGAACATTCTTTTTAAAAAAATCGTTTTTAAATCTGTGTTTCGACCACTTTTTCTCTTTCGTTCCTTTTCCTGTTAACTGGATTATTCTGCTTGCTTGTTCAGAGTGTATACTCAAACTTTTTGTTGTTGTTGTTCTTTGGTTTACTTTTAGGTTTGTCTACCTTTTGATTATTCTTTCATGTAAATAAGACGATATTTTTTTTCCTTGTTTTACTTCGTTTTCTTTCTCCTTCGTTATTTTCTTGATCTTTCGTCAGGTATACGTTTATCTTTATCCGTTGATTCTTATTCTTTGTTGATTATCTCCTCACTCGGGCCCTTTGATATGCAGTACTTGATTCTGATCCTTTGAATCTTATTCCCTTTGATATGCAGTACTTGATTCTGATCCTTTGAATCTTATTCTTTTTCCTTTCATATCCTTCGATCCTAATCCTCTGGGTCTTTTCCTTTGTTTGTTGTCCTTTGATTCTTGTATGTTGGTGTTTTTTGTATCCTTTGATGATTATCCTTTCTTATCCATGCTTCTTAGCCTGCGTTTCTTATCCGTTTGATTCATACTCTATTTCTTTCGTTTAAGTGATTTGTTGTGTCCTTTCCTCTGTGGTTCTTATCCTTTGATCCGTTTACTTTGATTTTTTTGTCAGTTGGTTCTTATCCTTTGATTAGTATCCTTTGTTTTTTGTGTATTCTTATTATCTCTTATGTTCATCTTCTTTGCTTTGTTATCCTTTGTTATGCTTTGATTAATACCTTTTGTTCTGTATCCTTTTTATTCTTATCAGTTTGATATTAAATGTTGTTTTTTATGCTCTGATTTTTATTCTTTATCTTCTATTATTTGTTTATACTTTGGTTAAAATCCTTTTTGTTTTGTCATCCTTTGTTTTTTGTCCTTTGCTCAAACTCTTTTGATTTTCATCCCTTTTTTAACACATTTCTCTGTTCCTTTGATACTTATGTTATTGTGCTTTGTTCTTATCGTTTGGTTGTTACCGGTTTTTATTGTTGTTTTATTTTATTCTGTTGGTGATGGTGGCAGTGGTGGCGGCGGTGGTGGTATTTTTTTTTCCTTATCTTTTTTAACCGAAAAGGACGACAGGAACAAGCTCAGTGGTTTTTCAATATTTTACCATAAAATTTTGATACTTTTTTTGTTCAATCCCAAATATAACCCAAACACACACACACACACACACACAAGAAACAGACACACAGACGCATCAAACTAATCTAAATAAAGAAATGTTCATAAATAGACATAACTGATTTCACATTGACTTCAAAAACAAGAACCTCAAGCAGATGCAATTCTTAAATCCGCAAACAAGGCCTACAAAGAGTCCCCATCTTTGACACTTTGAATCCAAAAAGAACGATGTCAAGGACTTGTTATCGCTGACACAATGAGTACAGAAACAATGTCGTCTTTGACGTTATGAATCCACAAAGCCCTCCGTGGAAGTGAAAACGAAAGTGTGTTTGATAATACCAGGACAAAGCAACGGACGCTGTGATGGCGATCTCCATGCTATCATCAGAGTTCAAAATTATATTGTTCTTCGTGACAACATGTCCGTATGACCACAAATTACTATTATAATACGATGATAATAATCACCTTTATTATGATGACAATGTGCTTTGCGTTGATATGGCGTGAGGTGTATAATAATAATAATGATGATAACAATGATAATGATAATAATACTTGTTATATAATGAAGATCATCATCATCGTCGTCATCATACAATAACAACAACAATGATGATAACAATAAGAGTAATGATAATAGTAGTTATAATAAACTACTGACGTATGACACAGCCTTCTCTGGATGACGCCACACATAATATTAAGTACAGTAATGGTAATAGTAGAAGCAGGAGGAGGAGTAATGACAAGAATAGACGATGTTTGGAAATCTGCAAGGGAGGTAATCAGTGGTAGAGCTCGCGTTCAACGCGAGTGACCACGCCATTTAAAATGGGACAAATGCCACTAGTGGGCACATCCGAAACAGTTTTGTCCCATCAGTTACCTCAACATTCAAATTAAATTGAGAAAATGCCCAAACATGAGTATCATTATCCTGGCGTGCGTTTCAAATCAAATATTTGATCTTTAGATCCTTTCGCTCGACCAGTAAACTGAGAGAAGGTAATTCTGTCTACAATTGAAAAACAGATGTTATCTTCCCTGATTTTTCTTTTTTTTTTTTCTTTTTTTTTTTTTTTTGGGGGGGGAGCTCATTATAGTATATATCATGATCATTATAAAACTAAAATCACCTGTTCCCAATTAGGAAAAGAAGGAA
>CM031625.1:35113201-35115701 GCA_018398815.1 Conus ventricosus
CCCTTTTTCTTTTTTTTTTTTTTTTTTTCTTTTTCTTTTCTTTCTTTTTTTTTTTTTCCTTTGTTCGTTCTTCTTTACCGGATTGTAAATATTGCCACTACTACTATCTCAACGGCTGCTGCTGCTAAAGCAACTGCGACTACTAAATGTCTTACAACCACCCGTTCCACGACCTAAAGATGGTTTCCAGCAGTCGGCAGCACTGTAAACCCCATGACATGATCTCTGTCCCACCCCTTTTGCAGGTGATCGCGGCAGAGGGGGAGCAGAAGGCCTCCCGCGCCCTGAAGGAAGCGGCAGAGATCATCACGGAGTCTCCAGCGGCCCTTCAGCTGCGCTACCTGCAGACCCTCAACTCCATCTCGGCGGAGAAGAACTCCACCATCATCTTCCCCTGCCCATCGACCTGATGAAGGCGTTCATGGGCAAGGCGCAGTAATCCGGGTGGCGGGGGTCCTGACAGAAGGGAGTGTGCGTGGGCAGTGAGAAACTTTCAGGTCCTTTTTTTTCTATGAACAGTCAGCACGAGAACGGTCACAGCCCGAATGGGGAAAGTCAGTTTGGTTTCATCAGGGCCGTAGTTGGACTGTTCATCTCCTCTGTCTGCAGCATAATTTTCTCTTTCTGTCTCTGTCTCTCTGTCTCAGTATCTCTCTGTCTCTCTCTCTGTCTGTCTGTCTCTCTCTCTGTCTCTCTCTCTCTCTCTCACACACACGCACGCAAAACTCTCTCTCTCTCTCTCTCTCTCTCTCTCTCTCTCTCTCTCTCTCTCTCTCTCTCTCTCACACACACACACACACACACACACACACACACACACTTTGTTTGTCTTATAATTCTTAGCGATTACAGACTACATTTTTGTGTTATAATTTGTATACACATTTGTAAAAATTGAATTGTTTGACCATTCAAAGTCAGTAATGACGATGCTTCTCTCTCCTCTCTTCTCTTCTCTCTCTCTCTCTCTCTCTCTCTCTCTCTCTCTCTCTCTCTCTCTCTCTCTCTCTCTCAAATTGTTCACTTGCTTATCCGTGTTGTTGTTAAGAGTTAAGGTCTTATTATTATCAATCTGAGTACTCCCAAATCGATATTAATTCTCTTTATGTTCGGGTTCACAAAACAAAGCTCAAAACACTTACATAAGTGATTCTAACCATTTGGGTGAATCGTACAAAACGTGGTCATGTACCCAAACCAAAAGAAAAAGAGTCAGATGATGAGTCTGATCCTTTGGTGATTGGAGTCGATTTCTGTCCTAAGACACTTTTCTTTGTGACCTACCCCAACAGATCGTAAAACAAAATATCTTTTAACACGATTTATATGTCTTAAACCCTTCCACATGATTTATGAAGAAATCCGTATAAGGATCTGTTGTTTATTAGACACTTTTTTTGTTTAATTCTTAACAAAAGGTATTTCGATATGAAAAACTGCATCAACGTTGTGACAATATTTCCAATAGCTCTGCTTACGTAAAACTAAATATCCTGAGAGTTAGCAATCATAAAGAATTATATTGTAAGATTTACAGATGTTCTACGAGCATGTTATGTTACTGGGGCAAAGAAAGAGAAATCTGTACAAAAACAGAAGGGTGAGGTTGGGGGGAACAACAACGAAAAACAATACTTTTCACCATTGCCATCAACATGGAATAGGAAGGGAGGTAAGGCACTATGCAAACAAGGAATGTTACAGTAATAGTAAACACGTATGTACATGACGTTGTCATTTTGTGTTATTGTACATTGTCCACAAACAACAAGTTGAGAGGTATTTTTGCAGCATTTTGTTTCCTCAAAGTGGTGTGTGGAAAGCGTGTCTTCTTCAACAAATTGGAGCTCAGTGTTATTGCACAGTGTCCACAAACAACAAGTTGAGAGGTATTTTTGCAGCATTTTGTTTCCTCAAAGTGGTGTGTGGAAAGCGTGTCTTCTTCAACAAATTGGAGCTCAGGTACCGTTTCAGTGGCGTCAGAACAGGGGGTGGGGTGGAGGGAAGGGGTGGGGGCTGGGAGGTTGGTACCAGCCCCCCTCCCTCCCCCTTCCTTCCCCCCCCCCCCCCCCCCCCCAATGGAAATATTGAGATGGCCAGGCTATCTTCTCCCCCTCCTTCCATCCCCCAATGTTTAAAGCCAAAATGTGTGGACAGCGCGTTAATATGACACCCCCACTCCCGGATATTTTCCAACGCCATTGTGCTTGTCAAACTCAGGCTCGGGAATCTTCAACTGACTGCAGCTCTGGCACTGTTTGTTTACTGTATAGAGAGGGTGTCTGTCTTCTATAACAGGCTATTGGTGCCGCTTGTCTAGTTCTGCAGTTGGTGTCTTCTTTGTCCGACTGTTGTTCTGGTAATTGTTTATCCCGTTTGAATGCAGTTTACAGTGTTGAAAAACGAGTAAGAAATATTTTTTAAAAGATTAAAAAGGGAAAGGGGCTATGGTAAAGTGGCATCATTAAGGCTCTCTTCGTGACAACAGATCTCGTGTTCT
>CM031625.1:35120701-35147308 GCA_018398815.1 Conus ventricosus
TTTGGGGTAAAAACCACCCCCATTCCACGATCTTCCAGAAACTTCAGGTAAAACACACACAACCACAAGTGTGTGGTTTGGTGACTTCAGGGTTTGCACCCACCACCCCGGGTTGATTAGGGGATTTCAAAACAACGACCACACCACCCTAGGGGTCGGTTAGGTGACTTTAAGTCTAATGCCCACCCAGAGGGGGCTGGTAAAGGGAAATTTACCAGTCAAACAGCTCTAAAACCAACGGTTATCCATACGGATTTTTTAACACCCCCAAACCCAAACAAAGGCATCCCAACGAAAAGAAGTCCATCACATCAGCTGCCCTCGTGAAAAGGGTGTCAGAGGCCTGTCAAAGGGTTTTTACCAAAAACCCGGGGTTCAATGTTACACAAACCAGTGATTCCATACATCCGGTTTAAAAAAGTCAAGGACAAAACGGTTGGAAAAAAAAAATGGGGTTTGGGGTATCACATTCAATTTTAGGGGTGCAGTGAGGACTATATTGGAGAAATGGTCGGCCTTTTAAAAAAAGGCTAAAATTTAATGAACACCTACCAAAAATTTTTCTCATATTAGAACATCTGACAACAGCAACAACCCACCATACCCAAAAAGTTTCAAGCCCCCATAACTGCAAACTGAATTAACAGCTCACAAAAAGGAAAATGAAAGAAGCAATAGAAATCAGGGGGAGAAAACCAAGTTTGAACAGAGACTGTGGCTTGGCCTGCCCCCCCTTTTCAAAGGGTGCGACACCATCACTCCACCAGTGAGGACACTCAGAAAACACCAAACACCCAATTTCCAGTCTTGGGGGCTGAGAAGCCACAGTATGGCCGAAAATTTCCCCAAAGTAAATTTTTTTTGACTTTGGTCAAACACACAGAAACGAGGAACTTAGGTGCAACTTCCCCCCTCCCCTCAGGTGTCGGTTAGGTGACTTCAGATAGATATCCACCCCCATCCCAGGTGTTGGTTGGGTTGTCTAAAGGGCAGGTGACTTCAGGTTAGACCACACCCCCCGGGTGAATTTTTGGTGATTTTAGTAAATGACTACACCCACTCCGGGTGTCGGTTAGGTGTTTGGTGAATGACCCCCCCCACCCCAGGTGTTGGTTAGGTGCTTCAGCGTGACGACCACATCCCCCCCCGGGCCGGGTTTTACATATTTCGGTTTGAACAACCATGTGCCCCCACCCCAATGATGTGGCGTAGGTTAACAACTTCAAGAAATGAGAGGAGCCTTTTTGTTTCTAAACCACACGAGCTTAAATCACCCCCCTTAAGGCGGGGGTAGTTAAAAGCAAAAAACCCCGTTTTAAAAAGGGTTGATTAAAAATGGATAAGCTGTGAGATTGCTTTTTAAAAGCAGATAAATTTAAAGGGGGTGTTAAAATGAGAAGACCGAATTTAAAAATGGTTTTTAAAATGCAATGACGCGATTAAAATTATCTGTTAAAATGAGATGCACGAATTCGATGGGCTTTTAAAAATGCAGACATCACAAAGATGGCAATCAAAAGCAGATGTGGCCCATTAAAGCAGGCGGTGAAAATGCAGGTGAAAACTCCCTTAAGGGGATTTCAAAACAGGGACCCCACATAAAAAGGGGAGTTAAAATGCAGAAAACCCACGGAAAATAACGTGTTCATTGCAAAAAAACATCACATTGGGGTGTGGTGTTGTTTCGGACGACGAAGACCATTAGTCATCCTGGGTCGGGGGGGGGCGGGGGTAGATGGCTGGGAGGGGCCCTCTGCGCCGGAAAGCCTATCACGTACGGGACAGGGGGGGGTGCAGCAGCTGGAGATGTTGACACTGGGCTTCCCGTCATCCTGCGTGCTCAGCTGCGCGATTCTGTTCCTTCACGGGTCCGCACCTTTTCGGGCAATGAGCCACCCGTCTCGTCCTGGATCTGCTCCCATGTTTTGGGGGTGATGTTGAGGGCCTTCAGGGGCTTTAGGGTATCCATTTTTATGAGGCGAAACGCAATGTTTAGGTTAGATCCCCCGGGCAAAAAAGCCACCTACTTCTTTAAGCTGAGGGGAAATAATAAACAGAGCTCTTTTACCCACTCCACTCCCTTTTCTTCATCTGCCCCCTCTTGTTTTTTTATCTGTCCAAACGCCTTTTGAATGCCCCAAACTGCTGCTCAGCCAAATCACGTTTCGTGAGGGACAACCGCACAGTACACATGTAGATTTATGCGGTTTAGCGCTACGTTCAGATTAGAAAATGCATGAACCAGGAAGAAACCGCTTCAGGAATCCCCCTCTCTCTCTCTCTCTCCTCTCCCCTCTCTCTCCCGCTTCACTTTTGACTTTTTGGTGTGTTTTTTTTGTGTGGGGTTTGGGTGATAGCTATCCTCAATCTCCCCTCTACAAATCAAAACATACTGAGCTTTATCTTCATTAAAAAAAAATGGCTAAAATTGAAGGTAGGTGGTTTTCACAGAGCATGGGTGTTCAGTTATCCCAAGCAAAAGCAAAAGAGAGGTTTTTTTCAGTCTCCAAGATCGAAGATCAAAGCGAAGTGCTTTTCCTGTCTCGCAGATAAATAGAATGCGGTCATTGTGTTGTCTTTGTCCAAACGGAGATATGTTGTCATGATGAAAGATCAAACTTCCGTGCCTTGTTTCTGCTAACTTTTCTCAACAAGCTAACTTTTATCTTATTGTTGATGTACTTTTGTACATCTGTTTGGTGTTTGGTATGATCAGTATTGTTGTTAAAATGTAACATTGTCAATTTTGGATTCAAGTTCAAGTGTACATTATGCTATATTGTTTGTGGTGTGGAAACAAACGGACAAACGGAGTCAGACGAGCATACATACAAACATACAAAAAGATGGACAGGCATATAGAGTAATGTGTACTACGCAGACAGGTAGATTGATAAGCACTGTTCTACACAATATGCCAAAATAGTGCATATGTATAATGTACATTGATTTTTGTCGTCATTAGAATGGTTACACACAGCAAACGTAAGCAAAATAAACTCCTCGTGTTTCCCATGCAGTGCAAGCTGTTGATAATCGCAGCTTTTTGTCTTTTTACCGGCAAAATAGAGTAGAGACGTCTTGATGATATCTCGCACTCTGTCTTTCAAATACGGTGTGATTGGTATTAGGAAAACGGCTGGCGAGTGATCGTTTTCCTTCGCAGTTGTCACTGATACGTGGTGATATGGGGTGACCGTGGTGCAGGAGCCGGTCGTCCGAGATTCCGGTTACTAGACACTGTCTTCATTACACGGGAAGTCATCAGTGACCTCGGTGTAGAAGTCGGTCGTCCGAGATTCCGCTTACTAGATAATGTCTTCGCGACAAAGGAAGTCGTCAGTGACCCTGGTGTGGAAAGTCTGTCGTCTTTAGTTCCAGTTACGGAACACTGCTTTCAGTTGTTATGACGGTTCACAAAGCGAGTCGGTGTGCAGGTCACAGGGTGAAATGTTATCCACAGGTCTCTCATACATTCACATTTTGGACAGACCTCTGCAGCAATAACTGGATACTCCAGAAAAAAAGTCTCAGGGGACATACTATGTAACGCACAGCACGAACAACTTTGATGCACACCCCTCCTACCTACCTCTTGTCACCCCACTTCCCTGTCTCACTCAACCTGATCCAACACACCATGTGAACTCTATTCTCGTGTCGTTTGCCTTGTGCTATTTGTCATCTTTGAAGATTTTCTGGTTCCGTAAAATCCATGTTCTGATTACTGTTTTAATGTGAGGATGAATATTCCGTGTTATCTGTCAATGTTTGGTGCCAAATAAATGTGATATTGTATATAACTCTGTGTTTGACTTAATACATCGTGAAAAAAAAAGTGGTGGCCCTGCATGAGAGTACACATCTGGTGTGTTTTGTTATGTAAATAATGTGCTCATCCTGTAAGGGAATGCACACGTCTGTTACAACACAAATTGTCGTGCCGGCACAAATTATTGCCAGCGACTCTTTGAGCCAGACATGAGGCAAATTGTTGCCTCTGGCATATGTTGTCGCCCAGATGAAAATGTGTGCTGAGAGTACCTTTTCCTGGAATAACTAAAGCCGTCATGTGTCTGTTGTTCATGGTTTTTACGGCATGAATCTTCATTATCCCCACCGTAACAGGCATATGCAACAAATCGGTCAGTTTCAATTAAACTTATTGTTAAGTGTGACTGGCTAGCGGCGAGTTGATGCAATGTCCGTTATCTACCAGTCATTGAAGCAGTTGAAGCACCACTGCACATTTTCCAGTCGCTACTTTCAATTCTGTTGAATTGATTATTTCATCAACCCCTGACCAGTTTCAGTGAAGCTTAGTGTAACACTTTGGAGCTTTTGGTCGTTGTGACACCACTAATGTCTTGCATCTAGAGGTAGAGTGCAGTTCGATAACCATGCAGCCCCTTGGACAAATTACTGAACTCGATGTTTGAAAAAACGCGTTAATACAAATGAACAAACAAAGCAAAGAAACAAAATTTGACTAAGAGATCAACAGACGCCACTGCTGTCTTTGACACAGGCAGCAAAAATCCAGCTGGAACGAACGACAGCCAAAGAGGCCCCCTCCACTATAGTCTCCCACGGGCAGTTCAGCAGCTTCGTTCAGGACCCCTCGACGCCAGATTTCAACAGCTGTTACATCAATGTGCCTTACATGGCTGAGCCGTTCTCCATGGGGAACGGGGAGTTGTTTGTTGTAGTGGAGATGGTGGTGTGTGTGCTGGGGGAGGAGGGGGATGCGGGAGGGGGGGGAGGGAGGAGCAGTAAGTGGTAGATGTGCAAGTAGCCTGGCTTCGAGCGAGTCTGACTTCTAGGCGGATAATCCAAGGAAAGCCTTCATCCCAGCATCTATTCAGGCGAGTCTAGCCTCTAGACGGATAATCTGCTAGGAAGCCATCACCCAGTGTCTAATCGGAGAAATCTCATTTGGATAACTCTCTGAAAGCCATTCTTCCAGTGTCTTATTGGGCGAGTCTGGCTTTTAGTTGGATAATCGATAGACAGCCATCACCCGCAATCAGGCTGAGAATAGTCTTGCTTCAGGTCAGATGTCTGACCTTCAGCCAACAACCCTTTAAAAGCCATAATCCCAGGTTTTTTTCGTTAAAATCATTTTCGTTATTAAGGCTGACAATATTCTGGCTTAAATACTAATCGCTTGAGTCTGGCTCACAGTTGGACGACCCCCACGAAAGCTGTCAGCCAAGCGGCGAAAGGGCCGAGAATACGCTGACCTCTAGTTGTGCTTGTCCAGCTTCAAACGTAATGCACACACACATACAAATACAGGTGTACTCTCTCTCTCTCTCTCTCTCTCTGGGGGGCATGACGGGTAATGGCGTCCGGATAGCAGCGTTTGTATACTGATGCAAGGAATGTTGCTTTATACGGTGTTGTTTTGAACTGTTTCAAGTTGGTATTCTATGCAATGGTACAGTAAGTAAACCGAGTAATCGAAACTAAGTGACAATGGTGGACTTGTTGATGTGGAGGGCCGCTATCGGCATATTTTGTGGCAGATTGAATGCCAGGTCAAAGTTCACCGGAAAGAAGGATTCTGGTTTCGGACAGGAGAGCAGTGACACGGACAGTGAAACGATGATAACTTCTGCTGATGTTATTGTTATATTTGTACAGTGCTGGGCGATCATCGCTCTTATTAACACTTTGTGCAACAATGTGTCCAAAATGCTGACAACAGACAATGGACTGTTTACAGAAAGTGTAAACATGAAAGGGACTATGTCATGTGCTAAATATTTCATGTGTGTCAACACCGGTATGTGTCAGTGGGACACGCACGTGCAAGTGCCTGTCCTTGCTTTTGGGGTCGTGCATGCCGTGTTCTCACTGCGTAAGCTGCTGCTTTGCGGTGACGTGGAGACGAACCCGGGCCCCAACCTGACGGACAGGTGCACCCGGAAAAAGAAAATGCGGTGGCGAATACTACGACAGGACAAGACGACTTGATGGAGAGAATTATACAAACCATGCAACAACAGTTTCAGCATCAGACAACAGTGATCAGGAATGATCTCAGTGAAATAAAAGATGAATTAAGTCAAGTGAAACAACAATGTGCGGAGATCAACAGAAGATGTGACAGACTTGAAGCTGGCCATAGACAGTTGACAGAAGCTGTGACTGACATGACGACAGACATACAACACTTGTTTGCGGTGTCAGATGACAGAAAAGAAGAGACGCAGGAACTGACTGAAACACTCGAAGAAATCAAAGAAGAGGTCAAGAAACTAAAAATAGATACGGACAGACTCGAGGACTTCTCACGCAGAGACAATTTACGCTTCTTCGGGATTCCCAGAAACAAGCCAGCGAGACGTTCGACACATGTGCCAAAGCAGTGGTTGATATTCTAAACAGTACTAATGATGACAGACGATGGACAGATGACGACATAGAGCGAGCTCACCGGATAGGATATGCACGTGAGGGTCATACAAGACCTATGATAGTGAAATTTAGAAGTTGGAGAGACAAAATGTCGCTGTTAACGAACAGAAACACACGACAACAACTACAGGAACAGGGAGTGAGAGTGGCTAATGACTATACCAGAGCGCAAGCCCAAATAGCTGCACAAGCTAGGCGGGAAGGAAAGAGGGCGTTCTTTAAGAAAGGTCAGCTAGTCATAGGCCCTCGATTGCCAGATCCCCGAACATATGCCCAGGTGGTGGGAAGTGGGGAGGACTGCAGTACTGACAGAAGTGTCAAACCTAATGCTGGCAGGACAAATGTTCAGAACACTACAGTTCTGAATGAGAACGACCGACGCACTGAAACCAGTCGCCATGACAACACCATGAGTCGGGGCGAGATAAACGTTGACAGTAGGGGTTCTTCCCCTGCTTCTGTGCATGGCAGTCGGCCCACCCAGAGTCAACTGCGGCGTGACGATGGTGACGGGAGTGGTGGACACGTCCCTCGCAGCTACACGAAGACCAGGCGGTACGGAGCAGTGACAACCAGCGGGGATTCCCCGAGTTGTGTCACTGGAGGACACCGTGGCACAGACGCACGTGCACCCCGTGGAGGGCACGCATCGAGCAAGCAGGCAGGAATTCAGACGTACCTGGGTAACCGGCCAAGCAGGACTGCAGCTTCGAGTCGTGGCAGGGGGACAGCCAGTCAGCAGGCATCTCGCCCTGTTAACGCAATGAGGGGGGATGGCAGCCAGGGTGGTGGGTTTACATCTCCCTCCGCTCCCCCACCCTCTGTTCGTGCTCCACCCGATCGGCAACAGAGTGGTAATGGTGGTAAAGATGGGGGTTGCAGAGCGGCTCAAGGCGGAGGTCAGCGAACTGGATCAGCGGCCATTAGCGGGGATTCCCCCCGTGTCTCCACGGATCGACGTCACGGTAACGACGAACACACAGCGCGTGGCGGAGTTGTGCCCGACAGACAGAGTGGCATGCGAGCGTACCTGTCTGACCAGTCCAGCAAGTCTCCATGTGGGGAAAGGGGTACGGGTGGTACTAGAGCCTTGCGTTCAAACTCTGTAAAAAGCAAATAGGACAGGCTAGACCATCCACAACAATGGACTTTCCTAAGTTATAATGTTGAAAATTTGTTTCCAAAACTGCGTGATGTTTCTTTTGTACATTATGTTAACAAATTTGATTTTGTTTGCCTCACAGAAACCTTTTTAGATTCGTCTTTTGACTATAAATGCATCTTCAATGATTATATGAAATTTCATGTTTCAGCTAGAAAGTTTTCATTTCATGGAAGAAACTCAGGAGGTGTGCTCCTTTTAGTAAGAAAGTGTTTAGAAAAATATGTAAAAGAGATTCAGATAAATTGTGACAATACAATTGTTATAAGAATAAATAAAACTGTTT
This sequence comes from Conus ventricosus, assembly GCA_018398815.1. Taxonomy (NCBI): domain Eukaryota; kingdom Metazoa; phylum Mollusca; class Gastropoda; order Neogastropoda; family Conidae; genus Conus; species Conus ventricosus. The sequence continues at coordinate 35,128,573 of CM031625.1, forward strand.
TCGGTGTGAATAAAGATATCATTTTTGTTGGTTGTTATATTGTTCCAGAAGGAGGCCCTCTATATAATGATAAGGTTATCAAAGATGGCGTACTTTTATTAGAAGAGGCTTTACTGGAAAAGTTTGATAAAGATGATGTATACTTTATTGTAACTGGTGATATGAATGCTCGAACAGGTCAGATGCAATCTGAGCATGAAGATATGACTATGTGTGATTTTGATTTGTACGAAATGGATGACATTTTTTTACGTCATTCAAAAGATATGGTTGTAAATAGCTTTGGGAAAACGTTACTGGATTTTTGTTTTTTGTTTGATATGAATATTTTAAATGGGTTTTGTGACGGAGATAAAGAGGGTAGTTACACTTTTGTATCCCCTAATGGATGTAGTGTGGTTGATTACTTTTTGATTCATGTTGATTTATTACCGAAATTTGATTTGCATGTTGGTGACTGTGTTCATTCATGGCACTTGCCAATCGAAGTTGTATGGAATAACGTTCACCGGAATCTGGAAAGTAACCAGGTTAAACAGTCAGGTGAAGAAAAAATTGTTTGGTCGAATGAAAATGTTCAAAAATATAAAGATGAACTTGAAAGTGAGGAGTTCCAAAGTTGTTTACAGTCATCCCTCCTGCAAATGGATATTGATATAAATGATAGTTTAAACCTTTTTGTTAATGCTTTATATGGAGCTGCTGCATGTATGGTCCGCACGGTAGGTCAAGGTCGAATAAAAAGTAATGACTGGTTTGATGTTGAATGTGAGAGAAAGAAAGCAGAAGTAAAAAGGCTGCTTAAAAGATTTCAGAGATGTAAAACAGCTAGTGATAAAAAAAAAAAAGAGTAGAATATGCAGTGTCACGAAAAGAATACATCAAACTGAGAGAAACTAAGCAATTAGAATTTGAGGAAAATAGACTAAAGAAATTAAGAGAATCCACAAACGATTCTAAAACATTTTGGTCAGTAATAAGATCCGTTAATAAGAAAAGCTTAATTTACAATGAAATCTCCATCTTACAATGGTATGATCACTTTTTGCATGTCTTCAATGATTCAGATAATACTGTTCCTCTGGAAGAAGACGTTTCACTGGATGATGAGGATGAATCTGTGCCATTGTTCAATAACACCATTTCTAGAGAAGAAGTAATGGATGGTATCAGACATTTAAGGACAGGGAAAAGTGCTGGACCTGATAGAATTGTTGGAGAAATGTTGAAAGAAGCAAATTCGATCATAATTGATTATCTTGTTCGCTTATTTAATGAGCTTTTTGAACACAGCAATTTTCCTTTAGAATGGGCTAAATCTATTATTATTCCAATTTATAAAAAAGGTGACTCCAGTAATCCAGATAATTATCGTGGTATAGCACTCACTAGCACTATAAGCAAAGTGTATACTCATATTTTGAACAAAAGATTATCAAAATGGGCTGAAAATGAAGGAAAAATATTAGAAGAACAGGCAGGATTCAGAGCAAATTATAGTACTATTGACCATATATATACACTATATTCACTTGTACAGAAATATCTATTGAGCAATTCTAAACTCTATATAGCCTTTGTTGACTTCAGGAAGGCTTTCGACTCTGTTAATCGTAATATTCTTTGGAACGTGTTGCGTAAAAGTGGAGTGAATGGAAAACTTTATTTGGCTATTCGTGGTATGTATAATTCTGTGCTAGCATGTGTGCGTGCAAAGAGTGAATATTCTAATTACTTTGACTGTCCAAAGGGTGTAAAACAAGGCTGCCTTTTGAGCCCACAATTGTTTTCTTTTTTCATTAATGAGTTAGCAATTGAAATATCAAAAAAAGGAAAGCATGGTATCCAATTAATCTCAGGAGCTGTTGGATATTTTTGCTTCTGTTTGCTGACGATGTCATTCTAATGTCTCAAACAGTGATAGGTCTCCAGAACCAATTAAAGTCATTAAAAGAAGAAACAGATCGTTTAGGATTAACTGTCAATTTAGATAAAACTAATATAATTGTATTTAGAAATGGTGGACACCTTTCAATGCATGAAAAATGGTTTTATGGAAATGAAGAAATAAAAGTTGTCAATTCTTATAGATACCTAGGAATGATATTTTCAACAAGATTAAGTTTGAATTTTGCTTGGGAAGAGGGAAGCAGAAAGGGTAGAAAGGGTGTAATTGAAATTTTGAAGTCATTGAAAAGCTAAATACTATTGACTGTAATCTATTTTGGAAATTATTTGATGCCCAAATAGAACCTATTCTTACTTATGCTGCTGAAATATGGGGTTTGTACTCTAATCAGAAAATGGAAAGAGTGCATACATATGGTATAAAACGTTTCCTTCATTTACCTTTACATGCTTCTAATACTATGCTATACGGAGAAACCGGCCGATATCCTCTGTACATAAGATCTTTCGTCAAGTGCGTAAAATACTGGCTAAAAATTCTAAAATTGCCTCAGTCTCGATTGTGCAAACAAGCATACGACATGATGGTAATTCAACTCGAGAATGGCAAAGAGAATTGGGCCTATCAAGTAAAAAAAAGTATTATCTGTAAATGGTTTTGGTATTGTATGGATGTTACAGGGTGTTGGAAATGATAGACACTTTATTTCAGAGTTTAAAGACAGACTGATATGTTCGTACAAACAAACTGGCATTCGGCTATTGAGAACAATGAAAAATACAGTTGGTTTTATTCATTTAAAAATGTCTTTCAAGCTGAAAAGTATCTATATATTATATCAGACAAATGGCATAGGATTAATTTTGCTCGATTTCGATTCAGAACCCTCGGATTTAATACAAAGAAAAGATGGTATCTGCCTGGGCTTCCTCAGAATCTTCATGCCCTATGTGTAGTTATGATGTTGAGGATGAAAAACATTTCTTGTTCCACTGTACAGGATATGTAACATTACGGAACAAATGTGATTTTTTTCATACGGATTTAGCTCAAACTCATAATGTTATATCTATTCTACTTTCAAATGATGACATGGTTATCAAATCAGTTGCAAAATTTATAGCAGAGGCTCAGAAATTGCGAAAAGAAAAGATTAACTCAATATGATGCATAATCCATTAATATGATGAAGATAGAAGTGAATGTTCAGATACCGTATGATAAAGTGGATGGTCGAATTTCATATATTTGTGATTGCGTGCGCGTGCGTGTTTATCTATGGGTGTATATGTGTGTATGCATGGGTTTGGGCAGGTGTGTAGGTGCGTGGGTATGTCTGCATCGGAGTGTGTGTGTGTGTGTGTGTGTGTGTGTGTGTGTGTGTGTGTGTGGTGGTGTTTTGTATGTGTGTGTGTGCGTGCGTGCGTGCGTGCGTGCGTGCGTGTGTGTGTGTGTGAAATTGGGTGGGCTGGTGGATGAGTGCTTGGGATATGTATTTATGTGGTTAAATGATTATTATAACTGATTGAAGTTTTGTTGAGATATGTTTTGTATTTTTTTATATTGATTTCATGTGCCAGCAACATTACTTTTTGAGTGTATTGTTACCCCCCTTGTCATCAGACCGTAATGGTAATGACAATAAAATATCGTGAATCGTGAATCGTGAATCTCTCTCTCTCTGCAAATGCGTGTAAATGTTAGCGAATCTGTGTGCGTGCCTTTGCACTTGTATTCAGAGAAGGGGTACAATATAACATTGCGAATGTGCAGAGGCTACATGGCATGCTGCCATACATAGACAGTTCTTGGGCATAAGTTTTTTGATTACATTATTATAGTGATGGGCGGCATGGGCAGCAGCAGGATTTCCGCTTTTAAAGTCATCGGCTCGGCTCATCTATAGCTCGAACCCTTGACCATCCATACTCCAGGCGGATGCCATACCACCGGCACACAAAACACTTCGCCATGTAAACACACGCACACATACTACAAACCCAAACAGGCATGTATGTAAACACACGCGAGCACTCTCTCTCTCTCGCGTGCGCGCGCACACACACACACACACATACACACAAACACACACACACACACACACACACACACACACACACACACACTGGAATAGCAGACAGCCAAAATTCCTGTCCTGTGTTTTTGTAAGATAACATGTAGAAGCTGTGAAAGGACATGTGATGTCCCTGTTCCGTGTCTTTGTGAGATGGGGGATATGTGATATTCATGGTCTGTCTTCGAGGCATGACACTTAGGAGTTGGAAACAGATGTTCTCTGTGGATCTTTGAGAGAAGACATGTAAGAACTGGAAACAATTGTTCTGTGTGGGTTTTTTAGAGATGACATGCAGGAGCTAGAACTAGAAGAAGGTCTGCGTGTATGGAAAGACCAGGGAAGCTCCGGATTTTTCTTTTATCAAACACAACAATGGAAACTCGCGCAGGAAAGAACGGGTGAGCGGATTAACGGACATGATTGTCGTTTATAGTGTATCGGAAAAGATGGAAGAGGATGGGGTGGAGAACGGAGGGAGAGAACAACGCTCACACTTTTCTTAACCGACAACGTGCATGATTTTTTTCTCTCCAAAGAATCCAGTGTTTCGAAGACATTTGCTCTTTTTAGGGACGCACATAATTGTTCGAAGACGGTAGTGTTTCTAGGATATACATGATATGATCTTCAACATAACCAGTATTAGTAAGACGAATGTCATACGGTTTTCAAAAAATTTCCCAGAGTTCCGGTGACACGCCATATGGTTTTTTTCTGAGACGATAGTCAATGGAGGACGCAGATCGTGTCTGTTTCAAAGATGATGGTGTTTCAATAACATGCATGCGTCATATAACTTTTTAAAAATTCTATGGTCAGTGTTCCGATGATCTACACCACATCTTTATACTAAACAGAAACCAACGTTCCAAGATAAGATAAGATAATGTTGCTTATAGCCCAGCCGACCGCAAAGGGCCATATCAGGGCTGTCAACACGTTAAAATCAACTCCAAGTCTTTCGTTCACACAATTCTTTCAAATACATCTTCTAAAACCCATCCAAAGTTTGTTAAAAAAAACTTTCCACTGTAAAACCTCAGATCCGATGAAAATGTTAATCTCTTTCAAGAACTCAAAGATCGCGTCAGGCGGAACATCTCTGAACAAGGTTTTAATGGAATCTGCTGTAAAATGTTTGTGTCTCACATCATGCAAGTCCCAACACTCTAAAAGAACATGTTTCATTGTGAGGGGCACATGACATGGAATGCACCATGGAGCCTCTTCACTCTTTAAAAGGTACGAATGGGTAAAATACGTATGGCCGGTGTGCACCCGGGCATAGAACTGTTTCTTGTTTACGACCACCAGACGTAGATAAGAGAACTCCTTTAGGTTTGGACGGATTTGAAAGAGTTTGTTATCCGTCTGTGTATTCCAATCCTCCTGCCAGAGGTCTCTGACATAATCATTAAATTGGGGTTTCAGATCTGAGCAGGGATAGATATGTTTGACAGTTTCTCTGTTGTGGCATTCTTGGCCAAACGATCAACAATTTCATTCCCTCCGATGCCAACATAACCAGGAACCCAAGCCAGAATAATGTTGTAACCATCCGCTTTCAACTTGGTAAAACGTTTTAAAAAAAAGTGTAAAAGTTTGGGATGCTGAAGGTTACGACCAGCTATGGCCTCCAAAGCTGACAGTGAATCTGACAAAACCAGAAAGTCCTTCTTTGCTGATTGAGAGCTTATCTTCAATGCCAGAACCAGAGAAGTAAGTTCAGCAGAATAGACAGAAGCATCTGAAGGAATATGTTCCAACAATATTTGAGAAGGAGCACCAGGGCAATAGGCTGCACAGGCCACTCCACCTTCAGACTTGGAACCGTCAGTGAACATTTTCTGATAGGATGGGAATTTCTAACAGAGGTCAGCATACAATGCCTTGTACGCCAGAGAGCTGGTGGACTCATTGCGAAAAGCTGCAAGGTCAACACAAATTTTTGGTGTGGAAAAGGTCAATGGAGGCTGATCTGGAAACTTAGAAAAATCGGACACAACTCCTAGGTCTAGACCTGCATTCTGTGCATGAGGATCATAACGAAGACCAAACGGCGGAATAGAGTTGGGGTTGTTTTCGAATTTACTTTCAAACTGAGGGTCAAAGACACAGTCATAAGCTTTCTGGCAAGAGGTTTTGAATGTGGCTGAGAAAGTTGAGTTTTGGGTCAAAAATAACTCCTAGGAATTTGGCCTCTTGACAGCTGGAATAGATTTCCCTATTTTGATTTAAGGATCTGCAAAAAACTGACGAAAATGATGGAAGTGAATGCACTCTGTCTTCATAGAGAAAAGGTGAAGCCATTTTCATCCGCCCACTGATAATTTTATCCACACAAAGCTGGAGCCTGCGCTGGACACTCGGGTACAGGCTTCCAGTTGCGTAGACAGCGAAATCATCCACAAACAATGAGCAGTCTGAACCCTGTGGAACTGACTTGACAATGTTGTTGATCTTGATGCTAAAGAGGGCAGGAGACTATGCTCCCTTGTGGAACACCCAACTCCTGCTCATGAACATCAGAGAGAGTGGTGCCAACCCGGACCTGAAACTGTCATTCTGACGACAAAAAAATTGAATAAAAAGTGGAAGATGACCCGAAAACCAAGATCATGGAGATCATGAAGAATCCCAGATTTCCAGGTGGTATCGTAGGCTTTCTCCAAGTCGAAGAATAGAGCCACTGCATATTGTTTGTTGATAAAGGCGTTCCGAAGCGTAGATTCTAGACGGATCAAATGGTCCACTGTAGTACGATGTTTGCGGAAACCACACTGTTCTTTAGCCAAAAGGTCGTCGGTTTTAAGTTTCCACATGAGTCGATCATTGACCATTTTTTCCATCATTTGCAGACACAGCTGGTCAAAGCTATCGGACGGTAATTGGATGGGTTCGAAAGATCTTTTCCAGGTTTGGGTACAGGTATGATAAGAGCTTTCCGCCAGGACGGTGGAAAACACCCTGTGGACCAGATATTGTTGAAGACTTTCAGAATGGTCTGGAGACAGCTTTCTGGGAGATGTTTCAAGAGCTGATAGTTGATCTCATCCAGGCCAGGAGCAGAATCGTTGCAGGTTTGCAGAGCTGATTTTAGTTCATCGATCAAAAATGGCACATTGTAGGCTTCAGTGTTGTCTGATGAGAAGTTACAAGGAGATTTTTCTTTCAGAATTTTGTTTTTCAGAAAAGCAGGCGTTTTATTTGTGGAGGAAGAGTTCTTTTCAATAGTTGAGGCCAGCACATTAGCTACAGCTTGTTTATCTGTGATCAGGGCTTCTGCAAGTTTCAGGTGATGGATAGAAGGATTTGTATTTTTTCCACTAATTTTCCTGATCACTTTCCATACTTTCTTCTTGGAGGTCTTTGAAGTCAACTAGGAGCAGAAGTCTCTCCATGACTGACGTTCACACTTTTTGAAAATGTAGCGAGATTTGGCACAGAGATTTGGGTGGGCCCTCGCATAAGGTATTGATGGCCTGCGACAGACAACAACGTTGAGCCTTTGGCGTTGATTGTGGATTTGTTGGCACTCAGCATTAAACCAGGAGTTTTCGGCATCTGAGGTTTGGTTGTAGAAGCCGGAATGATGTTCTTGGCACAGCTGATGATGATGTTCGTCAAGGTTTCAGCAGGGTCAGGACTTTGAAGAACCTGATCCTCTACTAATTCTGTTTGTATGTTCGTAGCAAAAAGATCCCAGTTGGCTTTTCTAAGGTTAAGACGTTCTGGTAAGATGATGTGTTCTGACGATTTATGTCTCAAGACTATTGGAAATGGTCACTTCCATGTAGATCATCATGAACACTCCAATCAAAGTCCAAGACCAGTGAAGGATCGCATACTGATAAATCGATGCAAGACAGAGTGCCATTTGACGAATGTAGATATGTTGGAGAGCCATCATTCAGACAACACAGGTCAACTCAGAGAAGACATCCTCCAGAAGAAGACCTCGGGGAGAGGAGTCTACCCTGCCCCAAAGAGGAGAGTGGCCGTTCAGGTCCCCTAGAAGCAAGACAGGGCGTGGGAGTTCTTCATGAGGTTAACCAGCTCTTGTCGACTGACAGATGATGATGGAGGTACATACAGGAAACAAACTGTCACTGTTTTATGTAGGGAGATTCTAGCAGCTAAAGCTTGAAGAGAAGATTTAAGGTTGACAGGGCTGAACAACAAAGATTTGTGGATGAGTAGCGAGATCCCACCTGAAACTATAAGAGCTGTAGGTTGGGCTGGTTAAGACAGTACATTAAAACCTGAACAGAAAAGGACTTTTTGCATCTGCGTTTCCTGAAGAGCTACTACAGCTGGCTTAAATATTGGCAAAGAAGTTGAAGCTCCTCAAAATTGGAATGGAGACCTCGGGTGTTCCAGTGGAAGATGGTTGTGTCCATCATAAAAAGAGATATGGTGAAGGAAAATAAATCTTGTAACTCTTCACCAGCAAGTTCCTTTCATTCCATGTTGACATCTTCTAGATCCGAGAGAACCGCAAATCTGTTGGTTTTTTTTCTCCACTTTTTTCTCTCGATCTGATACAATATTTGGCACTTCCTTTTTCGGCGGCGATTTTGCCTTTCCTCCAGAAACCGCCACCCCTTTGCTGACAGCTGTAGGGTGCCCTTTGGAGGATTCTGAGGGGGTGGTCTTGTCGTGAACTTCAACAACTTCCACTTTCTGCCGCCCTGAAGGGCCTGTATGTCTTTTGCCCCTGATGGTCTGGAGGCGGGAGTAGGCTTTGAAGACCGAGTCGTATCTGAAGGCGAGGGCTGCTGGGGTTCGCCGCATGCAGTGTTTCTGCCCGAGCCTACAGACTTTGTTTTCTGCCTCTCTCTCAGCAAACTAGGATTCAACCATCTGCACGCCGATGCTGACTGTTGTTGGCTTCCTTACTGCAGCTGCAAACGAGAGCCCAGCAGTTGGTTGACTCTTCATTACAATCTTTTTCGCCTAAAAAAAAAACGGGATTCTCTGTTCAGTCTTGATTCTCTGAATTTCCTTTTCCTTCAACCAGTTTGGGCAGGTCTTTGATGATGATGGGTGCTTGCCTCCACAGTTGGCACAGAGTGGTGGACTGTCGCACACACCCTGGTGACTGGCTGGCAGCAGGTACCACACACCTCTTCTTCCGTACATCTATCCCTCTGCATGGCCAAACCTCTGGCACTTGAAACAGCGCAGAGGGGACGGGATGTACAGCGACACTGAGACTCTCAGGTAGCCCACCGTGATCGACTCCGGGAGAGAAGTAAGAGCAAAGGTCAAGAAGAGGGTGTCGGTTGGAACTCCATCACTGCCTTTGTGCACAAGTACAGGATGAACGTTGGTCACTCCTTGCGATGCCAGTTTCGACTTGATTTCGCCTCCGACACTCCTCTCAGATCTCTACATCGGATTACTCCCTCGGTGGAGTTGAGAGTTTTGTTGTGGAGACACCCTGATCGGTCGATAACCAACGTCGTCGATTTCAATAGCATTTCTGAGTGCGCTTGGAAGAGCACTCTCCGTTCCTTAATCTTTTGACGCTCTTTGGCTTCCCGCTGAGGCCATGGATTCCTTTCGTAATCGCAAAAGGACACAGGCCCGACAGAGGTCTATCTTCATCTGCTCCCTCAACAATCAGCCAGCTGGGCCAGAAGCCTGAAAGATTTCTTGTCTCATGTTCTGAATCAGTATCCGTGTCTGTTACCGAACCTTGCATTGTGTCTTTTTTTTAGTTTTTGAAGCCAATGTTGTATTCATTAAAATTCATCTCTCTCGATTCCCATCCGCCACCGAGTCCCAATAAGGGGGATGCCCATTAATACAGAATTCCAGTATATCAGGGCACAGGATTTCAAGAGAGTCAGGCCTGAAAGCGACCCTGCCACAGAAGCTCCCAACCGTTTGACCCAAGCCGCCGCCTTCTAGCCTGAGCTAGGGCATGCACGCAACCAGCCCGCTGACAAAGAGGGCCACTTCGACCACCTGTCTAGAGGAAGTTGGCCAAAGAGGTGTGTTTGACTTGATGCACAGCAGTCACATCAGCGGTCTCAGCCTCCAGGATCCTGTTCTCCCCATCACAGGGACGCACCGCACAGCAAACACGGTGGGCCTCAAGAAGACCACAGAGAAAAGAAGAGTGTGGGAAAGAAGACTTGAAGGGGAGATGAAGATAGAAAGGAGCCAAATAAGAAGGCAGAAGATAAAAAGGAAAAAGGCGGTTACTATTAGTCAGGATCCTCACCCTTAGCCTATCTGACATGGGAGGCCCTACCAGGGCATCAACTCCTTACCACGTTATGCTTAGGCCAGACAGCAACTTGACTTTTCAGGCCTAGAAGCATTAAAAAAAAACTAGCCTATCTTCAGTATTGATGCCCCTGCCAGCAAAGCCTAAGGGATCACGGGACCGCGCAAGCCCTCCGACCACGACAAGGTTGCAACCCCCGGAGGGAACGTTTCCAAGAAGCACATCATATATCTTTCAAAGACCAAATGTTCCAAGGATATTTCTACGATGGCAGTGTTCTAAGGACGTACAGTATGCTTGATAGCTAATTTGCCTTGTTAAAGTTAGTCTGTGCCTGTAAGCTGCTTGATAAAGATTTGCAATAAATTGAAAGCTTGCACAAGATGAGCGTTGTGCTCTTGTTCGTTCTCTAATAAAACTTTTCATAACTGAATCAGGTAAAAATGAAGGTACGGGCGAGGATGGAGAATTACCACCATCAATTCAGCCATAAACCACACAGATGGGAAGCATTGCTTCCACGAGTTTTCAAATCATCCTGGTCTTTTAGCTGCTGTGCTGCTCACTGTGCAACAGTGGAATGCCCCTTTCTTGGCTTGGAGCTGGCTCAACTGTGAAAAGCACTGTGAGTCTGCCAGAGACAGAAAGAGAGAGAGAGAGAGACAGAAAGAGAGAGAGAATGCCTATGTGTGTGTTGTGTGTGTGTGTGTGTGTGTGTGTGTGTGTGTGTGTTATGGTTACTAGGAAGGATCAGAGGACAATAGCAGTGGATAGACTTTGACACTGCAATGAGATGCAAAAACAGTTTTACGTCAAATGCACAGTCACACACAAACAGCTGAAGATACACTCCCAAAGTGACCTTGCCTACAGCACACCACCACACTCCTGTCATTTCCCAATCTCATCTGGTTTTTATTATTCTTCTGTGTGATCCAGTCATTATTTTGACGTTTAGTCTAATCCAACATTCTTCTTATACAATCTGACGTGAAAATCATTGTACAAAGTACAAACATACATCTTGTTAAAATCAGCATGGGTTCACACAGACAAAGCTCTGCTCCACGATTAGACACGAAGTGAACACACGACGAAAGGACAGCCACTGAAATCAAGTCTCTATAAATACACTTCAAAACAACATCCAAAACAACACAGATTGGTCAATGGATCTTTTTTTGTTTAATCAAAAAAGAAAAGGGAGGGTGGGGGGATGGGAGCGTAGTTGAGGTGTACTGAATGCTTTCCACCTGTGAAAGCATTGGCCAGGACAACACAAACAAAAACTGTTGGTTATGTTTCTGAAGAAGAAGAGTACTCAACATGGCAATGCAAAATAATACTTTCTTTCCATCACTACATCTTTGGAGACTCAAAAAGTCAACTCGTTGATAGGAAATTCAAATGAAACTTTCTCTCTTTCTCCATTAACCATTCAACCCATATCTCTCTCTCTTCGCTCTCTCTCACTAGAAGTAGTTTCTTTCACAAGTAAGTAATTCATAAGTATATAGTTTCACTGGTTTTCAAGTTAAATGACCCACACTAAACTACTTCTCTCACTCGTTCGTACAATAAAACTGTGTCTCGAGTACTCTCACGTTCTCCTCTCCCTCTCTTAATCACCCTACAACCCCACATTCATAGGCTCCCTGCCCATTGTACATCAGTTCTCTGAAAACTGTCAGCACTTGCCTGCTACTACCTATGCCCATATCCTTCAAACAATACTCCCCTCTCCTCTCTGCCACAAAATAATAAATGCTCAACCATTCTTCCATGCTCAGTATTGCATATTATATCGTTAGTTCGCGCTTGTTCTCCGCACCGACTCTCTCCCTCCCTCTCTCTATCAGAGAGCGTTACCTCATCCTTCTCACTCACTCCCTTTCACGCCTCTTCTCTGCAGCTCAACGTAAAACAGGATGGAGTGTAGCGCAAAATTCTTGACAGAGTTTCGCCAAGTGCAACAGTGAACCCGACCACGAATAATATCTCGGCCCTATGAGGTTTTTTTCCCTAATATCCTACCCGTTAGTTCTCAAAGTCTCTCTTTTCTCTCTCTCTCTCTCTCTCTCTCTCTCTCTCTCTCTCCCTCTCTCTCTCTCTCTCACTCACACAGTACATGCTTAAAGATAACACTCTACACTACCATCACTATGTCTACACAACCACCAAAAAACAACAAATAGACTTCAGTCTTCAACAAAAGTCATCCCCTTCATCCTTTTCTTTTCATAATGCTGCAGTGAGCCCATGAGGAAGGAGACTATCCTCCCCTCTCTTACTACATTCCCTCCCACCTCTCTACTGTCTTCGTCCCACCTGTCCCCTCTCCCTTCCCTCCTCTGCCCAACATGACACAGCGCCAACATGAACACGCCTGCCCTGCTTTTGATTCACAACGTGAAAGACCTTCAACTCAAACCCCATCCCAACCCCCTTTCTCCAACCCCCTTTGCCTCTTCTCCTTATTCCTCCTGACACTTCACGTGTACAATAACTTGCTGAATCACACACACACACACACACACACATGGCCTGGTGAGTAGTGTCACCTCTTGTCTCACATTCTGCCACCGCCACTGGCTCTCGTCATCATCCCCCGACACTAAGGTTAAAGGTGAAAGGGTCAAAGTCCCACCCTTTCTCTGCCCATCACTCCGCATGAACTTCATGCCCCCCACCCCAAGTCCACCATTTCCCAAAGGAAGGACACAGAGCGATCCTTGCCCATCACAACATCTTCAGTGCGCAGTCCCCCGCTTTCCCAGCTGAAGGACACAGACCAGGCTGTTCCCTGATAGATAGTTCAGGGCATGCAGCAATGGACAGACCCTCAGCTGGCCTCCCTCCACTTTAAATACTGGGAAACCTTTTTCTCAACAACAAACGACAATTTCTAAGTGCTGTAGACCATGGTTTTGATCAACTCCACAGCAAAGCTGACCTGCTGCCCCCCTCTCAACCACCCCCCCCCCCCCACCACCACCACCCTCCTCCCTCTTGGTGGTGCTGTAACCCATCAGGCCATGGTTTGGATGACCTTCATCCCCCCCCTCCTCCATCCGCCTCCCTCCCCCCCTCCCCACCCCAACCCCTCCATTCCAGTCCTCTGTTTAGGTGGCGCCATAGTCCATGGTTTTGATGAACTCAACGGCGGAGCTGAACTGCATCCACCAGTACTGCTCTTCCCCCTGCAGGCGGTTGCCATAGAAACTCTCCACGTACTGGATGGTGGAGAGGAGGCAGGGTGGGTTGGCTTTGATGAGCACGAAGATGAGGACGGGCATGAAGTCGTCGGCAGCAGGGACAGAGCGCTCGTTGGCCAGACTGAGCAGGTTCATGATGGTCTGGGAGCAGCGCAGCACACACTTCAACTTGTCCTTGGGGGTCTGTGTAAACAACGCAACAATAAACGATAAACAACACAGCAGCGCAGCACACACTTCAACTTGTCCTTGGGGGTCTGTGTAAACAACGCAACAATAAACGATAAACAACACAGCAGCGCAGCACACACACACAAAAATAAACAACAATAACCGAGCACAGAGCATACACTTCAACTTGTCTATGGATATCTGAACAGCACACAACAATCAATATACAAACAAAAACCTGCACAGAGTACACACACACTTCGGCTAGTCCCTGGGGGTCCGAGTAAATGCAAATAAACAGCAACCATAAACAAACGATGGTAATCACCAGTTACTGTTATACTGGTAATATATCTGTCATCTACTGATCATACAACCATAATCAGAAAGAGAGAGAGGAAATGCAAAGAAAAAGAGAACCTAACTGTAACACACAGGAATGTTTCATTACCTTCCTGTTCCTTGCATTGCATTGCATTATGCGCATCATTAAAACAACCATGCAAAGTTAGTGCATGCGCACACAATCTTAAGCCTACACCATGTCTACAGTTTTGCATGTATTGTTTGTTTTGTCAGTTCTTTGACTTTGTTTTTCTCTTTTGGGGGCAAAACACTGTAAAATAAAAAAATAAAAAATATTTTTAAAAAAACAACAGCAACAACAGAGATCAGAGCACACATACCTGGAGGTCTGAGAAAACAGCAACAAACAAAAACAAAAAAACAACAACAGTGCACTACTTCACTTCCTTCTTGGGGTCTGAGCATTAAAGGAAAAAAAAAAAGAAAAAAAAAAAGAAAGAAACACAAACAACAACATACATCAACAAACATCAATTAACAACAACCACAAACGACAGTCCATCTCTCTTTCTTCTTCATCTCTACTGCTGCAGCTATGGGTTGATTTTCACAACACATTTGTAGAGGCCAAACTTCACCTTTTCATTATCAATTCGTCGTTTTCCAACCTAGGTGGAGAACAATTTCTGGTATAATACTTCTGTTCCTGATAATATCTGGATTGGTTCTCCCAACCTGAAAGGTCAGCCATATTTTCCCAGTCATCCACTCCGTTCAGTTAATCCTGCTTCAATGCTCTTGATATCACAGCTGTTCCAGACCAGGATTTGTGGCCTCCTGCCCTGTGGAACTTCATTGCTGGAGCTTCTGGTGGAGTAGTGCTGCTTCCTCCGACAGTGCTAACCGCGTGCGCAGTCTCCTTAATCATCTGGCTGTGCCACCATGTGTACCTTCCCTGAGTTAGCGCTGCTCTGCATGGACTAAGGAATGTTCCCCTGTTTAATTACTCTGACAAGAGTGGACATGTAGGATCATCTGATTTCCCCCATTACAGCAGGTCTGATTTTGAGGGTAGAAGGTCACATACCGATCTGAGGAAGAAGGTGATTCTGAGATCTGCCTTGTGCCAGGTGTCCTTCCACCCAGATGTCTTTGGAGAGTGATTTTCCCATGTAGTCCACTGCCCCCGTAGACCTAGCTGGACAGCGGGATTACCTTTGCATCCCCTTCTTCTTTTTTCGACCCCTCTGTTTTCCAAGTCTCTCTCTGCTTTACCTTTGGCTTTTGAACGCCACTTCGCTTCTGTTAGCCGCAGCTCCTGTCTGCTGGTTTGTGCCTGTCCCATTACTTCCTTGAGCTTGAGGTTTTCCCTTGCCACGCCACTGCCTCATGCCAGTCTGCCAGACTTTAGCTTAGCCTGGACTGATCTCACAACATGGTCTTCAGAGTCTTCAAGCATAGCTTGTAAACTTGTTTTGTCTACTTTGCTCTCCTCACGGACGGATTTTAGAGGAAGATTCCACTTCGCACGGTGGCAAAAAAGAATGCAATGTCAGTGAGACCAGGTGGGACACCAAGCATCTCCGATTCTGGCTTCAACTGATCCCACAGTGCTAGTGCTGGTGTCTACATCAGTAGAGGCCTGAGGAGCCGCAGAGAACATAGCTTCTATTTGCCCGGGATCCCATACTGGTCTGTTATCTGCAGGCTCTCTTCTGCCGTATACTTGGTTTCCTCTCCCTCTGTGTCTTTCAAGGAATCATCCTTTCAAGGCTCTCCTCTAGGTTTTCTGTTGCTGTTGGAATAGCTTGGTTGGATACAGTGACTGTGATTGCTTCAGCTACTTCTCCATAGCGCTGGAAGAGGCTTTGAGATTCCTTTGGTTTGAAATTCATCTTAGATGAAGCAACCAATTTATGTGACTGCTTCAGTCTTTTGTGTTTCTCATCTTCTTTGGTGGAGAGTACTGTTGCATATATAAACAATAAAAATAATAAATACCCGATATGAATGTCTCAGCCCACGCATGCTGCCTTCAAAGAAACTTTGAAGAAAAGTTTGCAGCCAACAGCAGAACAACAAAACCATCGGTTTTCATTTATCGCCCTCAGATTGAAAAACACTCCCCACAGATAATGAATAATAAACATAACAATGCCACAAACAATGTGGACATACAGAGACACAGCAGGAGGGACAGCTACTGTGCAATCTGAACAATATGCACAGTGTCATCTATTCATCAGATGACAACCAAAAAGCTGGCAAGTTGCACGTAAACTGTAACAGACAAGAAAAGCACAAACAGTTATAACAACAAAGACACTGAAGCCTTAAATCCCACAAGCTGAAAACCCCACAGAAAACTAACCACAGTAGCTCAAAGACCAGGTGGCTGTCAGACCTCAGAAGAGCGCCGGGAAGCATTACCTTGTAAGCATTGATCATAGCGATGTCATGCTGGGCGGCAGGCCAGGGGCACTCAAAGTGGTAGACCCGGGGAATCCTCAGTCCTTGTGGTTGGGGGTCAGCAGATTGCTCACTTGCGGATGTGCTGCTGGGCCAGTCTGCACACAGGGAGGAGTGGGGGTGGTGGGGGGGATGGCGGGTGTGTGTGTGGAGAAGGGAGATAAGGCATTGTTCACACATTTGCAGTACTTGCACAAAATTATTTCCACTAAACATTATCATTATTTTGACAAATTGTTCTCATTATTTTCTCAAACTGTCCCCATAATTTTCACAAACCATTCCAAAGCCAATCTCATGTTGATTATAAACCATTCTGATTATGTGCGAACACCAAACTGCCACCAAGATATTTCCATGATCACTTCATTCAATGTTTTCTTAAAAGACAAGACTACTTCTCTGGTGCAAAATCTTGACAGCATGCCAGCAACGTCTGAGCGTCCAAACCTTCCTTTCTCCCTAAAGTCTGCATCATTCTCCTCCTACACTAGCAGCATGTGTACACTGGGATGGCTCCAACAATCTCGGCTGTCTCACTGTCCACAGTGACCAACTTTCCCTGTCCTGTAGACATTGGAAAGGCTCTGACAACCTTCTCTGATGGTTCACCGTCCACAGTGACCAACACTCTCTTACCCTGCTCTAAAGTCTGATACACCTTTTAACTCAATGGCATTACGTCCAAGTTACAACTTAAGAACCCTGCTCAGATGCTATGATGTGCCAAATCATAACTTCTCCAAATGTAATAAATTTTCGTACACATGTATACTTCAACTATGCAAGCCATTAATCTAAACAAAGCTCTATCTGAAAACTGTAAAATGAGTGTATTTTTAGTGTTGATTCAGACAGATTTCAGGCAGGTCTTTCTCCTTACACACACACATAAGATGGTGGAACGAAGGCAATTTACATTTCAAGAGGTGTTCAAAGCTGTATAAGTGAAGGATCTGATGCTGAAAATGTTCATATGTCGTAGGAACTTTATTTTGATGGAAAAAACATGTAATTTTCCTCTGTGCATTTGCAGGACAGTACAAACAATCTGAGGTATGCAAACAATACCTTTCACATTTTTTTATTACAGCAGAAATGTACAAGCGGCACTGATGACAAATCTATCTGGACATATGAAAAAACTAAAATAAACTTACAAACTGTGCTGGGGTTCATCGTTCTGTCATTCGGTCCGGCTTTAAAAAGGTCTGGGATGAAAAGTTCTTGCCAAACTTTGTTTCGGTGACAAAGCTATAAATACGCTTCTGCACAACAGATCCACTGCTTTGCCATTCTGGCCTAGACTGCTTCCAAAACGGTCGTTTTCGGTTTCTGGTACTTACGAGGAATAACACAAAGGAATTAAACACACATATGGCAATAAATTCTGGGTAGATGTCCTCCACTCATTTTCTCTGTCTTGAGGGGAACACAATTTCTTTTCTTTTTTTTTCAACTGAAGATGTTCACCAACAGCAGAAATCTACAACACAGCAGACCATTTGGCGTCATATACTGTTACCATGTCAGACAATAGCATTCACGGCAGTTAGTCTGCTCTGCCAGGCCGAAGTTTTTGTGTGGCTAATGCAGTGATAAAACAGTCACGTGGTGCCCAACCCACTTCCGCCGTAGGGAGAAGCCAGTGTAAGTCTCCCATACTTCATTCTCTCTCGGCCTGCCGTCCAGCAAGATAAGTCTTGTGCTTTTGTCTCGCCTTCTCTTTGCCGTTGTGTTTAGATAGCCTTGTGTTTGCTTCTTTGCTTATTTGTTGTGGCTTGCGCGCTTCACCCTTTCATTTCTTGAACCGGTGGGGCTTTTGGTTTGGTGTGCTTTATTCATTTTGTTTAACCACGCCATCCTGCCTTTGTGCCTTTGTCTCGGCACTCGCGACTTTGCATTCGGCGCTTTTCGATCTTCGAAAGTCGGAACTCCATCGCCGGTTTCGCCCTTTCTCCCCAGTTTTGGCTTTTACGGCCCCTTGTTCAACGGATCTCGGTCCCTTCTCCTTCCATTTGGACTCCCGATTTCGCCTAACTTTCACGTAGTCCACTCGGATTCCATTTCTTGCCGGTCGTTCCGCCATTTTGTTTTCGACCGGCCAAAACCGCGTCACTTCTACGATCGACCTGCCTCGATCTCTCACTGACTTCTCGTTGCATTTATTACAATTTCAGTGTCTCTCACGAGGTTGGTTGAGCCCTTTATATCCCTCAATCCACCTCTTTGTCTCCCTTTGCGATCGTTGCGTTCCGTGTTTGTTCCCCACCACCAGTGCCCAACATGGTGAAGGACACTACGCTCGACTCACTATTCGCTGCTTGGGTGGTCCGTTACGCAACAACCTC
>CM031625.1:35148308-35175434 GCA_018398815.1 Conus ventricosus
AAGGTATGGAGGTAAGAGAAGGCGGGCGGCCCCCACTGATCTCTGAGAATGTCGCCGTCAGCGTTGGGGAACATGGCAGGGAGTAGATGCGACTCATCAACAGTCGTTCAATGGCTGCCCTGCCAGCTCCAGCTGATCCCATTGGCCGCTGAACATACATCATCAATCACTCAACCACTGATAAACACACACACCATCATCCTATCATACATCCTTTTATGAACACACACACATACACATATGCACATATGCATACTCTCCCGCTAAAGACTGCACTAAAGTACACAAAATGGAAACAAGATGGGGGAAACCCACAAAAGTAGCTGAAACAAGAACGCCTACCTTCTCTTCCCTCTTATGTCACCATGCACCACATCAACCATACAACATGAACTATGACGCCTATCAACCATATCACGTCAACCACGCCACTCGCCAACCACACAGCCACACCACACATCAACTACACCACATGTCACACCCACCACATCAACCGCACCGCACATCAACTACACATGTCCACCCCACCACATCAACCGCACTGCACATCAACAATACCACATGTCCACCCCACATCAACTATACAACCACACTGCACATCAACTACACCATATGTCCACCCCACCACATCAACCACACCGTACATCAACTACACCACATGTCCACCCCACCACATCAACCACACCACATGTCCACCCCACCACATCAACCACACCGCACATCAACTACACGTCCATCCCACCACATCAACCACACCGCACATCAACTACACATGTCCACCCCACCACATCAACCGCACCGCACATCAACTATACCACATGTCCACCCCACCACATCAACCACACCGCACATCAACTATACCACATGTCCACCCCACCACATCAACCACACCGCACATCAACTATACCACATGTCCACCCCACCACATCAACCACACCGCACATCAACTACACGTCCATCCCACCACATCAACCGCACCGCACATCAACTACACCACATGTCCACCCACCACATCAACCACACCGCACATCAACTACACGTCCATCCCACCACATCAACCGCACCGCACATCAACTACACCACAAATCAACCACACCACGCACAAACCACATCACACATCAAACCCACCACATATCAACCACTACACAAATCAAAAACATCACACATCAACCACAAGACACAACCACACCACACATTGGCTGCACCACATATCAACTGCACCATACATCAGCCACACATCAACCACATCACACATCAACCATGTCACAGATCAACCACACCACCCAAGGCCACTGCCAAGGTGACTATAATACTGTGGTGATTTCCTGCTGATCTAGCGCCATCCTTGGACAAGTCGACCGACCCAGCATCCTAGGGGACACTGTCTGACCCCTGAGGTCACTGACCTTTCCACAGGTCGTCCTGCATTAGGTCGTTGTACATCTCCTTCAGGAAGCCCTCCACCTGGTCCGTCTGGACACACCACATCACGGTCACATTACCCACACACTTCACATCCGCATGTGTCCACATCACATCCCAGTGGTCTGTCTGGATTAACCACATCATCATCACCACATAATTCACATCACCCACACACACCACATCACGTCCACCTGGTCAGTCTGGACACACATCCTCACCATATCACTGTCATACCACCCACACACTGCACATTACATCCACAATGTGTCCATACCACATCAACATAGTCCATCTGGACACACCACATCCTCCCCACATCACTGTCACAACCACCCACACACTGCACATTACATCCACAATGTGTCCATACCACATCAACATGGTCTGTCTGGACACACCACATCCTCATCATACCATTGTCACATCAGCCACACCCTACACATCACATCATATCCTTAGCACTTGTATCATATGCACATCAATGGCAAATTTCCTATCTCATCCTCATCACGCAAAATAACATGCGCATGCACACACAACAACACACACACACACACACACACAACAATGCATGTACATGCAATTGTCCTAGCATGTACAGTGCACTAACACTCCATGACAGATCTCCACACTCTGTGACAGACTGTAACCAGGTTACTATTACATTAACCTTATGTTGTACTGGCATCTAACATAGTGAACAAAAACCCTGAACAGAAGTTTATGGTAAAGAACATGATCTGCCACAGATTAAAAAGTAAAATATTTAGACTATTTAAAAAGAAAAACAGGAAGAAATCAGCTAATTTAATCCCAACCCCCAATCCCCCCCCCCCTCCCCCGCCCACTGCCTCCCTGCACCGTCACCAATCCCCTGTGTGCCCCCCTCCCCTCCCCTCCCCAAACCTTCTCATCCGCCATCTCCAGCCTCTGGAAGTGAGCGATAAACTGCAGCACGCGACGTTCATGGCGCTCGATGAACATGCGCACACAGACATTGATGAGGTGCTTGCTGATGATCTCCTTGTCTCTGAAACACACACACAACAAGGCTTCTTACTGATGTGATGCTGAGCTCGTTCTGCACGACTTAACCAGGTAACTCTTACTTGATGGCAGCTGCACTGGCCCGAAAGGGAGATAATTTGGAGCAGCAAGCAAGGTCCAAATCCTCTAATAACAAATCCAACTATTTTGACCCTTTTCTCCCTTACACAATTCCCTTTGGACCACTGACTACTACTTGTCAGAATTTGATGATATCACCTCAAAGTAGACAACAGTCGAGTCGATGCTTTGGCAACATTTCATTGTGTAAATATAAAAGACAAAGAAGCTTACTCTTCATAACATGAATAACAGGGATCAAGAACAGTAAACATATAACAAAAAATATGTTTATTTCTAGTTCATTTACCCTAAAACTAGAAAAATGCATCTGATAATTATCTTGTTCACATTTCAATACGGCTGCCATGAAGAAACCATAGCAACGTACGTCCAAGTATGCCACAATCTCTGAACAAAATCTTTTTAAAGCTGTGAGGGATTCCGCACGAACATGACCTGTGACTCTCTTATTGCACTGGTTTTTCTGTCATCTTCAGGGCCGCCCCAGTCTCTGGTCCAGACGTGGGTTAAGGAGTCTGCCAGTCATTGCACGCCAGGTTCCCCCATTATCACCACACCTTCAGAAGGCATGCGTGGGCTTACCCTGCCGTTCTCTTCCAAAGCATTCAGTGTCTTGAACACGTCATCCACCACGAGGTGTAAAGATCTAATCGCACTCATTCCAGGTAGCCTACTGTTCTCTTCCTCCGCTTTCAGTGGTTTGACTAGGTCACCCACCATGTCAAGTTAAGGTCTGGTCACACTCATTCCTGGTCACACTCATTCCAGGTATCATAGTGTTCTCTTCCAAAACTTTCACTAGGTCACCCACCATGCCAAGTTAAGGTCTAGTCACACTCATTCCAGGTATCATAGTGTTCTCTTCCAGAGCTATCACTAGGTCACCCACCATGCCAAGTTAAGGTCTAGTCACACTCATTCCAGGTATCATAGTGTTCTCTTCCAAAACTATCACTAGTTTGTCTAATATCACATAGTTTGTGAAAAGACGTTAAATTAAAGTACTACTACTGCTATCACTAGGTCACCCACCATGCCAAGTTAAGGTCTGGTCACACTCATTGTGTTCCTCTTCCAAAACTTTCACTCAGTCAACCACCATGTCAAGTAAAGGTCTGGTCACACTCATTCCAGGTATCACAGTGTTCTCTTCCAAAACTTTCACTAAGTCACCCACCATGCCAAGTTAAGGTCTGGTCACACTCATTCCAGGTATCATAGTGTTCTCTTCCAAAACTTTCACTAAGTCACCCACCATGCCAAGTTAAGGTCTAGTCACACTCATTTCAGGTATCATAGTGTTCTCTTCCAAACTATCACTAAGTAACCCACCATGCCAAGTTAAGGTCTGGTCACACTCATTCCAGGTATCATAGTGTTCTCTTCCAAAACTTTCACTCTCACTCAGTCACCCACCATGTCAAGTTAAGGTCTGGTCACACTCATTTCAGGTATCATAGTGTTCTCTCCAAACTATCACTAAGTAACCCACCATGCCAAGTTAACCTTCATTGTCCTGTATTTCGTATGACAGAATTCGCCTAGACTACTAAGTTTATATTGAAATTTGCTGCCCGAATTGGGGTACTGACTTTAAAAAATTGTAAAAAATAAACTAATGGATAAAAAGATTTCAAATTTTCAGCAAAAATCTATGGAAAGCTGAACTTTGGTTTGCACTTGTTATTTTAGGGGGATGTGAAAATATTTTTATGGCTCAACACTCACACACCTGATTTTACCTGGAAAACACACCTACGTCAGTGAAATAGATGATAGACAGGCAATACAACACCCATCAACTTTATAACACCTACCTTTTTGGTGGCAAGTGGTCAGGTTCACCATCTGAAAAGAACTGATGGGTGTTGTGAGGTGTTAGTAGTTACACAGGTAGCTAGGAATATACGTGAAATTTTGTGATGCTTTTAAGTCACATAGCAGTTACATAGCAGGAAAAAAATAAAAATAAAAAAGATAACAGGTCAAAATCATACCATATTTACTGAAAATGTATTGGAGTGCATGCTTTTTGATCTGCATGAGTTAGTTTGTGTTTGTGAGAAAAAGAATTCCTATGACTGATAATATTTCTAACTATATGCAGGTGTTAGTAGGAAGGAAGAAAGGCAGGCATCACAACACAAAACAACACTCAAAATTTTTGTTGTACTCACCATATGGTTCCAGATGTAATGAATTATATAATCCAAATATGATCACACACAAACAACACAGTCACTGGAAATATTTTTGCTTTTGATCACTTTTGTCACACACGGATCACTGACATGAAATTTTCTGGAAGACCAGCAGCCATGCGCGTTTGTCTTGCATACCGGTTGGTTTCCCTGACCATGAGATGGAATGCGTCCAAAGGAAAAACAAGTGAAAAATAATCAAAAGGTGTTCGAAGATTCACTTGTGGATGTGGGGGGCCCCTGTATGCATCAAACACACGAACTTCAGTCCGAAAGTCGTCGTTTGACCACTGCGATGACTGTGCACATCCACCGACATCAGTAGCACCTGTGTCACCTGCGTTGCCTATGTCCGAGTCACTGTCACTACTTGCATTCACTCCTTCTGCAACTTCATAGTCACTGTCGCTGTCTACAGAGTCGAGATCAATGTCCGATTCATTCCAGTCGTTATTTTCGGTCGGAAACACATTCATGTTGAACATTTGGTCCACAGTCAAGCTCATGTCACCATCACTGTCAGAGTGCGACATTTTGATCGCAGTCGGAAGTCGATGGGATGACCAAAATAATCGATTAAAAATCAAAAAAGCCACAAACCACTCTTACAAATGGCGCTGAGAAAGGTTTGAAAGGCCCGGATAACGACCGGTTTGTCTTATTACTGTAGTCAACCCAAATAAGGGAGGCACACCGAGACAATCAGCCTACTGAGGAACGGGCGGTATAGGGCGGATCAGGAGCCTGAGGGGTCGGGCGGAAAAGGGCGGAACGGGGATAGAAAGGTTAAGGTCTAGTCACACTTATTTCAGGTATCATAGTGTTCTCTTCCAAAACTTTCACTAAGTCACCCACCATATCAAGTTAAGGTCTGGTCACACTCATTTCAGGTATCATAGTGTTCTCTTCCAAACTATCACTAAGTAACCCACCATGCCAGTTAAGGTCTAGTCACACTCATTCCAGGTATCATAGTGTTCTCTTCCAAAGCTATCACTAGGTCTCCCACCATGCCAAGTTAAGGTCTGGTCACACTCATTCCAGGTATCATAGTGTTCTCTTCCAAACTATCACTAAGTAACCCACCATGCCAAGTTTAAGGTCTGGTCACACTCATTCCAGGTATCATAAAGTTCTCTTCCAAACTATCACTAAGTAACCCACCATGCCAAGTTAAGGTCTAGTCACACTCATTCCAGGTATCATAGTGTTCTCTTCCAAAACTTTCACTCAGTCACCCCACCATGCCAAGTTAAGGTCTAGTCACACTCATTCCAGGTATCATAGTGTTCTCTTCCAAAGCTATCACTAGGTCTCCCACCATGCCAAGTTAAGGTCTGGTCACACTCATTTCAGTTATCATAATGTTCTCTTCCAAAACTTTCACTAGTTTGTCTATGTTACCCTGCATGCCATGTAAAAGGTCTGGTCACACTCATTGCAGGTATCACAGTGATCTGTTCCTCAGCTTTCAGTGGTCTGTTGTTACCCTTCATGCCATGTAAAGGTCTGGTCACACATCATTGCAGGTATCACAGTGATCTGTTCCTCAGCTTTCAGTGGTCTGACTGTTGTTACCCTTCATGCCATGTAAAGGTCTAGTCACACTCATTGCAGGTGTCATAGCGATCTCTTCCACAGCTTCCAATGGTTGATTGGGTCACCCACTATGCCATGTTAAGGACTGATGACATCCAAGGGACTATGATAGTAAAAAGCGTGTAAAAATGCTTTGAGACTTTCAGTGCACTCTCTCACTCTCTCTCTCTCTCTCACACCACACACACACACACACACACACACACACACACACACCACACACTTTAGGCAAAAAGATTAAGGCTACGAGTCAGTGAAAAAGTGTAGTTGAGAGATAACTTGAACGGAGAGAGAATCAGGAGTGTGAAGACAGGAAATGTACTCCAAGCAGTGGGTGCTAGCAAAGAGAAAGAACGCTCTCCAAAGATCTTTACACATAAACAAGCAATCTACTAGAGATGAGCATCACAACAGAAACGCAGCGTCTGTACAGAAGCGCACAGCTGGAGGAGATCAGACAACGATGGGAGCTGCGTCGGGTTAAGATCTGTCGGGGTGACATGTTCCCTGTTCATGTGTCCCCGTGCAGCGCCCTCTCACCTCTCCACTCGGACCAGCATCTTCTGCAGCTGGGAGAGGGCGGACAGCAGGCCCTGACGACAGCGCACCAGGTAGGAGATGTAGGCCGCACGCTTACGGTACTCCTCCCTCAGAGATTTCAGCAGCTTCTTACACCTGCAACAACAACCCACAGTGCCAATGCAGTTATGGTGTTCCTCTCTCAAGAGATTTCAGCCGATCCGCTTCTTACGCATGTAACAATCCACCTCTGGCTCTGCTTGCAGCTCAACTGTTCTGACTGGTTGGGGAACTAATCCCGAGTGTTCTGGGATAACTGAACTGTTCTGGGTGTTCTGACAGAAACTGGGTGGCTGAAATGTTCTAACTGGTTGCATTTACTTATGCATAAAAATATTGACTTTATTCATTATCATTAATTCATTTATTTAATCGTTCTATCATTAATTTTTTTTTCTCTTTTTTCGTCTCATTTGAGTTTTCCTTTTTCAATAATTTCAAAATCTTTATTCTGACTTTACTGTCAGTATTTTGTTTAAATCTTTTCATCTTCTTATCTCCATACTCAAAACCATCATTTTTTATATTATCAATATTCTTTTCACTCTTTTCATTATAATCATTACCATTATTATCATTATTATTATATCTCTTTATTCATTCATCTTAATAAATTTTCTCTGTCTTCCCCTGCTTTTTTAATTTTCTCTTTTGTTCCATTCTCCTACTTCTGGTCAACTCAACTCTCACCACACTTACCACTGGCAATGCAAAACATCGAGTCATTTTCTTCATTGTTTTCATCTTTTTTTTTCTTTTTCTTCAGTTCATTTTATTTGCTTGTCAAGCTTAAAGAAAACCAGCATGTCGAAATACATTGTGTCCGATTTGTCAGCTTGTGTGTTTCTCTTTGTTTGCTGGCCAAGTGACTCACGCAGGCAAAAATACCACAGTCCAATTTCTAGAGCTGATCATAAGCATCAAAGCATTTGACACAATGAAGGACTCCCCTGTCTGCATCAATGAGTTTGACACACTGGGTGACTTATTGTCCGCATCAGCAAGTCTAACACAGCTGATGATGCCTCCATGGCTCTGAAGGGTTTGACACAGCCGAAGACTCACCCACAAGAGGTGAAGACCTTGACACAGAGAATGACTCTCCCATTAATAGCGAAGAGTTTGAGTGGATGACACATCTGTCAGTGAATGACTTGCCTATCAGTATCAAAGAGTTGATACAGAGGATGACTCATCTATCAGCATCAAAGAGTTGATACAGCGGATGACTCATCTATCAGTATCAAAGAGTTGATACAGAGGATGACTCATCTATCAGTATCAAAGAGTTGATACTTAGGATGACTCATCTATCAGTATCAAAGAGTTGATACAGAGGATGACTCACCTATCTGTATCAAAGAGTTGATACAGAGGATGACTCATCTATCAGTATCAAAGAGTTGAAACAGAGGATGACTCATCTATCTGTATCAAAGAGTTGATACAGCGGATGACTCATCTATCAGTATCAAAGAGTTGATACAGAAAATGACTCATCTATCAGTATCAAAGAGTGGATACTTAGGATGACTCATCTATCAGTATCAAAGAGTTGATACTTAGGATGACTCATCTATCAGTATCAAAGAGTTGATACAGAGGATGACTCACCTATCTGTATCAAAGAGTTGATACAGAGGATGACTCATCTATCAGTATCAAAGAGTTGAAACAGAGGATGACTCATCTATCTGTATCAAAGAGTTGATACAGAGGATGACTCATCTATCAGTATCAAAGAGTTGATACAGGGGACGACTCATCTATCAGTATCAAAGAGTTGATACTTAGGATGACTAATCTATCAGTATCAAAGAGTTGATACAGCGGATGACTCATCTATCAGTATCAAAGAGTTGATGCATCTATCAGTACCAAAGAGTTGATGCATCTATCAGTACCAAAGAGTTGATACAGAGGATGACTCATCTATCTGTATCAAAGAGTTAATACAGCAGGTGACATCACCAATCACAAGATGACTCACTAGCAGTTTTGACCAGCTGACACAGAGGATGACTCATCTATTAAGAGCTGATACAGCATGTGATACACCTATCAGAGGATGACTCATCTATCAGTGTTAAAGAGCTGATACAGCATGTGATACACCTATCAGAGGATGACTCATCTATCAGTATTAAAGAGCTGATACAGCGCGTGATACACCTATCAGAGGATGACTCATCTATCAGTATTAAAGAGCTGATACAGCATGTGATACACCTATCAGAGGATGACTCATCTATCAGTATCAAAGAGCTGATACAGCGCGTGATACACCTATCAGAGGATGACTCATCTATCAGTATTAAAGAGCTGATACAGCATGTGATACACCTATCAGAGGATGACTCATCTATCAGTATCAAAGAGCTGATACAGCGCGTGATACACCTATCAGAGGATGACTCATCTATCAGTGTCAAAGAGCTGATACAGCACGTGATACACCTATCAGAGGATGACTCATCTATCAGTATCAAAGAGCTGATACAGCACGTGATACACCTATCAGAGGATGACTCATCTATCAGTATCAAAGAGCTGATACAGCACGTGATACACCTATCAGAGGATGACTCATCTATCAGTGTTAAAGAGCTGATACAGCACGTGATACACCCATCAGAGGATGACTCATCTATCAGTGTTAAAGAGCTGATACAGCGCGTGATACACCTATCAGAGGATGACTCATCTATCAGTATCAAAGAGCTGATACAGCACGTGATACACCTATCAGAGGATGACTCATCTATCAGTATCAAAGAGCTGATACAGCACGTGATACACCTATCAGAGGATGACTCATCTATCAGTGTTAAAGAGCTGATACAGCACGTGATACACCTATCAGAGGATGACTCATCTATCGGTATTAAAGAACTGATACAGCGCGTGATACACCTATCAGAGGATGACTCAAACTTAAAACTCCAACTTAATGATTCAAAGACAGAAGCTCTCCCTGGTTGGCGGTAGGGGTGAATCGGACCAGGCCCTCAAAATCACTAGTTGGTCACAGCGAAATAGCATTCTCCACATCTGTAAGGAACCTAGGAGTCATGTTTGATGAAGATCTGTCCATGAAACCTCATGTAAACAAAGTTTGTCAGGTAGCGTATCACGAGTTAAGAAAATTAGCACTATTCGCCACTATCTTTCACAACAGGCCACTCAGACTCTTGTTACTTCACTTGTTCTGTCTCGTCTTGACTATGGAAATTCTCTTGTTGCCGGCATCCCTGACACTCTGCTAAACAAGCTCCAAAAAGTTCAAAATAGTGCTGCTAGGTTAGTTTTTAGATGTCCCAAGAGAACTCACACCACTCCACTCCTTCGAGCTTTGCATTGGCTCCCCATCGCCCAGAGAATAGATTATAAACTTAGCATTATGTGTTTCAACGTCATCAACCAAACCGCACCGCACGCACTCAAAGAAATTCTCACAGTCTACACCCCCTCTAGATCTCTCCGTTCATCTACTGACACAAAAACGTTCAAGGTTCCCCGACGCAACAAGAAAACTCAAGGACTTCTCTTACATCGGCCCTATAACATGGAACAGCCTGCCTCTCCATGTACGAAATTCTAATTCCCTGACACAGTTCAAAAGCTCCCTTAAGACCCACCTCTTTCGATCCGCCTTTCCCGCTCACTAGTGAGATGCAGCTGCTTGCTTTGCACATGTACATAATGACTGATTTTGATGAGTGTTACACATTATTGAGTTTCAGACACCTTAACCATGTACAGTTAGTTATCCTTGCATATTTCTTATCCCTTATTTTATTACTACTTTGTATTGTGAGTGTGTGGATTGTGAGTTTTGTGAGTTTGCTACGTATGAGTATATATGCACGAAATGCCATTGTAAACGCCACGAGCTTCTTGACAAGAAGGTGTGTGCGTATAAATAATCACTATTATTATTATTATTTATTAAAGAGCTGATACAGCGCATGATACTCCTATCAGAGGATGACTCATCTATCAGTATCAAAGAGTTGATACAGAGGATGACTCATCTATCAGTATCAAAGAACTGATACAGCGCGTGATACACTTATCAGAGGATGACTCATCTATCGGTATTAAAGAACTGATACAGCGCGTGATACACCTATCAGAGGATGACTCATCTATCAGTGTCAAAGAGTTGATACAGAGGATGACTCATCTATCAGTATCAAAGAGCTGATACAGCGCGTGATACACCTATCAGAGGATGACTCATCTATCGGTATTAAAGAGCTGATACAGCGCGTGATACACCTATCAGAGGATGACTCATCTATCAGTATCAAAGAGTTGATACAGAGGATGACTCATCTATCAGTATCAAAGACTTTAACACAGTTGGTGACTCACCCGTCAGCATCGAAGAGTTTGACACAACGGATGACCTCATGCAGCCGTGTAACCAGGTCCTTGTTCTGCAGGTTCACAGCTTCTGCCAACTGTGTCCTCAACAGGTACACTAGATCATGTTCCCGCAGCGATGACCCCGACCCTGACCCCTGCCGAGGACTGTGAGACTGAAGCTGTATACACAGGGACATCAAATATGTTAGTTTCATGTAAAGAGAGAGAGAGAGAGAGAGGGTGTGTGTGTGTGTGTGTGTGTGTGTGTGTGTGTGTGTGTGTGTGTGTGTGTGTGTGTGTGTGTGCGTGTGCGTGCGCGCGCACGCATGTGTGTGTGTGCGTGCGTGTATGTGCATGTGTGCGCATGCGCGCACGCATAAGCACATGCATACACACTAACACACTCATTCTGACATAATTATGTGCATTAGCACTGCCATACAAGGACATACATACATGCAGTACATACACATAAACTGGAACTTCTCTAGTCTTTCTTCCACAGAAAGCACAACATACCACCCAGTTAACATCCTTATTGCAGCCCTTCCCAATATACCACCACCAAATATGTCTCTATGCCCCGCTCCCTAACCCCCATCCCACCCCTTTTTCTTCTTCTCCAACACTCCCTCCTCAAATACAGTCCAGTCCCTAACTTCCCCTGCGCTCTACTCCTATTCCTTGTCCTTTCTGTTTTGTCTTCTGGACATCATCTTCTACCCCTTTCACAGAAAAAGTCCTCTTTATAACCACCAATACAGCCACCATAGATATCCCCACTGAACCTTGTTTTCTTGATATTGTCTACCTTCTCTTGCGCAAGGCAAGACCTCTTCATAACCACCAACTCAGCCACCATAGCTATCCCCACTGAACTTTGTTTTCTTGATACTGTCTGCCATCTCTTGCACAAGGCAAGACCTCTTCACTGACCACGAACACAGCCACCATAGCTATCCCCACTGAACTTTGTTTTCTTGATACTGTCTACCATCTCTTGCACAAGGCAAGACCTCTTCACTGACCACCAACACAGCCACAACAGATATCTCCACCAGAGACCTGCCCGCACGGCCCCGCACCTGAATAAACCCGGGCTGGACCTCGCACATGCTGAGCACCAAACGAAGCTTGCGCTTGGCGTCCTGAAACGCAAAGCAGCCCTCCAGGTTGGACACGTCCAGGAAGGGGGTGTGGTCTTCCATGGGCCCTGCCCCTCCCTTCCCCTCTTCCTCTACCGATCCGTTCTGCAGCCCTGTTGAGTTGTCTGCCCCTTGGTCTCCATTCTCCACGATGCCTGCCCCTGCTCCCGGCTTGAGGCCCTTTTTAGGGGTCCTGTACTTGGCCAAAATGTCGTCTGAGGTTTCTGGAAAACATCAGTCCGAGGTCCAGTGCCCGAGTGAATAACAGAAGAGGAGAAGAACGAAAAGGGAATAAAGAGGGGGAAAAGAAAGAAAGAAGGAATAAATAAATAAAAAGGGGTTCATGTTGTTTATAGCCTAGCCAACAGCAAGAGGCCTTATCACAGGTTGAAAGGAAAGAAAGAATGAATGAAGAGGGAACGAGAGAAAGTTTAACTGAATGAATGGAAAGGAAGACAGGAAAAAAGAAAGAATAAATAAATGAATAAATACATAAATGCATGAAGGTGGGGGGGGAGCCAGAAAATAAATGCCTGACCAACTGACTGACTGACTGAATGCATGGAGAATGCAAACTAGCAATAAAGAAAGAATGAATGACAATAAATTTACAAATGAATGAAAGGAAAAAGGACAGAAAACAAAAAATGAACAAATGAATAAATAGCCATGGTGAAAGGAATGGAAGAAAGAAGAATGAATGAATAAATGAATGTCAAAGAAATATTAAAGACTGACTGAATGAATAAAGAGTGGATGAATATGTACGATCATGATTATGGGATATTTACATGACAAATTTCATATTATTCTAGAACCGCCAAAGGTATGTTACTTTTGAAAATGATAATACTCAGAAAATACCACTCTCCAATGTCAATGTTTAATGTATGTAAAGTATTTCAGACTGAAGCTGATACTCAGGAAATACCACTCGTAATTTCAATGTTTAATCTATGTAAATCGTTTCAGATGAAGCTGACAGTAATACCAGAAAATACCACTCTCCAATGTCAATGTTTAATTACTTAATGTATGTAAAATATTTGAGACTGCAGCTGAAAGTGATATTTAGAAAATGTCACTCTCCAATTTCAATGTTTCATATATATGTTATTCATTTCCGACTTAAGTCAATAGCAATAATCAGAAAATACTACCCTCCATTATCAATGTTTAATGCATAACATTTTCAGACTGGGGAAAAAAAATATAACTCAAGAAAGGCAAATTCATAAGATTTTGGAAAGGTGCTTCAACTGGGTTTTTATTTGAAGATGTCTGGACTGTTTGCTTAAATCTGAATGTGTCCCTTGTTCAACACTGCAAATGTTAACACAAAATATAATTTACCTTAGTTGGTCTACTCTGTTATGAATGTTCCACACTAAGCTGTTTGTTATGAATCGGTCCAGTTTGTTTTCATTAAAATGGGCAAAAAGATTAAACTTCTTAAATGTTAAAATGAATGAATGAATGAGAAGGGGGAAGCTAGGAAAGAAACAAAGAAAGAAAGAAAGAATGAAAGAATGAATGA
The DNA here is from genome assembly GCA_018398815.1 of Conus ventricosus. Taxonomy (NCBI): domain Eukaryota; kingdom Metazoa; phylum Mollusca; class Gastropoda; order Neogastropoda; family Conidae; genus Conus; species Conus ventricosus. The sequence goes on from CM031625.1 coordinate 35,162,297, forward strand.
ATGAATGAATGAATGAATGAATGAATGAATGAGGAGGATAAAAGAGACAGAGACTGTGTGATGAAGGAAAATTGGATGGCAGAGGGGCAAAAAATAGAGTTGTTTTCATGAAAGGATTAAACTTCTAGCCTCTTGAAATGAATGAATGAATGAGAAGGGGGGAAGCCAAGAAAGAACGAAAGAAAGAATGAAGGCAGGAAGGAATAAGAAGGGAGAAAGAGGCAGAGCCTGACTGGACAAGGAAAGTGGATGGCAGAGAGTCAAAAAGAGGAGTTGTTTTCATGAAAGGATTAAACTTCTTGCCGCTTGAAATGAATGAATGAATGAGAAGGGGGAAGCCAAGAAAGAACAAAAGAAAGAATGAAAGAATGAAGGCAGGAAGGAATAAGGAGGAAGACAGAGGCAGAGCCTGACTGGAGAAGGAAAGTGGATGGTAGAGAGTCAAAAGGAGGAGTTGTTTTCAAGAAAGGATTAAACTTCTTGCCGCTTGAAATGAATGAATGAATGAGAAGGGGGAAGCCAAGAAAGAACGAAAGAAAGAAAGAATGAAGGCAGGAAGGAATAAGGAGGAAGACAGAAGCAGAGCCAGACTGGAGAAGGAAAGTGGATGGTAGAGAGTCAAAAGGAGGAGTTGTTTTCAAGAAAGGATTAAACTTCTTGCCGCTTGAAATGAATGGATGAATGAGAAGGGGGAAGCCAAGAAAGAACGAAAGAAAGAATGAAAGAATGAAGGCAGGAAGGAATAAGGAGGAAGACAGAGGCAGAGCCTGACTGGAGAAGGAAAGTGGATGGTAGAGAGTCAAAAGGAGGAGTTGTTTTCAAAAAGGATTAAACTTCTTGCCGCTTGAAATGAATGAATGAATGAGAAGGGGGAAGCCAAGAAAGAACGAAAGAAAGAATGAAAGAATGAAGGCAGGAAGGAATAAGGAGGAAGACAGAGGCAGAGCCTGACTGGAGAAGGAAAGTGGATGGTAGAGAGTCAAAAGGAGAAGTTGTTTTCAAGAAAGGATTAAACTTCTTGCTGCTTGAAATGAATGAATGAATGAGAAGGGGGAAGCCAAGAAAGAACGAAAGAAAGAATGAAAGAATGAAGGCAGGAAGGAATACAGAGGAAGAAAGAGGAAGGAATACAGAGGAAGAAAGAGGCAGAGCCTGACTGGAGAAGGAAAGTGGATGGTAGAGGGTCAAAAGGAGGAGTATGGACTGACCCACTTTGCTGGCACTGTTGTCACTGCCCTCCCCTCCCTCTCCGGAACTCCGGAACGTTCCCTCCACACCATCTGTACGACATACACATCACAATGACTCTCTGTACATATGTATTCATATATGTGTATATATATATACACACACATGCACACATGTACAAACACACCTGTACACACTCACACACAACTTACTACCACTCATTCACTCACTCTCATTCTCTAATGCAAGCATGCCCATCTCGCAGGCGCGCGCACCACACACACACACACCACACACACACACACACACACATTCTCATGCGTGCACACACACACACACATTTTCTCATGCATGCATGCACACACACACACACACACATACACCATCAATGCACTTACCAGCACACAACTCTTTATCCGGTTTGTGAGTTTTCCGTTTAATACCTGTGCACAGAATATCACTTCATAAATGTCAACAATAAGAGAGAAAGTGGATCTTGCGGTTCTTTCAAAAAAGGCAATATTTTCAAATGAAGCAACAGTGAGGTAAGCTATCTTATTATGTTCATTTCATTCTAACATTGTTTTTGTTCAACTGACACATTTCTGCGCACAAGTTACTAACTATACTTATCTATTCATCAAAAAAAAATTCTACTGGTCACAAACTCACAGAAAATACCATAAAACATTTTTTCCTGTATTTTCCATTCATTTTCCTTTCCGAATATATATATACTTTATGTATGTTAGTTCACATTTGAGCCCACAATATTTTTTTTTAGCAACTACCTGATTTTCCCAAAAAATTCCCAGGCAAATGAGTTCAGGTTCTTGGCTAAATTCCCTGGCAGCCTAGGGGTGAAACAGCAAACAATTCACATCATATTCAAAAACAAATTCTGGAAATTCATCGATTCTGATTATAAGTTTAAGCACATTTCATTAACATTAGAATTAAATTAATACTCCACTGAAATCAGTCAGTAACACAGTCATTTGCTTCGTTGCCATTATAAATTAAGAGTAATTTGAAACTAGAAACTGAAAAACAATAAATAACAGTTTCGTAACTGAAATGAATTAAATCAGAAATTTCTTTTTAAGTGTACTTGCTGTTTTTATAAATATCAACTGGATTGGAACCAATAGTCTGAGTAATCATTCCATAGAATGAGACTGGTGTTTCGGCCCATGATCTCAAATTCGACCACATCGTTTTTCACATTTAGATAATCGTGGAAGTTTAACTTTCCATTTGAAATGTCCACTGTACAATTTTCTCACCCTTTTCAATGTATTCTCTAACAAATCTTCATTGGTGAACAACTTTTACATTCAAATCAATGTAGCTTCATCACCTCTTCAAACTTTGGCAGCTGATCCGACATTTCAACTTATTCACGTTAACTTTGTTGATGTCAATCTCCTACTCTTTCACGAAAACAAATTCGCTTCTCCACAAAAGTAACAAAATGAAACATTTTTTGTAACTCTGACATTGGTTAAATCTACAACCAAATATGGTGTTTCTGTTAGATTCATGCTAAAATACTGGTGCTGTCACCACACACGGTAAATTTGGCAATGGCTAGTATGGACTATTCCTAAACTTCATTCAGTTACATCCTTTTCCCCTCAGAATCCATGCAACTGTACATCAAAATGCTGCTGAATCATTACTGCTTTCAGTGAAGTAGACAGCTAGTGAGTACACACAGGTTGTTCTTATTTGAATAATAGTACCCCTAGGCTACTAGCCTGTGTGTATCCCAGTGTTTGGACACCGTACATGCCTCTGTATATCTTGTCACTTGTGGTCCCTACACGCACACACATGTCCTGTCCAACTGGGTTTCAAGGAGGAAATGCTTACCAACCTTTTCACTGAAAGCACTCTGCTCCCTGAACCTACCTTTGTGTATTTTGTCTCTGAAGTGTCTGAAGAACCCAGAGCCTTTCTTGCCAGAACGCTCACCGTCATCACCTTCCACAAAGTCCTGCACACACAGGTGTGTAAACACCCAAGCTGACTCCAGCAGGCACCTTTTCTTTGAAGCCCAAAGTCCTGTCAACATGTGTCAGTTACTTGTCAAGCTGCTGGACTGTCTCAAAAGTCCTGCAAACATGTGTCACATAACAGTCAAGCTGCTGGACTGTCACAAAGTCCTGTCAACACGTGTCACATAACAGTCAAGTTGCTGGACTGTCACAAAGTCCTGTCAACATGTGTCACATAACAGTCAAGCTGCTGGACTGTCTCAAAGTCCTGCAAACATGTGTCACATAACAGTCAAGCTGCTGGACTGTCACAAAGTCCTGTCAACACGTGTCACATAACAGTCAAGTTGCTGGACTGTCACAAAGCCTGTCAACATGTGTCACATAACAGTCAAGCTGCTGGACTGTCTCAAAGTCCTGCAAACATGTGTCACATAACAGTCAAGCTGCTGGACTGTCACAAAGTCCTGTCAACACGTGTCACATAACAGTCAAGTTGCCAGACTGTCACAAAGTCCTGTCAACATGTCACATAACAGTCAAGCTGAATCCTGCTGACATCTTTCCTCTGTCTAACATGGCTACACTCACCGTCTCCTGTCAACAACTCTTTTCATTGAGGTTACGAGAACCAGTATCAACAACAACATCATACCTCCTACTGACCTGGCTTGTTGTACAAAAAAGTGCAAAAATGTTCCATTCAGCAGCTTAGCATACATGACAAATGTTCTTTCTTTAAACAGCTTCCAGTACACAGGCACTAAGATGGTCACTCAACAGTTCGGGCCTTCCCCGAAGTTGGGGTATGGCTGCCTTAATGGATGGGATGAAAAAAAAAAAAACGGTCATACACAAACTCCACTCCCTTTGTTCGGTAGATAGGATTAATCCTTGCCTATCTACACAGGGAGTGTCCGCAGGAGTATCAGCCTGAGTACGTGGGGAAAAAAAAACAGTTTGGGGTATACATGTATCTCTAGAGGCCTTCCACTCACCAACTTGTGGTACTTAGGCACTAACTGAGGATTCCATTCCACAGCTTCTGATAGACAGGTTCACAGGTCCTCCACACAACAGGTACAATGGCCTTTCCTTTAAAAGCTTCTTGTATGCAGGAACTAAAATCTCCAGTATATTACGTTGAGGTACAGACAAGGCACTCGGATTTTCCATTCCAACAGCTTACAGTACACAAGTACTAAAGGCTTCCATTCTACACCTTGTGGTGCACACAGGTACTAAGAAAACCAAGATCTTCCTTTTGACAGTTGCTGTGCACAGGCACTTAGAGCTTCCATTCAAAAGCTTATTGTATACGGACACAAAGACCATCCCTTTAACAGTTTATAGTACACAGGCACTAAGATCTTCCATTTACCAGATTATAGTACACGGATGCTAAGATGTACCTTGTAAGAACTAGTGGTAAACAAGCACTAAGATTTCAACACTAACATCTTTCTTTTAACAGCCTGTAGTACACAGGCACCAAAAACTCCCATTCTTTTCAACAGCTCATGGTATACAGGCACTATCGTGCACATGTACTCAGTTGTTCCTTTTCAACAGCTTGTGGTACACAGACACTAACATTTCCTTTTAACAGCTGGTGGTACACAGGTGCTAATAAGCATCTTCCTTCTAACAACTTGTGGTATATTGGCATTATGATCCTCACTTTAACAACAAGCACCAAGATCTTTTCACAACTTGTGGTACACGGGCGCTAAGATCTTCCTTACAAAAACTTGTTCACAGGTACTAAGATTTTCCTTTTAACAACTTGTGATACACAGGCAACAACTTTTTCCATTTTACAGCTTGTGGTGCACATGCACCAAGACTTCCGATAAAAAGCTTGTGGTACACAGGCACTAAGAATGGTCTTCCTTTTAACAGTTTGCAATATGCAGGTGCTAAGCGCCTCCTTTTAATGCTTGTGGCAAACAGGCACTTAGATCTTCTATTCAACAGCTTTTGATACACTGTGAAAGATCTCACTCGCTCGCTCATTCGCTCCTTCTCTCACCCACTCACTCACTCACACACAACACACACACACACACACACGACACTGAAACAATACCTTGTCGTCAGAGCGTATGGAGATGTTATCTGCAGCGTCCCGTACAAGCGACCCCAGCGCACCACCCCCGCCGCCACCCCCACTGCTCTTCCCCTGGGCGCCCCTCTCCTTCTCCTCTGTCGCCAGACCAGCACTTATGGACAGACCCCCGTTGGCCTTGACCTCTTTGAACACCGAGTCATCCTCACACAGCAGTTCTATGGCACTGTCAATGGAGCGCGAAGGCATGGAAGCCAGGTTGTCTCCTGCGCCGGATGACACCCCGTCGAATGAATCCTTCACACCCTCTCCACTCACGCGGTTGTTATTGACGTTGGCAGTCATCTCCGCGGTCTCCCCTTCCACTTCCGACGAGGAGAATGGGTCGAACATGCTCAGGGCGGTGGAGAGGCGGCTCTCGTCGATGCGAGTGTTCTGCTGTTCTGTGAGGTTGAGGGCTTCCGACTGGTCCAGCTCCACTAAGGACGCCACGTCAGAGCCGGGACTCTTCACCGCCTCGGTGATTTCGATCAACGGGTTCCCGCTGTCCTGCGACGCTCTGTTCTCCTTCTCCTGGGTCGGGGTCTGACTCAGCGGACTCTCCTTCCTCTCTGCTCCAGGCTGCCGACGCAGTGGGACTGGGGATGGACCGTCGGCCTGGCCTGAGCCAGACAACGACGATGACACATTCAAGGGCGCAGCCTGGCCTTTGTCCGGAGCACTGTTCCCGCTGAGCTGTCCATTGGTGCTGACCCAGACGTTAATCCCCGGGTTCATCATCACACGCTGGGAGGCAGGGGTGTGATGGTGATGGTGTGGATGGTGGTGGGGATGGTTCCTCTCGGCCATCGAGGAACTCAGCAGGTGTTCTGAGTGCCGTTCCTTCATTGCCTTGCGTACTACATGATGAGGATCAAGCTGCCTCCCTCCGTGACTGCTGGCAGGCCGATGGATGTGGGGAGGGTGGAGGGACTGGAGAAATGAGGAGGTGGGGTGGGACACAGCGGCACCAGCAGAGACCGGTCGTTTCGGAGGGTCGCCTCCCTCCTCCCGCCCCGACTTGAGGCCCTCTGGAGATGACTGGAAGACTTCCGCTAGCTCTGCCATGTCTTCCGAGGCGGCGCTGGACACAGTGCCACCCACAGCACCCATGGCCTCCAGACTGCCCTCGTCTGTCCAACATCATTATCATGCAGCAAGTTTAGAGAGTTCAGTGTCTGGAAATCAGTCATACTGCACTAAAGGCAGGCGGCGTTCCTTTTCTTATTTCTACGTTTCATGTCCATCGTACAAAGGAAAAATTTACTTGCATCAGTTGTGCGTGTCACCCATTCGAGATCATAAGAAATGGCTTGTGTGTTGATTCATTCCTTGAGTTGTGGTTGCTGTCTTGCTATGTGCAGGGTACAGATCAGGGAATATGGGCAAGCTTGGAATTCTGTTTTCAGGAATGGCTCCTGGTTTGTTCTGTGTCCCTGGTGTACCTGTGGCAGGTGAAATAGTGCCGCAGTTTGTACTGTTTATAGTCTTGTTCTGTGTCCCTGGTGTACCTGTGGCAGGTGAAATAGTGCCGCAGTTTGTACTGTTTATAGTCTTGTTCTGTGTCCCTGGTGTACCTGTGGCAGGTGAAATAGTGCCGCAGTTTGTACTGTTTATAGTCTTGTTCTGTGTCCCTGGTGTACCTGTGGCAGGTGAAATAGTGCCGCAGTTTGTACTGTTTATAGTCTTGTTCTGTGTCCCTGGTGTACCTGTGGCAGGTGAAATAGTGCCGCAGTTTGTACTGTTTATAGTCTTGTTCTGTGTCCCTGGTGTACCTGTGGCAGGTGAAATAGTGCCGCAGTTTGTACTGTTTATTGTCTTGTTCTGTGTCCCTGGTGTACCTGTGGCAGGTGAAATAGTGCCGCAGTTTGTACTGTTTATTGTCTTGTTCTGTGTCCCTGGTGTACCTGTGGCAGGTGAAATAGTGCCGCAGTTTGTACTGTTTATAGTCTTGTTCTGTGTCCCTGGTGTACCTGTGGCAGGTGAAATAGTGCTGCAGTTTGTACTGTTTATAGTCTTGTTCTGTGTCCCTGGTGTACCTGTGGCAGGTGAAATAGTGCCGCAGTTTGTACTGTTTATAGTCTTGATCTAAACATTGATTACAAGCAAAAAAACACACAAACACACATTATAACAGATTTTTTTTTACAAAAAAAGGGGGGATTTTCATTAAAATCTTTCTTTTGTGAAATCTTTGATATGATGAAAAATGTTTTATCTCTTTCAGAAAACTCATAAAATCATGTACATGGACAGATCTCTAAACAAGGTTTCCATGCAAACTGTTCTGTCATCATGTGAATCCCTACACTCTATAAGAATGTTTATAGTGAGTAGTACGTCACATGGAATGCACCACATAGCTTCTCAACATTTTACATGATGTGAATGAGTGTAAAAAGGGGGGCCTGGGGGCAAATGGCACTAGACTTTTTCTTCTCAACAGGCCCTCTGATGGCACACCATAAAAAACTCTCAGGTTTATATCTGGAAGAGTTTATCTGACTGTCAGTTCCATTCCTCTTGCCAGAGGTCTTTGAACTAAGTCTGAGCTTTAGGTTTCAGACTGGTGTGAGGGGCAGACATCTGCCCCACTTTTTCATCTGTGGCATTCTTTGGCAAGTTGATCAACCATTTCAATGCCTTGAATGCTGACTTGACCAGGAACTCACAGGCCTGTCAGTGTTCCGAGAAGGAACCGACACGACTACCTTTAGCTGAACGCCCTGTACAACTAACCATTCCTTATAAAATGATGTCGAATCTTTTGGACACTGACACTGTGCACCAGCAAAATCAACCCACCTCGGCCCACATCCTCATGTCCCATGGAGTTGTCTCCCTCATCCCGATCCACAATGCTGCTGATCTCATCCTGTGAACAATGGACAAATCAATCAATAATCAGTCAATCCCCATACAGCAGAGGAACATGCCACGTGGAAAAAGTACACGAAATCATGTGATCTGTTTGCTTATTGATTCAATTCAGTTCATATTGTTTATAACCAAGCCAACCATGACAGCCCTGATAGGGCCCCTCTTGGTTGGCTGGGTTATAAACAACATGAACTGGATTCAATCAATAAACAAATCACAAGACTTGGTTATTTTTTTCCACTTAATGGTACGCACATTTGTTGTCTACATTACACACCTTACTGTTCGAGGATTCTCTGCGGTCTCCATGACACACCTCGCTGTGTGGGGATTCTTTGCTGTCTACATGACATGCCTTACGTGTGGGGATTCTTTGTCTACAAGACACACCTCGCTGTGTGGGGATTCTCTGCTGTCTACATGAGATGCCTGACCGTGGGGATTCTTTGTCTCCATGACACACCTCGCTGTTTGGGGATTCTCTGCTGTCTACATGACATGCCTGACTGTGTGGGGATTCTTTGTCTCCATGACACACCTCGCTGTTTGGGGATTCTCTGCTGTCTACATGACATGCCTTACTGTGTGGGGATTCTTTGTCTACAAGACACACCTCGCTGTTTGGGGATTCTCTGCTGCCTACATGACATGCCTGACTGTGTGGGGATTCTTTGTCTACAAGACACACCTTGCTGTTTGGGGATTCTCTGCTGCCTACATGACATGCCATACTGTGTGGGGATTCTTTGTAATCTGAATGACACACCTTACTGTGTGGGGATTTTTCACTGTCTAAATGACACCTTACTGGGGGGGGGGGGGGGGGGGTGTTTCTCTGCTGTCTACATGACACACCTTGTGTGGGGATTCTTTGCTCTCTGCATGACACACCTTGTTGTGTGGGGGTTCTTTATCTACATAACACACCTTGCTGTGTGCGATTTCTTTGCTCTTTACAGGACACACCTTGGACACACCTTGTCTTGTGGGCTTCCAAGCTCTCCGATCTGCGCGCGCACACACAGATCAACTTTTCTTCTGACAAAATTTTGTATTCCAACCGCAAAGGCCCAAGTGAAACGACCCATGCCAAAACACAGCCCTGTTTTCTTGCTACATCATCACACGTCAAGTCGTCAGTCCCAGGAAAGATCACGATCGCTCCTGTGGCTGAACCTACCAACACTTCACCGTCTTTGATGACATGACCTGCCTGCATTTGACTGCTTGCTCCCCCTCAGGTTATCACATCCTTACAAGTGGTGTGGCGGGCGATCTGGGAGAAGGTGGGTTGGGATAAAAAGGCAGGACGGGTAGGAGTAGTGAAGAGAGACAGAGACAGAGATAGAGAGAGGTCTGGTCAGTATCTAGGCGAGTCATTCCAACATTTACTCTCTGCTCTGTGCTAGAGAGCGAAGTGCCATCACAGTTTCACACATTTTCCCGAGTGGTTTTGTGTGTCCAGTGGTAATGAGAGCCATGAAATATGATGTCTATTTCAGACATTTGTCTGTTTGTGGGAAAACAGTGGGAGTGGTTTCAAGTGTCGAGTGGAAATGGGAAGCAATGTTTGTGTTTGTGTGTACAAAACTGAAAACTGTGCACACAGAATTATGAAGTTAATCTGAGGTTGAAACATTCAAATGGGTGAATTCACTTGTGTCCAGTAACCAATCTCTTTTTCTTTTTTTTTTCCTTCTTTTTTTTTTCCTATGTGCCTTTGACCGTTAAGCTGGCTGGTCTAATATCCTTCGGTCACTTCTACCTGATCTTCCAGCTCTCTCAGTCGCTCAGAGTTCTTCTCATCAGTGTCACTGGCCAGAACATCTGTGCTCCAAGCATCACTGGCTGTTTCCGACATCTCCGACACAGGCTGAAAACACATAACAAATGATGATACAGAACACGCACATACAGGACGGTGTTTCCATCACTGGCTTAACACACACCACAAAACCAATGAACCTGCTTCTTGACACATGCATGCCAGTGTGAATGTCTGAAAGCATGCATACGTGTTTCTCAATGTGCACAAGTTTTCGATTAGTTCTTATAAGTCTGTTGTTTGCATGTTTACCTGTGTGACTGTTTCTGTCCGAACATGATTAAGTATGCAATGCACATGAACAGCATCAAATAAATTTAAATCTTGGTGGAAAATGGAAAAGGAGGGAAGGAGCAGAGAGGTAGAAGGCTATCACCCACGCACAGATTTGTACAAATGCTGGAGCATGAATGTGTGCATTGTGATGCATATGCAGAGTGTGTGAGAGAGTACATGAGTGCATATGCATGAATGAGACTTTACCCATCTTACCCAATCCAAGGGGTAAGGTAACCTTGACGCCCTTTGATTCTGATGTAGCAAAATTTTGCATGTGTTGATTCCCAAGCCGGGCTTTTGATTTCCTCTTCCAAAATCAAAAAAAGATGATCGCCAACATAAAAGGGGGTAAATTTACACATGACAGCTAACGGCCACACCATCACCCCTTTTGGTTATCTCCAGCAAGCCCTCTGTAAGTACCCCTGTCAGAGCAGATCCTGCACCTCACGGACTCACCTCCTGGTCGCGGGCCCCCCAACATGAAGGGAACGCATGAAGTTCTCCTCGCCACTTCCTCCAGTCGATCCAGCTGGTTCGGGTCGGGGGTTTTCCGAGTCGCTGGCCAGCACGTCTGTGCTCCATGTGTCACTCAACCGTCGACTTGATCTCATCCCCTAGGAGACACAGCATTCCTCCAATCACCATGGCTGATACTCCCCCCTCCTTTATCTAGGGGCGACCACACAGCTGTTTAACTCCTACCATTTTGATCCTTAATTATCAATGTCCTACAAAGTAGGACATTTTCATTGTTAAAAACATGTCTTTGGGTCGGGCTGAGAAAGTTTTTATTTTGGCCCCCAAGGTAAAACCACATGCCCATCAATGTCAAAAAACTGTAGATTTGATAAGGTTTTAAATAACAGAGATTGAGCAACAAAAGTCGACACACAGCCTTTGTACTTATTATGCAAATTCGCACGTATCTCTCTCTCAGCATACACACACACATCTTCACAACCTTTGTATCTAATTTTCCAAGATTACACTGCCTTCCAATTCATAACCATCATGCCTAACTTTTCTAAGGCGCTATTTTTTATCAAACTTATAACCTTTATCTAACTTCTAAGACATTTATGACCTCAAACATCCAACTTTACATCCCTTTTTTCTAAGGCAGTAAAGGCCTCCCTCTTAGGTCTACTATAAGTCCAAATTTAAATGCAAGATCGTCTTGCACCCCACATTTAAAAACCACATATATCGGTTCGACTCATGCTCTATATAAAACTTTCCCCAAAAAATAAGGCTCAAATCACATTCCAATGGAACTTACTAGAGGCCCTCAAAAGTCAAACTCACATTCCAAGTAAAACTTTCCTGATCAAGCTGGCCCCCCCCCCCCCCCCCCCCCTTCCCCAAAAAGTTTCCACTCACCTTCCAAGTGAAACTTCCAAACCACACTGTCTTCAAAGGCTTTTTCCCAACCACACTGCCTCAAAGGTTAAAAATCGCGTCCCAAAACCGTATTTTTCCAAAACCAAAGGTTGCCATTAATGCTCAACTTTCCCAAATCAAACTTTCTTACCAAGGATGCTTTCAAAGGTCACTCATTTCCCTTCAACTTTCCCCAAATAAAGCTGCCCACAATAGTTCCAACTCCATGCTCCAAATCAAAGCTTTCCCAAATGCTTCAATTTGCATTCCAGTCAACTTTCCCATAAAAAAGCTGCCCTAAAAAAATTTTTTAAATTGCATTCCATGTCAGTCTTCCTATACAAAGCTGCCCTAAATGGTTAACTTGCATTCCAAGTCAGTCTTCCTATACAAAGCTGCCCTAAATGGTTTAACTTGCATTCCATTCAGTCTCCTATACAAAGCGCCCTAAATGGTTTAATTGCATTCCATGTCAGTCGTCCTATACAAGCGGCCCTAAATGGGTTTAACTTGCATTCCATGTCAGTCTTCCTATAAAAAGCTGCCCTAAAAGGTTCAACTTGCATTCCATGTCAGTCTCCTATACAAAGCTGCCCTAAAATGGTTAACTTGCAATTCCATGTCAGTCTTCCTATCAAAGCTGCCCTAAATGGTTAACTTGCATTCCATGTCAGTCTTCCTATACAAAGCCGCCCTAAATGGTTTAACTTGCATTCCATGTCAGTCTTCCTATACAAAGCTGCCCTAAATGGTTAACTTGCATTCCCATGTCAGCTTCCTATACAAAGCTGCCCTAAATGGTTCAACTTGCATTCCATGTCAGTCCTTCCTATACAAAGCTGCCCTAAAAAGGTTCAACTTGCATTCCATGTCAGTCTTCCTATAAAAAAGCTGCCCTAAATGGTCAACTTGCATTCCAGCAATCTTCCTATACAAGCTGCCCTAAATGTTCCCCAAACTTCATGCAAATCCAAAGGTCAATCTTCCTATTTTTACAAAGCTGCCCTAAATAGTCAACATGCATTCCATGTCAATCCCTTTCTATACAAAGCTACTGATGCATGGGTAAACCATTGACTTCCGGAATAGGCCGGAGGACGTCCGGGAAAGACCGGAGGACACTGGGAAAGACCAGAACCAAGGCTCTGTGGCTGGCTCCCCACTTTGGCCTTAAACATGTGCTACTAAAAATAAAAGGAAAAGAAAGCTCCCAGGGTTCACCGAAAGGGGGAGAGAATGATGAATCCATCGGGCTCAACCAACACGACTGGGAAAAACCCAAACGGACTAGGACATGGACCAAATGGAATATCCAGGGGCTGTGGAAAGCGTTTCGCTACCACCCAATGGCATGAAGATCCACAGAACAAAGATGGGATGTGTGAAGACTCATCTGAATGAGCAGCAGCGCACCCGCCCATCCCAAGCCCGATAAGACCGGTCGGAAGGGAACCCCAAGGCCAGAAAACCGAAGGA
>CM031625.1:35176434-35193547 GCA_018398815.1 Conus ventricosus
TGCTATGCTTCACATCCTGAAACTGTTGATCAATCTACAGGTGAGTTTGCATTGCTGCACTGCCTGAAACTACTGGCAGAGCTTTACATGAGTCCACAGTGCTGTATGTTCTGAAACTGTTGACAGAGCTTTACATGAGTCCACAGTGCTGTATGTTCTGAAACTGTTGACAGAGCTTTACATGAGTCCACAGTGCTGTATGTTCTGAAACTGTTGACAGAGCTTTACATGAGTCCACTGTACTGTATGTTCTGAAACTGTTGACAGAGCTATACGGGACTCCACCTTGACAGAGCTACAAGTAGAATGTTGGGTTGCTTTGTGTATATATGTGTGTGTGTGCGTACACATCTTGTCTATTTAGGGATGCCCATGTGCAAGTGTATATGTGCATTTATTGTTAAATGTGTGCTAATGTGTGTGTGTGTGTGTGTTGTGTATTCATGTGTGTGTGTGAGAGAGTTTGTGTGTATGTATGTCCATTTCATGTGTGTGCAATTGTCAAAGTGGGCAAATGTGCTTATGAACACGCATGTTAAATGTGTGTTTAACATGTAGATTATGTATGTGTTTGCATGTACGTGTATGTGTGTGTCTGTATGTGTGTGTGTGTGTGTACTTATGCGAATATGTATGCATGTCAGATGTATTTGTTGCTGTTTGTGCACATGTATATGTGCATTGGTGTGTTACATGTTTGTTAAACATGTTTTTCAGATTGTACATGCCCTGGTGTGTGTTTGTGTGTATGTGTGACACGTGAGTGTGTGTATGTGTATGCATGTGAGTGTGCGTGTGTGTGTGTGTGCGTGTGTGTGTGTGTGTGTGTGTGTGTGTGTGTGTGTGGTGTGTGTGTGTGTGAGAGTGTGCATGCACACGCATGACATAGGTGCTGACATGTAACGTGAAGAAATCGGTAACAGTATACACAGATAACATAAAACTTCTTTGCAGGTATCCAATGATGAGAACCCACGACGTCTGCTGCGACGAGGAAACTGTGCCTTTTCCCTGATGTACAAGCAGCTGTGCGACTCACTCTTCTCGGCCCGCCTCTTTCTAACCGCCGCTCTTCACGAACCAATCATGCGCCTCCTGATGGAAGAGGAGTGGTTCTACGACATTGATCCTTCCAAGGTATGTGGGCCTGGAGAGGGGTGGGTGGGATGGGTGTGTGCGTGTGTCAATCGCCAAGAACGATATGTGTGACATGAACGATGGTGATGCAAATGCTGACATTGATCAGTTCAAGGTGTATTGGGCTAGTGGGTGTGTCAGTAAGCAATAACCTTTTAACTGTATTCTGATGTATAGAATGGACTGTCGCTGTGTCTTGCTGTCTGGTTGACTGTCGCTGTGCGTCTCTTTTATGGACTGTCATTGTAGTTCCTCTCCTGTCGGATTGTCAGTGTACTTAGCTGTTAGGTTGATCATCACTGTACATCTGTTTGATGGACTGTCATTGTTTTTGTTTTTTCCTGTTGGACTGTCAGTATGCTTTGCTGTCTGGTTAACTTAGCAATGTACATCTGCCTGGCGGACTGTCGTGATATTTTTTCTCCTGTTGCACTGTTGGTGTATGTTGCTGTCTGGGTGACAATTACTGTATATCTCTCTCATGGACTGTTGTTTCATTTTCTTGTCGGATTGTCAATGTACGTTGCTCTCTGGTTGATTATCAGTTTATATCTCTTTGATGGACAGTCACTGTTTTTTTTGTTTTTCCTGTTGGACTGTCAATGTGCTTGACATAGGTTGTTGATGTACTTTGCTGTCTGGTTGAATGTCAGTATAACATGATGACATCTCTCTCGTTGACTGTCATTGTTGGGCTGTCAATGTGCTTTGCTGTGTCGTTGAACATGAGTCTACATCCCTGTCGTGGACTGTCACTGTATTTTCTTTCCTCTCAGACTGTCATTCAATTTTGTTGTCTGTTAGGCTCTGGTGCGCTTCCCCCTCAAGGACCGGCTGAAGCGTTTTGGGGAGCCCGGCACTGAAGAGCGCAACAAGAAGCAGAGCAACTACCGGCAGTTCATCGTGGACAAACTGGTGACCCTGGCCCAGCGGTTCATCACCAACATCAAGGCCAACCTCCACTGCTTCCCCCCAGCTCTGGCCTGGCTCATCTCTCAGGTCTTCCACACCCTCACTGCCAACGCCCTCCTCGACCCCACTGAGGTCAGCGCTGGCTACCTGGCTGGCTGGTTCTGGTGTTTCCATTGTGTTGGCTGGCTTGATTGGAATGTGTGCGCCGTGACTTGTGTGCAAGGCATCCCTTAGACTGTTCCTTTGTCATGATGGTATGATTGTTCTGCCTCTATGCTATTCCTTATCTGCATACATCTATGCGGTGTTTGTTTTGTTTGACTGAGTTTTGATTTGTTGATTTACTGATATCGTGGGTGAAGCCCCACACCTGGAACCGCTGCAAACCTGAATTTGACTTTGTTGCTTTCTCTGGAGATCTGGAAATTACTTTGTATTAGGTTTTTTTTTGTGTGGTCTTTTTTAAAGTAACATCTCTGAGAAGTTGTGACTACCTTATCCATGTGCCGATCCAGGTTTTTGCCAAACCGGATTTCCGCCAGTGCCATTTTTAAAGGATGAGTGTGTGAATGGTGTCAGGGTCAAAGTTAAGCTGGTTCAGTTAATCAGCAATCATGATGGCGGATGCTGTTCATTGAACTAAACAAAGACACTTTAGTGATCGTCATCGTTTCATTAGAAGTGGGAATGGTTGGAAATTTGAAGCCCTGACAAAGATTATGTTGATTGGCAAGTCACTGCTTTCAGTGCTTGTTCAGCAAGTCGGTTGACGAGTGTTGAAAGGCCACAACAGCAGATGGTGTTCATAGCATGGCACATTTAATCAATGTCGAGTGTTCCATGTCTGAAATACCAGTTCTGAAGGAAACAAAGCCCCCCCCCCCCCCACCCCCTCTGCCTACTATGCTCTCCCCAGAAAAAATTAACAATATGGAAACGCAAATATTCCGTCTCTTTTTCTAATTTTCTCTCTCTCTTGGTTGCTCGCTCTGTGTTGAGGGTTTAGGGCAGGACACGATGGTAGGAGTTGTACTTAATTTAGGCCAGTCAGTAAATGAATGTTTTTCTTTTTTTCTTTTCTTTTTTTTTAAGTTAATGAATGTGATATGATGGTGAAATCATTTTACGAAAAAAAAGAAAGAATATGAGTATCTAGTTAATATTTTCATACAGTTCTCCTGTGTGGACTTTTCCTTCATGTCCACAATAAGTAGGCTATGGTCTTGTTTTTTCTTTGACACTAACTCTGCTACAAGCTAGGTTGGTGCACAAAATCCTGGTTAATGCACACTGTTTCTTATGACCAAATTAAGCACAAATATATAGTTAACAGAAACTAATTTTTCAAGCCCTCAGCAGCTTGTGTTAAGTAAACTCAGCTCATTAGTTCTTTGCATTATTGTCAGCTTTGTAACAGTGATGGTCTTTTGGTTTGCTGAATAGAAAGGGAGTGAGCTGCCTCCAGATGTTCAGATTATACTTGTCAAAGGTGCAGAAACCCTTCAGCTTCAAGGGAGCGAAGCCCCAGACCCCAAACAAGAAAGTCCCATCCTTTGACTCAGCCAGGGGACCTAAAACAGACATTCTGCCTTTTTGCTTTTCCTTTTTTTTTTTTTTCTGCTTTCACCCATGTGATATTTTCATACGTAGTTTTGAAAACTAGAGTGGTTAATGGCAACAGGATGGTAGTTTGTCCTTGAGTGCAATAAACTGTTTTGATATGGGCTATGAAACGATTTGTACATGTCATGTAGTTGGGCATTTAATGCGATTACTCTTTAGTTGAGTGACTCGGCGCCAGTTAGTGGTAGAGTGGAGCTACAGGGATGATAAAATGATTTTTTTTTCCCATCAACATGCCAGTGTCTCTTGTTACCATACTGTTTCTCTGTTTCTGCTGTTCTGTTTCATGGGTCATTTTCTGTGTGGACAGGTGCGGGCAGCGTGTGCCGACCTGGTGTTTGCTTTGTTCATTTGCCCTGCCATCTGCGATCCTGAGCCGTACGGCATCACCTCCGACATTCCCATCAGCCACATCACGCGGCACAATCTGATGCAGATTGCCCAGATCATCCAGGTCCTGGCCATTTCTCCATGGGACGACATTGACCCCAAGGTCAAGGATCTGTACGGCCGGTTTGAAAAGGTGAGAGGCAGACTTTTATTTCGGGTAATTTTTGTATTCCTGACCCCTACAAAGGAACTACTTGTGGGGACGATGAAGGGAAACAACTGATTCTTGTGAGTGAGTTAGAGACAATTACCAACATACTGAAAACAATAACAACAGCAAAAACAACAGTGGTAACAATGTAGTTGACAGTGATTCAGACAAAATAGGCTATCAATTTTTTGTTGCTCCAGGGGGAGTAATCTGTAGCTTTTTCCTCATTTGTCAGATGATTCTGTGGCTCAGCCCTTTTTGTGACTGGTGTTTTTTAGGGTATAAGTCTGATGTGATATTTTTTCTGGGGTGTATGTCTACTCTGATGTTTTTTTAGGAGTGTAAATCTGACTGTGATTTCTTTTTAAGATGTGTATGCCGACAGTGGTGTTTTTCAGGGTGTATTGTAACTGCAATGTTTGTCAGGGGTGTATATCTGACTATGGTGTTTGTTTCAGGGATGTATGCCAGACTGTGTGTTTTACATAATTGTATATATCTGACTGTGGTTTTTTTTCTGTTTTTTTTTTTAGGGTTGTATGTCTGCCTGTGGTGTTTTCCAGAGCTGTAGGTTTGATTGAGATGTTTTCAGGGGTTAATGTCAAAGTAGTGAGTTTTTCAGAGTATATGCTAAGCTGTAGTCAGAGATTCCGCCAGAGCAAAAAAAACCCTCAGTTTTTACCCGCGATTTTTTGCCATGTATCGGTGAAAAAATAACAGCTCTGGTACCAAGTACTGGCTAGCAGATATGAGCCTCTTGTGTGGTTTTGTCTCTTACTGTCATAATTGTGTTCCACCTCCTTTTTCTGCTGCTAAAAAGGCAAGCAGCCTGCTCGAAATAAACATAGCTGTGCCAGCCACCATACTACTTTGTCTCTCATACCTTTCAGTTCTACCCCTTTGCATTTAAACATGTCCTGTGACATGACCTCTTGTTGTCAATGCTTTACTCGTTGTAGAGCGTGCAGAAGAGGCAGGGCTGGGTAGAGGAATTGGTAAGTCAAGTAGGTGGTATAAGTCTTCTGTGTAGTTTTCCATTCAAGTTTTACGTCATTTCTGATTTCAGCTGTGTTTCAGTCCTTTTTCTCTTACTTTAAAACATTTTACTTGTGAAGCCGCATGCAGGGGAAACAATTATTCAAAATCAAGATTGCTTTAAAGGTAGAACTCCATGAAGCCGCCAGCCCCTAAATGTCCCTTTGCAGTCGGCTGGGCTATAAGCAATGTGCAGTTTTCAACAATGCTTGCTTCCCCGAAGTTTGGAGTATGGCTGCCTCAATGGCGGGATAAAAAAACGGTCATACACACAAGCCTCCACTCCCTTTGTTGGATAGATGGATTATTCGTTGCCTGTCTATACAGGGAGTGTCCGCAGGAGTATCAGCCTGCGTACGCAGAAGGAAAGAAAGCAATGCTTACAAAGTTTTTAATCCCAAACAGAATACACCAACTGTAAATAATGTGCCTGTAACGAACGGCAGCTTGGTCTCATTCTCGCATGAGATGTGAACTTAAGTATGTACACACAGAGAAGCATGCACCCAAACACAGAGACTGACAGACAGACAGGCACGCACGCACACACACACACACACACACACACACACACACACACACACACACACACACACACACACACACACACACACACACACACACACACACACACTCTCTCTCTCTCTCTCTCTCTCTCTCTCTCTCTCTCTTTCCCCTCCGGGGGTTGCGACCTTGTCGTGGTCGGAGGGCTTGCGCGGTCCAGTGATCCCTTAGGCTTTGCTGGCGGGGGCATCAATACTTGGAAATAGGCTGGGTTTTTTTCAAACTGCTTCTAGGTCCGAAAAGCCAAGATGCTGTCTGGCCTAAGCATAACGTGGTAAGGAGTTGATGCCCCTGGTAGGGCTTCCCATGTCAGATAGGCTAAGGGTGAGGATCCTGACTAAGAGTAACCCGCCTTTCTCCTTTTCTTGTTTTCTGCCTTCCTTATTTGGCCTTTTTCTATCTTCGTCTCCCCTTCAAGTCTTCTTTTCCACACTCCTTTTCTCTCTGTGGTCTCCTCGAGCCCATCAGAAACTCCGTGCTAAATCGAGACACACTTTAAAATCAGTAAACGTCGGTCCTGGAGAAGTTTCTGCTCCAGGCTGACGTCGAAAACTTCCAAGAAAAAAGTGTGGAACATCATTAAAAAAATCAAAGGGAAGAACACCTGTCTCACTGTGAACCATCTCAAGTTTGCTGACTCTTAATAACAGAGAAAAAAGCAGTTGCTAATCTGCTGGCTTCAACCATAGAAAAGAATTCCTCCTCTTCTAACAAATCAGCCACTTTTGTCAAAAATAAAACCCTTAAAGAAAAATCACCCTGCAACTTTTCGTCAGACAACATGGAAGACTACAATCTTCCTTTCACTTTAAATGAACTGAAATCTGCCTTACTGTCCTTCAACGATTCCTCTCCAGGTATAGATGAAATCCATTATCAACTGTTGAAACATCTTCCGCAAGAAGGTCTGAATATACTGTTACAGGTATTACAACCATGTGTGGACTACAGGTTTCTTTCCGCCCTCTTGGCGAAAAGCCCTCATTATTCCCATCCCCAAACCTGGAAAAGATCTTTCTAATCCATCAAACTACCGTCCCATAGCTTTGACCAGCTGTGTCTGTAAATTGATGGAGAAAATGGTCAATGCTAGCTCATGTGGAAACTGGAAAACCGATGGCCTTTTGGCGAAAGAACAGTGTGGTTTCCGCAAACATCGGACTATTGTTGACCATTTGATTCGTCTGGAATCTACACTTCGGAACGCCTTTCTGAACAAACAGCATGCAGTGGCAATTTTCTTGACTTGGAGAAGGCCTACGATACCACCTGGAAGTCGGGGATACTTCATGATCTCCACGATCTGGGTTTTCGAGGTCATCTTCCGCTTTTTATTCAAAATGTTTTGGCAGAACGACAGTTTCAGGTCCGGGTTGGAAACCACTCTCTTGATGTCCACGAGCAGGAGTTGGTGTGTTCCCAGGGGGCATACTGTCTCCTGCCCTTTTTAGCATCAAGATTAATAACATTGTTCAATCAGTTCAGCAGGGTTCAGACTGCTCATTGTTTGTGGATGATTTCGCTGTCTACGCAATGGAAGCCTGTACCCGAGTGTCCAGCGCAGGCCTCAGCTTTGCGTGGAAAAAATTTCCATCGTTGGGCGATGAAAACGGTTTCACCTTTTCTCCAACAAAGACGCAGTGTATTCATTCCATAATTTCCGTCAGTTTTTTCCGGTTTCCCGAACTTCAAGTAGGGAAATTCCCATTCCAGCTGTTAAAGAGGCCAAGTTTCTGGGAATCATTTTTGACCAGAAACTGAACTTTCTCAGCCATCAAAAACTTCAAACTGCTTGCCAGAAAGCACTGATATTCTGCGGGTCGTAGCGCACCGACTGGGGCGTGATAAGAAAACTTTGCTGCCACCTCTACAGAGCCCTGGTCCGTTCCAAATTGGACTACGGTTGTGCTGTGTACGGCTCCGCAAGATCGTCTTACCTCAAAACTCTTGGCCCCTATCCCCATCAAGGGCTTCGTCTCTGTCTTGGAGCGTTCCGCACCACCCCTGTGTACACCCTGTACGCAGAGGGGGTGAACCTTCATTTTTCCAACCGCAGGCTGAAAACTGTCGTTGAATTATTTTTACCCGACTGTTCCCCGGAACCAGAAACCCTCCCTATGACTGTGTCTTTGTTCCTCCGTTCCAAAGTAAGTTTGAAAACAACCCTAAAGTTTTTCCCGCCGTTTGGTCTTCGTTTTGCAGCCTCACGTGCGGAATGGGGTTTTAGACCTAGGAGTTGTGTCGGATTTTTCCAAGTTTCCGGATCAACCTCCGTGGACCTTTTTCACACCAGGAGTTCGTTTCGATCTTGCAGCTTTTCGCAAAGGTCTACCAGCTCTCTGGCGTACAAGGCTTTGTATGCTGAGCTCTGTTCCAAATTCCCATCCTGTCAAAAAGTTTTCACTGCGGTTCCAAGTCTAAAGATGGAGTGGCCTGTGCAGCCTTTCTCCCCTGGCGCTCCTTCTCAGATACTGTTGGAACATATTCATTCAGATGCTTCTGTCTATTTCTGCTGAACTTACTGCTCGGGTTTACTGGCTTTGAAGATAATCTCACTTTTCTTGAAGAGGGACTTTCTGGTTCTGTCGGATTCGCTGTCAGCTTTGGAGGCCATAGCTGGCCGCAACCTTCAGCACCCCAGAACTTTTACTTTTTTAAAAACTTTTTAGCAAGTTGAAGGCGGACGGTTACAACTTTTACTCTTGTTGGGTTCCAGGTCATGTTGGCATCGGCGGGAACGAAATGGTTGATCGTTTAGCCAAGAACGCCACAAGAGAGAAACTGTCCAACACTTTTATCCCCCGCTCAGATGTGAAACCCAAAAGTAATGATTATGTGGGGAGACCTCTGGCAGGAGGATTGGAAAAACACAGACGAATAACAAACTCTTTCCGATCCGTCCAAACCTTAAGGACTTCCCCCATCCACGTCAAGAGGTCGTAAAGAGGAAACGGTTCTGTGCCGGCTGCACCCCCGGCCTTCGTATTTTTTTCCATGCCTACCTTTTAAAGAGTGAAGAAGCTCCGTGGTGCATTCCATGTCATGCGCCACTCACAATGAAACATGTTCTTTTAGAGTGTTGGGACTTGCACGATGTGAGACACAAACATTTTACGGCGGAGAGTCCATGAAGTCCTGTTCAGGGGTTTTCCGCCTGATGTGATCCCTTTAGTTTTTGAGAGAGATTAACATTTTTCATCTGATTTAAGATTTTCGGAAGAAAGATTTTTAACGAAGTTTCTGGGATGTTTTTAGACGATGTCATTTAAGAGATGTGTGAAAGGTTTTTTTTTTTTTTCATTTTTTTATTTTTTTAATGATGGTGAGTTGATTTTAACGTGGTGACGCCCTGATGTGGCCCTTTGCGGTCGGCTGGGCTATAAGCAATATTATTCTTATCTTATCTTATCTCTCTCTTTCTGTCTATCTGTCTCTTTCTCTGTCTGGGCTCACTGTCTCCCTGTGTTTTGTCTCTGTCTGTCTTTATGCATGTATGTCTGTCTCTCTCTCTCTCTCCCCAAACCCTTTTTTGTCGAGCATTACCAAAATAGGTGTATATTGGTGTCTTTCTTCACAGACTCGGACAGAAACAGAGATTTGAAACGTGGCAATTTTAATTGGTCTAGCATACTTGATTCAAAAGATTGCTCCCACAAAATAATTAAGATGGGAGTTATCATGTTTTAGAGAGACGAAATAATAAACAACAGAGTTTAAGCCCGAAACAATACAAATTCAGGTGGGAAACAACTCGGGGGGGGGGGGGGGGGGGGGGGGGGGGGGTGTCTACATCACTGACTTGGGATTGAACCATCCGCTGGCTCTCAGTTTAAAGGCTAGCAGAACCTCTGTGTAATGTTTTTCAGGGGTGAATATGACTGTGGGTGCGTTTCAGGGCTGTATGTTTCGGTTGTTGGATTTTTTCCTGGAGGGGTCGTGGGATGACGCCGTGCTGTCGCAGGGCTTGACCCCCCCCAACCTTCCCCTGAGTCCGCCATGCTGATGCCCCCTTAATGTCAGAGAGTTGGGGCAGTAATTGTGTGTTTTGTGTGTGTGTGTGGGGTGTGTGTGTGTGTGTGTGTTGTGTGTGTGAATGTGAGTGATTTTGTGCCGTGTGCATGTGTGTATGTGTGTGTGTCTTTGTGTGTCCATGTGTATATGTATGTATCTACATATTTTTTAGGGCTGTGAACATGTAAATGTGTGTGTGTTTTTGTGTGTGTTTGTATGTATGTGTGTGTGTGTGTGTGGTGTGTGTGTGAGAGAGAGAGAGAGAGTAGAGAGATGGACACATTTCTGTGGCTGTTCCACATTGTCTGCGTTAAACACCATAAAGTAAACGTTTTCTTTTGGTTCATTTCATGTCATTGTTTAGGATTTTTGCATGTAAATTCAGAATGTGAACTTCTATAAAAACATTTAGTCTGTCAGGAAGTGAAAAATATGATATCATTTTTTAAAGCAAAAAATGAAAATGATGTCACTTGAAGAATTGTGGAGGTTTAAAAGATTTTGGTGAGGAATGCTTACAGAATTACTCATCAGTGAATCAAGATTGTGTCTGCACAGATACCTCCACTCTCCATGGTGGTTATTAACTGCCCTCTTTTCTGTTTCCCCCAGCAGTGTTCCTTTATTGCATTGTTACAGATGGTGTTCCATTATTACATCGTTACAGATGGGGTTCCTTTTTCGGTTGTTTCCAGGCTGGCAAACTCCTGGATTGAGGATTTCTGGGGAAACCATCTGATTTTCAGAGGAAAGAAAAACAACCTCTGAGGGGCAAAAAAGTCTGTTTAAAAAAATAGGCAAAAATGGTTTCCCAAGTCTCACACTGTGTCCCGTTTTTCCATCCAGGTTTCCATGATTCTACATTCAGCGTTGTGCTGCCCGCGGTCGCTGTGCGTCTGCTTGCATTGATCAGAGCGTTCCAGTTGCAGACAAATGTGTAGGGGAACCCAATTGGTTCAGCCGTTTTTCTGGTTGGTTTCACATCTTCTTTTAAGTTTATTGTTTTGGTTGTCGGTCATGCCGAGGCTGCTTCTTTTGGAGAGAAGGTATGATGTTTCACTTGTCATGAATCGTAATCAAGGCAAGACATTTGAGGAAAGCACAATTTTGGGGCTTTGCACACCCTGGACCTCCCCGCCAGAGTCTTACCCTTGGACCCCACTGGGGCCTGGGTAGCCCCTGGACTGAGACCTTTATCAGAGATTTTTCAGTCTGCTGTTTTCCAGTCTGGTTGCTGATGTGTTATTTTATTCTGCTGTTACAGTCGGTGTTTCTTTACTCCACTTCACAGAAGGTGTTCCTTTTTCCACTTTTTACAGATGGTGTTCCTGTGTTTCGTTGTTACAGATGGGTGTTCCTTTACTGCATTGTTACAGAGTTGCTTTCATTACTTGTTACAGTGTTCCTTTCATTACATTGCTGCAGATGGTGTTCCTTCGCCACACGTGTCAGACCTGGATGCAAAGCAGCCGGGCAAGAAACAGCTGGAACTGTTGCTCAACACGCTGCCCCAGGAAGTTCCCTCCCCTGCTGATACCATGTCCTGCCCCCCCCCAGCCCCGCCTCCACAGGCCTGACCATCGACTCCATGCTGTCTGCCATCGGGGCGTCCATTCCTACCTCCCCGATACGCCGGGCACCCAGCGCAAGCTCATGAAGGGAAAAAGTGAGCGAGAGGGAAGTTGGGGGTAGGGGTGGGGGTAATGAGGGATGTGTGTCTAGTAGTGGAGGGCTGAAATCCTGCATGAAAGAAGGGGGGTAGAAGGAGGGGGATGGGAATGCAGTTGTTTGCTGATGCCTTTGGTAAGTCTGGTCGGTTACTTCAGAATGAGGCTGATGGTTGACATGGTCAAAGAATCGGATAAAATGTACAGCTGAAAGTATAATCCCTTCCCTTTTACTAGAACACACAATTGATTAATCTTTTTTTTCTTATGCATGGTGCGACAGTGCACATGTTTTTTTAAGTACACAACCAAAAGAACATGACATTAAAACATCTTCATTTCAGTATATAGAAGAGAGAGAGAGAGAGGAGAGAGAGAGAGAGAGGAGAGAGAGAGGAGAGGATGAGAGAGAGGGAGAGAGGAGAGAGAGAGAGAGAGTGAGAGGAGAGAGAGAGAGCATTAAACAGTGATATTAGATTTTGTGTTTTACCAACATATACAGAAATCATTTTTCAGTTACTTCAATCAAGTATATATATGTGTGTGTTTTAAAAAAATTAACATTCATGATATACTAGACTTGAAGTAGAAGCAATTTCCACCTTGCATGACAATGTTTACCTGGTGTGCCAGCTGTTAAGGAGAAGTGGTAGCTTTACAGATTCCAGGTTGGGATGTCATAATTCGATTCCCATCAGTCATTTATTTGTGGGATTTTCCTGTCCTGACCGGCCCCTACCCAGAGTTGAGTTTGCTATGGGTTTAGTTGGCAGGGCACAGGCAAGTTTCAGACACGTAATGGATGCATCTCCGAGAGTGTTGCTCAGATTTCCTGATCAATGCTAAAGGTGTCTGTATCTCTCGGGTCTTGTTGACGCCAGGCTATGTGTGTGAAGCCCTGTTGTGCAGTTTCAGACCAAAATGAAAATCTGTCGCATCATCTTCATCATCCTCATCCTCATCGATCAGCATGAATAGAAGTCTTATATTCTGTGGCCTTTCTTGCTTTGCTTTGATGGTGACCTCAGTTTGGATCAATGGATGACCTCTCCATGTCCATGCCTTTGCTTTGGTTCTGTTGGGTCTTTTGTATCAGCGAATTCTTGGGCACTGTCACTGGACAGATGTGGTGGCGCTTTCTGGAAGGAGAGCTAACTCATGCTAGCTCCTCCAGTAAGGAATTATTGCTGAAAGGGGGCTTATTAGTTTAGTATCCTGCTTATGTTGGATCAGAAAATGCATCACTGAGAACCACTGAAATGACGTGGCACCAGTGCAGTTTCTCCTCTGGTGGGTTGCCTCCTAAGGCCTGGACATTCACAGCTTGCTCTGAAGGGAAAGAAAAATAAAAAGAATTTGCCTTTGTTCTGTCAGACTCTGTGTTCTGATAGCAAGAGGAATAAAAGTCATATTTTGTCACTCTTTTAAACTTATTCTGCCTACATTCATTCACATAAAAACAACCTGCGGTCAGTAAATATGTATAGTTTACTTTGTCAGAAATGACACAAATTTTGGCCTATCGCAACTTACTATATGTAGCTTACCAGTTGCTCGGCGGTGAATCGCTGTATTTATCATCCTTAACGTTATTACCATACTTACATTGTGCCTAACATCTGTTAGACACCAAACTCTAAGCACTTACAATCCACGCTCACATTTACACAGCACCTGCCAACTTGGGAAAAGCTGATTGAAGAGCTGCCAGCTGGTGCTACTTATTCTTTTCCCATGTCATTAAGTTGAATATCAGTCGGTCAGATTTTTTTCTCATTCCTGGATTTATGGAGGATGCATGGTATGTGAATGGGTATCATCTATACCTAAGGCCAAACTGCCCTTTATTTCCAAACGTTGATATGGGATTCTGTGTGTGTGTGTGCAAGATCTTGTGCTTGCATTTAGACATGGAACCTCAGTTGACAGCCTCATTAGAACTTTTGGGGGAAATGGAGTGTGAACCTATGTTAAGTCAAAGGGAAAAGCCCTAATGTACAGAAACAGCTGAGCAGAGATTTGAACCACAGTCCCAGGATCACCAGGTGCTCTACCAGCCTGAAGTGTTGTGGCAGAGGCAGAGGAATTGGGGCTTCATCAGGCACAATTGAATGGCCACTTGGAACCTACAGATGATGAGCTCTTACAGTGCTGGTCCTCACACTATCCCTGTTAGTCTTACCCTGCTTCGTCTGTCATCATTAGAAGTTGGCTAGGACCTATGCTGATCTGATCACCATAAGCCTCTGGGAGAGAAGGTCTTCCGTGCTGGATGGCCTTAAAGAGGAATTGTCAGGGATCAATCCTTCCCATATGGGATGAAAGGGTGGTGGTGTTGGTCAAGAGGGGAGGGGGGGGGGGGGGGGGGGTATGGAGGGAATAGGAAAGACATTGGAGTAGGGAGCGGGAGGGGAGGCACGATTGATGGAGCACAGCTTTATTTTTCTGTCCCATTCGAGACACTTAGTTATAGGGCCGAACAAACAAGCCTTACACATTTCTGACCCAACATTTTTGTTGTTGTAGTCCAAGCAAGAGGCATGTATCAAACTTGTGTACTAGTTAACTAGGGAAAATTAAGTTCCCAGAATGTGATGACGTCATTCTTTCACAATTGTGTGTGTGTGTTGTCATTGTTTGAATATCGCCTGACCTCTTGCGTACAAGCTTTCATGCCGTATCTACTATCTACAAGAAAATAAACCTAGTCGAGTTTGGTATTAAAGAATTGTCGGGAATTCGCCTATTCAGTCATCTCAAGAGCACAGATATATTACATTTTTCATGACAACCACTGATTATCAAACTAAGAGCCCATTTGTAATGGCGCCTCAGCAATGCCGAAACATTGCTGCCAGACGGCTGTACACAGATGACATTCAGTTGGTCGAGTACAGCACGGTTAGCTGGCTGGTGGGGAGCAGCCTGCAGAAAAACACCCCTTTCCTTGACCTGCATTCACGGCTTGGCCTCTGCAGCTGTGGGAGAGCTGTAAACTCCCCTGCCTCTCAGAACTAGTGGCTTGCTCTGAACAGCCGTGGGAGACACTAACCTGCAACTTGGTGCTGTTGAAAGCATGAAGAAGAAGCCGTCCAACACCAGCCTGTCCCAGATGGGGGAGGAAGGAGGGGGGAGGAGCGAGGTGTGAGAGGGAGCTGCAACCACTCCCGAAGACGTGCTGGTCATCACAGTGGTGCCCCCTGCTGACTGCCCCGGCATGATCCCCGAGAAAAAGGTGATGGGCTGTATTATTGTGGTGCTGCTGTCATGTGGCTTTGGATAGGTTGGGGTTTTCATGTCGGCGAGTTTCTCGTCCTTGTACTAGGGTACTAGACCATGCAAGAGAGTGCAAGCATTTCTGTCACTTCGCAATGCGTCTCACAGTGCGCCAACACGTGGCCACAGATCTGTGTTTTCAGTGGAATGAAGTAGTATTGTCGAGTTTTTCAGTTCTTTTAATTTATTGAAAACTAGCTCTGAAAGTGAGTTGTGCATTATTTTAGTCATTGGAGACAAAAACTGGTGAATTGGAATTGTTGTTATTCCGTGATGCTTCTGTGACTGTTTTAAATGAGTGTCTTACTGATCAAAGAGAAATAAAATGGAAAGCTAGACCCTCCTGTGTTTCGGGTTTGTGAAACAGGAATTTGGGAGTTCATGATACATGACGTGGTGGACCTTTTTCCCTCAAGAGAAAATCACAGTTAGATCGCTATTTTTCCCTGGCAGCCTGATCCGGTGCTTGGGCTATTGATCCATTCTCATTAACTGCGCTGAATTTTCTGCATGTTGTTCCCTCTTTTCAACCTGATCCCACAGATACTGAAATGTATAGAATGCTAGAAGCAGAGATTGCTCAAATTTGTCCCTTGGAAACACACACCCCGGCTCTACAAACTGGTGTATTTGCTGGTAGAATGGTGACCATCCATACAGTAAAAGAGCACCCAGCGGCAAGAGGACAAGGCTGCTGGCATACAGACTGTTAGGCAAGCAGTCCAGAAATTTCTGGCCAAACTGCAAGCATTATCATGTCCTCGTAGAGGCCCAGAAAACATGCAAATGCATACAACATGTACATCGGAAGACGGATTCAGTGCCATAAAACTAAGTTCAGAAGTTCATTTCAACCAGCTGTGAATACCTGTCTCAGATTTTTCTCCTGGCTTTTGGACGAAGGGAAAGAGTATAGTTCCCTGAACCCCAGCTGGGTTTTGTAGTGACTGCAGTTTTAATGGGGAAAAAAACAATCAGCTCACCTAGCCAACGAGAAAAATGCATTGAAGCCCTTAAGCCCTTGGTTCCTTAAAAATGTAACTGTATCTTCACCTATGTGGATCATGAATACATTGGATAACCTGTTACGCGAATGCCCCAACTTTAGTTTCAAACAAAATATAATTGTTCTTTTTTCTTTCAACTAGAAAAAAAACCCAGCTACTTTTATGACTGTTTCGTTTGCTTATCTGTTTGTTTGTTTGTTTTGTAGGATTCATAGTCTGTTGATTGTCAGTTGTGTCTTGACCTTGAACCTTGTGTGTCCTCGACGAATCTGGTCTGTAGGTAGTCATGACCTTTGAGTTTGATCTTACCCCCAGGTCTTGGCATGGGGTACGAAAACCGAAGGCGCAAAGTGAAGTACCCCCCCACCCTCTCGGACACCATCCCCGTCCTGCTGCTGAAATTCAAGAGAAGGGACCCGGTTTTCCCTGTCACTGATCAGGGTCCATTGGTAAGAAAAGGGAAAAAAAGCCGTTTTCACATGGGTCAGGAGTCCGTTGGTAAGACGAAAACTAGATTCTGTCACATGATCAAAAGTTCATCGATAGAAAGAGAACTCGATTCTGTCACAGAAACAGGAGTTCTTTGGTAAAAAAAGAACTAGACGTCACTGATTTGGAGTCTCTGAATTAGAAGATCATTTGAATTTTTTCTGTTTACATGATTGGGAGGTGTAAAGAAGAGGATCAACTGTTTTTTCCTGTCCACGATTGGGAATCTGTGAATAAGATCACATGATTCCTTCTGGGCCACAGCCGAAGAGATGACCCGCTGTCGCTGTCTCTGTCACACGACTGGGGAGGCTCGGAAGAAATAATTTGCTACAGATGTTTAGGGGGTGATGGATGGGGTTGGGGGAAACGGTTAAGGTTTTTTTGTGTTTCGTAAAATCCAGTGCTGTCGTGTTATTTTTGTTGGCATTGGGCCATTTATTGATGCCTGTCAGTCAGAGAGCGTTAGTCTCTGCCCTGTGGTGAAGCATGATTTTTTTCATTCACATTGATGTCACGGAAGGTATTATCACATAATTTCCCACCTTCCCCCTTCTCCCCCCCCCCCAACCCCCAGCCCCGCCCACCCCCTCCGACCCCCCCTTTCCCCAGCTAGAGTTCTTTTTTCACTGTGTCCATCATCGTCTTCCAGTAGGGAACACACACGCGACTGTCAAGAGGCTGTATCTGAAGCGGCGTCCGCCACTCGGTGGACGAGAATGAACTGGACAACTTTTCCGACATTTATGTCGGCGACGCAGTGGGCGCGGCTCCCCCGCATCAGTGGGCGGCACCCTCTCTCGCAGGCAGGCGTAGGCCTCGCCCAAACCCCCCCCCCCGAACCGTTGGGC
>CM031625.1:35194547-35199547 GCA_018398815.1 Conus ventricosus
GGTTCCTCTGTGTAAATTAGGCTTTTCCCCTTGACTAAATGGTTCACACTCCATTTCCCCAAAATTTCTGATGAGGCT
Organism: Conus ventricosus; assembly: GCA_018398815.1. Taxonomy (NCBI): domain Eukaryota; kingdom Metazoa; phylum Mollusca; class Gastropoda; order Neogastropoda; family Conidae; genus Conus; species Conus ventricosus. The sequence continues at coordinate 35,194,626 of CM031625.1, forward strand.
GTCAACTGAGGTTCCATGTCTAAATGCAAGCACAAGATCTTGCACACACACACACAGAATCCCATATCAACTTTGGAAATAAAGGCAGTTTGGCCTTAGGTATAGATGATACCCATTCACATACCATGCATCCTCCATAAATCCAGGAATAAAGAGAAAATTTTGACCGACTGATATTCAACTTAATGACATGGGAAAAGAATAAGTAAGCACCAGCTGGCAGCTCTTCAATCACTTTTCCCAAGTTGGCAGGTGCTGTGAAATGTGAGGGGATTGTAAGTGCTTAGAGTTTGGTGTCAAACAGATGTTAGGCACAATGTAAGTAGGTAATAACGTTAGGTTTATAAATACAGCTGATTCACCGCCGAGCAACGGGTAAGCTACATATAGTAAGTTGCGATGGGCCAAAATTTGTGTCCATTTCCGACAAAGTAAACTATACATATTTACTGACCGCAGGTTGTTTTTATGTGAATGAATGTAGGCAAAATAAGTTAAAAAGAGCGCCCAAAATATGATTTTTATTCCTCTTGCTATCAAAACCACAGAGTCTGACAGAACGGCAATTCTTTTATTTTTCTTTCCCTCCAGAGCAAGCTGTGAATGTCCAGGCCTTAGGGAACCCCCCAGAGGGAAACTGCACTGGTGCCACATCATTTCAGTGGTTCTCAGTGATGCTTTTCTGATCAACATAAAGCAGGATACAACTAATAAGCCCCCTTTCAGCAATAATTCCTTACTGGAGGAGCTAGCATATTACTCTCCTTCCAGAAAGCGCCACCACATCTGTCCATGACAGTGCCCAGAATTCGCTGATACAAAAAAGCCCCAAACAAACCAAAGAAAAGGCATGGACATGGAGAGGTAAACCATTAAATCAAACTGAGGTCACCACAAGCAAAGCATGAAAGGCCACAGAATATAAACTTCTTTTCATGCTGTTGATGGGGATGAGGATGATAAAGATGATGCGACAGATTTTCATTTTGGTCTGAAACTGCACAACAGGGCTTCACTCACATACCTGGCGTCAACAAGACCCGAAGATACAGACACCTTTAGCGTTGATCAGGAAACCTGAGCAACCTCTCAGAGATGCATCCATTACGTGTCTGAAACTTACCTGTGCCCTGCCAACTAAACCCATACAAACTCAACCTGGATAGGGGCCGGTCAGGACAGGAAAATCCCACAAAAAAATGACTGAGGGGAATCGAACCTAGACACCCAACCGGGATCTGTAGAGCTAACCACTTTCTCCTAACAGCTGGCACATCGGGTAAACTTTTGTCATGCAAGGTGGAAATTGCTTCTTACTTCAAGTCTAGTATATCATGAATGTTAGATTTTTTTAAAACACACACACACACACACATACTTGATTTAAGTAACTGAAAAATGATTTCTGTATAATGTTGGTAATAACACGAAAATTTTAATATCACTGTTTAATGCTCTCTCTCTCTCTCTCTTCTCTCTCTCTCCCTCTCTTCTCTCTCTCTCCTCTCTCCTCTCTCTCTCCTCTCTCTCTCTCCCTCCCTCCCTCCCTCTTCTATATACTGAAATGGAAGATGTTTTGATGTTATTTCTTTTGGTTGTGTTTTCTTTAAAAAAAAAAACATGTGCACTGTCACACCATGCATAAGGAAAAAAAAATTAATCAATTGTGTGTTCTAATAATAATAATAATAATGAATACTTATATACGCCTATTCTCGCTAGAGACCAAGCTCTAAGCGCTTTACAATCAACACATCTTTTTCACAACGGGCTGCCTACCTGGGTAGAGCCGACTGAAGAGCTGCCAGCTGGCGCTTCATTCAGTCGTTTCCCCCTGTCATCCAGTCATATCGTTCAATATCGTTCACTCGTTTTCCTTACTTCCTTCATTTTTTCCATTTCCACGCAGGGCGCCTGCTATGTGTAACGTGGTCATCCATACCAACGGCCAAACTGGGCCCACTCTCCGAAAGTTGGTGATGGGATTTTTACGTGCAGAACTGCCAACCCCAAAATTTCTTCCCCGTACTATTTTCCCGGCTTTTCACAGTATTTTTTTACCACTGACGTATTTTTTCCCACCGGAATTAAATTTTACGCGGGGTTTTGATTTCTTTTTTTAACCAACTTATTTTGTATGCACTTTTTTTTTTATAATTAATAGTGATTAAAAACTATTAGCATAAGAGATTGATCAAGACTTACTCTTTGACAATAACATACAATTTATTTACTTAGTCTACTTCTGCTAGAAAAAAATACTACTACTATCACACACACATACACAAATTGAGACACAGAGACATATATATACACGAACATTTCAAACCACCACAGTGACAATACACATACGCACATATGTATACGAAGAAAGAAAGAGCAGACCAGCATAAGACAAAGACAAAACTGACAATTACACACAAAAAATAATCTTAAAAGGCTTACCTTCAACTTGATAGAAGCTTTCTTTCACAATAATTTGAGCAAAGTGAATTGTCACTTGATTTAAAATCATTTTTGTCAATGATTTTAAAAAGTGAATCATTAGAATGTCTCTTTGCATTTCTCACTTGACACTCAATTAATTATTGTCCATCTTGATGATGAAAAACGATGATGAAATTCAGAAAACCAATGTGCTTCTTCTGCCGCTCAGTGCTTACACGACGCTTAGGGTTCGCGGGCTTTCTTTCACTCGAGTCAGCACATGGTCCATCAGACCTATCAGGTAACTGAGTGGAGCTTTTGTTTCCACATTCGGAAGAGGGGGTGGGGGGGGGGGAGGGAGGTTGGCAAGCAGGGGGGTAGGATGGGCATACTACTTGCCATCCTCCCCCTCCCCGCCCCCCCCCCCACCTCTCCCCTCCCCCCCCCCTCTCCCCTCCCTCCTGCTAGCCACAGCAGTTGCTGCCTCAGCTGCTAAGGGCCAATCCTTAACACATGTCGTCTGCTACAGGGGTGGGGAGAGAGAGGGAGGTTGGCAAGCAGGGGGGTATGATGAGCATACTAAAAATAGCCACAGCAGTTAAGTCGCTGCCTGGGCCATTCCTTAACACATGTCGTCTGCTACAGGAGAGCAAAAGGACAGATGGAATTTCCTGCCCTGCTAGTGGTCTGCTAAGGCGAGAGCTACACAGTAAAAGGAATCAAGGATGGATGGAATTTTTTTTTCAGCTAGGGCCTACCTAGTCTATCAACTATATGTGGCTGGCAGAGGCCTTTTTCTTCTGTCTCCTTGTAGGATCCCTTTTTAAGTTTTAGCACTACAAATCTGCTGCCTCGGTAAAGCAACAAATGGCCGTACCATTTGCGCAAGTTCGTCACCGTAAATTTTTGGCTCGACCGTATCACCGTATTTTTGTAAACTCGCCGTGACAAAATACGTCCGGAACGTACTGGTTGGCAGCTCTGTACGTGTGTGCAAGATGTTATGCGTGCGTTCACACACGGAGCCTCGGTTTATAGTCTCATTCGAAGGACTGTATGGGAAATGGAGTCAGAACCAATGTTAACTCCGAGGGAAAAATCCCCCTGTACCGAAACGCCCCGGCGGAGGTTCGAACCCGCAACCCAGGATCACCAAGATTACGAGTCCGGCGTTCTAGTAAAAGGGAAGGGATTATACTTTCAGCTGTACATTTTATCTGATTCTTTGACTATGTCAACCATCAGCCTCATTCTGAAGTAACCGACCAGACTTACCCAAAGGCATCAGCAAACAACTGCATTCCCATTCCCCCTCCTTCTACCCCCCTTCTTTCATGCAGGATTCTCAGCCTTCCACTACCAGACACACATCCCTCATCACCCCCACCCCTACCCCCAAACTTCCCTCTCGCTCACTTTTTCCCTTCATGAGCTTGCGCTGGGTGCCCGGCGTGTCGGGGGAGGTAGGAATGGACGCCCCGATGGCAGACAGCATGGAGTCAATGGTCAGGCCTGTGGAGGCGGGGCTGGGGGCAGGGCAGGACATGGTATCAGCAGGGGAGGGAACTTCCTGGGGCAGCGTGTTGAGCAACAGTTCCAGCTGTTTCTTGCCCGGCTGCTTTGCATCCAGGGTCTGACACGTGTGGCGAAGGAACACCATCTGCAGCAATGTAATGAAAGGAACACTGTAACATGTAATGAAAGCAACTCTGTAACAATGCAGTAAAGGAACACCATCTGTAACAACGAAACACAGGAACACCATCTGTAACAGTGGAAAAAGGAACACCAGGGCTTCTGCTGGGATGAAAATCTTTCCGGTCCCAGGGACCCCTTCATCAGATTTTTAAGGGGTCCCAGGCTAACATTAAGGGGCCCCTACACAACAATAAAAACAACAAAATAGACATAAAAAAATTGCATCCCAGCACGCGCACTGCAATTGTCACAGACACATCGTCACAATAAAAACAACAAAATAAACATCAAAAATTGTATCCGTTCTCGATCTTGCTCCTCTGCTACGCTTTTTCGTTTTTGCGACGATAATTTCGTTAACCACGCTTCGAGAGACATGTTGGAAACAAAGGCTTCGCGGAAATGCCTCTCTCCTGCCGGGAAAATGAAAAGCGTCATCGTGACATCACATGGCTCAAAGTAGGAAATTCCGGTCAACTGAAAACGAGGCTGTGGCCTAGCGTTAAGCTTAGTCAGTCAGCCTCAGCAGACGACAAAAGTGACTGACGCATGTTGTTAGGAGGCTGCCCTACTCGCTTTGTTACTGTTCTAACTTGAAAAGGGATGGGTTCGGTCCGAAGTGTAGCAGACCTACGATGTTACGGCACCCAACTTACGATGTTGAAGGCAGTCTTTTCTCACTTTATGTCTGACTTCACCAAAATTTGAAGGGGTCCCTGGGGACCCCTTACACGGACACCCAGTGCGTCCCGTAGAGTTTTAATGCGTACTGTACGCAAATTTTTTTGTGTTTTCAG
>CM031625.1:35204547-35212597 GCA_018398815.1 Conus ventricosus
TGCCCCAAACCCTCAATACAGAGCGAGCAACCAAGAGAGAGAGACTTTTAGAAAAAGAGAGGGAATATTTGCGTTTGCATATTGTTAATTTTTTTTTTCTGGGGAGAGCATAGTAGGGCAGAGGGGGTGGGGTGGGGGAGTTGGGGGGGGGGGGGCCCATGTTTCCTTCAGAACTGGTACTTCAGACATGGAACACTCGACATTGATTAAGTGTGCCATGCTATGAACACCATCTGCTGTTGTGGTCTTTCAACACTCGTCAAACTGACTTGCTGAACAAGCACTGAAAGCGGTGACTTGCCAATCAACATAATCTTTGTCAGGGCTTCAAATTTCCAACCATTCCCACTTCTAATGGAACGATGACGATCACTAAAGTGTCTTTGTTTAGTTCAATGAACGGCATCCGCATCATGATTGCTGATTAACTGAACCAGCTTAACTTAGACCTTGACACCATTCACACACTCATCCTTTAAAATGGCACTGGCGGAAATTCGGTTTGGCAAAAACCTGGATCGGCACATGGGTAAGGTAGTCACAACTTCTCAGAGATGTTACTTTAAAAAAGACCACACCAAAAAATACCTAACACAAAGTAATTTCCAGATCTCCAGAGAAAGCAACAAAGTCAAATTCAGGTTTGCAGTGGTTCCAGGTGTGGGGCTTCACCCACGATATCAGCATGGGTGCCAGTGATTAAGGGCATGTAAATCTGAAACTTAATCTGAAGCAAAAGTCAAATCTGAAACTTTAAACGTCTGGGGATTCTAATTTTTAAAAAATAAAAAGGGCAATTTGTATCCTTTGATCAGTCATTGCTACATACAGGGTTCCCACAGATATCAGAAAAAAAAGTTCAAGGGGTTTTCAAGGGAATTTCCAGGGGTTAGCAGCTTCATTCAAGGGGTAGTAATTAACAACTTTCTTGCAAAGTTATGTATTATTAAACTCTATGAGCAGCCTGTTACTATCAATCATTAACTTAACATCATTTCTTACCTCATTTCTTACCTCGTATTCATGCTAGCACAACTGGTCAGGTCCAGTAGATGGAAGAAGAAGGCAGGTACAGTTGTCCTTGTTTTCTCTGAATTACACTGTGACTTTACAGTTTAACACAACTCTCTATGTCTTCAGCCAGTTTATCATATGTGGCCCAGTTCACATTGGGACCATCCATGGACAACTGTAGAATTCCTGATTTGCCCACAGAGGCACAGCAGTCAGCAAGTTCAGAGTACAAATGGTCTGATGTGGCATGTCCAAGAAACGAGATGTGAGGTATCGCGTTGTCACCTCTTTTTCGTCCCAAAAACGAATGAACACATCCAACTGTTTTTGCTTCAGTTCATGATTTAAACTTTCATCGAAAAGCAAAACATAGCCATCAGAAGACTTCACTTTGCGAGTCAGCAAATCCAGAAAGTGGGGTGCTAATCCAAATGTGCTCAAATACCTGGCCTTCGTTTCACTGCAGGCAAACTTGTCAGCAACAGAACACGATGGAAACATTTTTTTGAATATCTCCCAACACCAGTGAAACTGTGATAAGAGTAATGCTTCTCCATGGCAAACAAAGTCCAATACACCTCAGCAGTTAGGACATCGTTCTTGGTGCACGATTCGTCGATCATTTTCTGTTTAGAAAAGCTGCTTGAAGACCCTGCAGCTGCTGATGTGGAAGGTGCATCTTGAGACCCCCCTGTCACTGCAGTAAAACTTGAAGTTGAAGGCAGTTGACTGCCAGTCTCCTGCCTTGCACCCGGTGGTTCAGATCTTGGTGAGGAGTTTCGGTTTCCAAGTGTGAATCCATGCATGGTCAGCTGTGTGGCACCACCGGCATTTCTCTTATTCTCATGTTCATGTTCCACCAACCGTTTGTGTTTCACTCCATCAGCATGACTCTTCACAGCACTGATGCCCATACCCGAGATACTAAAACTCTTCTTGCACAATGTGCACCTTGCTGAGTGTTTGTTTTCTCCACGAGCTAACCAACCTTTGAAAGCATCTTTTTCTGCCCACATATCATTGAAAACGCAGTCTCCTTTCCCCATCTTGCAGGCTCAGTAGCACTATTTGGCGCAAAAACATCGACCGTCGACACAACCCCGATGGTAACCAAAGGGAAAGAACTCTGTTGGCGTCTACACTTACGTCTATAGTAAGTCAAACACTAGTCACTGACGAGTTACTTCCCTTCTGCTTCAGCTAGGCTGTTGTCGGTTGCTACGGGATCGGCGATCACGAAGCCACATGGAGTGACAGAGATTGTGATTTATTTCGTATAAAAATCATTTTCTTGAGTGACAGTCACTTCCTTGCTTTGAGAGGACAGATTGTGACCGATTTTGAAATTTCAAGGACTTCCAGGGGGGTTAGGCCTTCAGCTTATTTTTAAGTACTTTTCCAGGCCTTGAAATGGTCATGTCAAATCTCAAGCACTTTTCAAGAAAATAAGGGGGCGTACGAACCCTGTACATATATATATATATATACAGTTATCAGCGACAATTCTAACATCCAGTTTATGTGTACATGTACCAGAACATGTATGTGCATGCTTGTTAAGTATACATGTGCTTGTGTATGTGTATGGAGGGTAGGGGGAGGTGCTTACTATGAGCTGGGCATTATAGAAATGTATACAGGCTGCGTGCATAGCGTCCAGTTTATAGCAGGTATACATGCATGTGGAACAGAGAGAAAGAATAAATTAAACACTTACTATTCCCTCAATTTCAATGTCATGTTTTTTACTGGCACCTGGTGTTCAATACAGCGTCATTCTTTCTCCTGGCAGCTGGGACAAGTTCACTCATTACAGGTGTTTCTCCAGATAACAGTTTTTTCTGCCATAGTCTGTTTCTGCTGAGAATTATCAGCAACACCAGGCAGGCAAGAGGGCAGTATCAGCAACACCAGGCAGGCAGCAACACCAATGAGAGCACTCAGCAGCAATAATTTAGAGTCATGAATGTAAGTGAAAAATAATACAGCCCTTCAAAATGTTAAGCACTGAATTAAAACTTTGCTGTCTTTGCAAAAAAACTCCGGATATCTTGTGCAGGTTTCCGCTTTAATGATGTGGTGCATTTATCTCCTGGCAAACACACTACAAAATGGTTTGGGCGCCATTCTGCTTCAGGCAAGTCCTTGCCAAGCAAGCGAGACCACATGATGCTTGGGACAGAGTTGCTTGTGACACTTGAAGTTGAAGGCATACGATGGAAAATCTTCCTGTGGAGATGATCTCTGACAGTATGACCGCATACTGGGGGTAAACTGACTGGATAGGGGTACACAAAATGCTACAAACTGCATGTAATGGCCACATTCCCATGTATGTCCCAGGCACAACTGCTTCCAAAACTTCTTTAAGATAACGCTGACAGAACAACCTTGTCAGCAGAAAGTCGCTTGGACAAATCAACCAGGGCCTGACTCAACGAAAGTGGTAAACAATGTTCAGCTAAAAAACAACACAGCACAGACTTCAGTTCAGCCGTCCCTCGCTTACACTCGATTTGGTGGAGGTTGTTTTTGTTGCACCGTCGAGGGTATTGTCTGACTGATTTCAAGTTTGCTGCATGCTGTGAATCGTCAGCATGGGAAGAAAGTGCCTTCTTTCCTCGGTTGGAATAAAGGATCGTTTTACCACACGGGACACAGAAACACGTGCCCGCGACTGGCACTTTTTGACACCATTCTCCGAATTTCACACCACTGTCATTTTTTTCCTCTAGCCAGGCCCATCTCCACTTATTTTTCACATCCTTTTCAAGTTCACTCACATCACAACCCCTTTCGACAAACTTCATATTTCCGCGATCTTGACAAACTTATACCAGTTTTTATTCAGCTTTCTCAGACCATGCCGCTGCATTCCGTGATCCACAAGACTGGCGTCTTTCTACCGCATACTGATAAAGTCGATGACATCATTTCCGCTAAGAACGTGTTTTCGCTGACTATTTCCGTTTTCGCTTCACTTGCAGTAAAGAGACAATGTAAGGGAGAACACTCTATCCATCCTCGTCGGGATTCCGACCCGATTTACTCGTCGGAGACATTTGCTTCGGACGGTTTTCTTTCCGATCGGAATGAGATCGGAACGCTACGCGATTTTTGCTTAAAATCGGAAAGCAACATTTTCAAAAATTCGCAAATCGGATTTCCGATCTGAATCGGAGATCTGGCACCCTGTATCAGTAATCAACAAATCAAAACTCAGTCGAACAAAACAAACACCGCATAGATGTATGGAGAAAAGGAATAGCATAGAGGCAGAACAATAATAACATCATGACAAAGGAACAGAAAAGGAATAGCATAGAGGCAGAACAATAATAACATCATGACAAAGGAACAGTCTAAGGGATGCCTTGCACACAAGTCACGGCGCACACATTCCAATCAAGCCAGCCAACACAATGGAAACACCAGAACCAGCCAGCCAGCCATGTAGCCAGCGCTGACCTCAGTGGGGTCGAGGAGGGCGTTGGCGGTGAGGGTGTGGAAGACCTGAGAGATGAGCCAGGCCAGAGCTGGGGGGAAGCAGTGGAGGTTGGCCTTGATGTTGGTGATGAACCGCTGGGCCAGGGTCACCAGTTTGTCCACGATGAACTGCCGGTAGTTGTTCTGCTTCTTGTTGCGCTCTTCAGTACCGGGCTCCCCAAAACGCTTCAGCCGGTCCTTGAGGGGGAAGCGCACCAGAGCCTAACAGACAACAAAATTGAATGACAGTCTGAGAGGAAAGAAAATACAGTGACAGTCCACGACAGGGATGTAGACTCATGTTCAACGACACAGCAAAGCACATTGACAGCCCAACAATGACAGTCAACGAGAGAGACGTTATACTGACATTTAACCAGACAGCAAAGTACATCAACAACCTATGTCAAGCACATTGACAGTCCAACAGGAAAAACAAAAACAAAACAAAAAAAAACAGTGACTGTCCATCAAAGAGATATAAACTGATAATCAACCAGAGAGCAACGTACATTGACAATCCGACAAGAAAATGAAATAACAGTCCATGAGAGAGATATACAGTAATTGTCACCCAGACAGCAACATACACCAACAGTGCAACAGGAGAAAAAATATCACGACAGTCCGCCAGGCAGATGTACATTGCTAAGTTAACCAGACAGCAAAGCATACTGACAGTCCAACAGGAAAAAACAAAAACAATGACAGTCCATCAAACAGACGTACAGTGATGATCAACCTAACAGCTAAGTACACTGACAATCCGACAGGAGAGGAACTACAATGACAGTCCATAAAGAGACGCACAGCGACAGTCAACCAGACAGCAAGACACAGCGACAGTCCATTCTATACATCAGAATACAGTTAAAAGGTTATTGCTTACTGACACACCCACTAGCCCAATACACCTTGAACTGATCAATGTCAGCATTTGCATCACCATCGTTCATGTCACACATATCGTTCTTGGCGATTGACACACGCACACACCCATCCCACCCACCCCTCTCCAGGCCCACATACCTTGGAAGGATCAATGTCGTAGAACCACTCCTCTTCCATCAGGAGGCGCATGATTGGTTCGTGAAGAGCGGCGGTCAGAAAGAGGCGGGCCGAGAAGAGTGAGTCGCACAGCTGCTTGTACATCAGGGAAAAGGCACAGTTTCCTCGTCGCAGCAGACGTCGTGGGTTCTCATCATTGGATACCTGCAAAGAAGTTTTATGTTATCTGTGTATACTGTTACCGATTTCTTCACGTTACATGTCAGCACCTATGTCATGCGTGTGCATGCACACTCTCACACACACACACACACACACACACACACACACACACACATGCACACGCACACTCACATGCATACACATACACACACTCACGTGTCACACATACACACAAACACACACCAGGGCATGTACAATCTGAAAAACATGTTTAACAAACATGTAACACACCAATGCACATATACATGTGCACAAACAGCAACAAATACATCTGACATGCATACATATTCGCATAAGTACACACACATACACACACACACACACATACAGACACACACACACACGTACATGCAAACACATACATAATCTACATGTTAAACACACATTTAACATGCGTGTACATAAGCACATTTGCCCACTTTGACAATTGCACACACATGAAATGGACATACATACCAGAGCATACTACATTACCGAGATACGACACTTGGGGGTTTTCCGTAAGACCGCGGACTAGGTTACGGCCCTTAGTCAGCACGTGTAAACTCAGCTCCAACATAGCGACGCGCAAGAAGCAAGGAGGCGAAGCCTGCAGCGCTATCGGTTGTTCAAACGCTCGCAACAAAATCGATTGTGAAGGGCTGGCATTTTTTCGTTTTCCAAAGGATGAAGAAAGGCATGTACAAACTTTATTGCATTTTATTAATTATTGGCAGAGTAAACCACGTAAGCAATACCGTATACGGTGTGGGACTATGCATCTGGTGCAACTTGAGTCTAGTCTAGATCAAGTTTATAGTATGACTATGAAGCCACATGGGCAGATTTTTAACAGTTTTTATATATATATGTAAGGAAAGAGCAATGCGCATACCTTGTTTCTTCTAGAAATCATTAAGCCTACTGGCTTATTTACAGTCCCGTTAGCTAAACAACTAGGCAGCGGGGAAAACCAGACCACGCATACCGTGCCCTCACATGGCCAGTGATGTTTATGTTGATAATGACAGTGCCGACACACGTGTTTCATCACCGAATCTCTCTCTGTCTCTCTCTCTGTCTCTCTCTCTGTCTCTCTCTCTTCTCTGTCTCTCTCTCTCTCTCTCTCTCTGCGTGCAGTTGCATGGCTTGTGTGTGTACAACCTTGAGTTAATCTGACAATAAATTGGTTTCAGTCAGTGTGTGTGTGTGTGTGTGTGTGTGTGTGTGTGAGAGAGAGAGAGAGAGAGAGAGAGAGAGAGAGAGAGAGAGAGAGAGAGAGAGAGAGAGAGAGAGAGAGAGGAGAGAGAGAAAACCATTACTAACCCCCCTCCACCCCCAGCATACTCGTGTGTAAACCTACATGTATCAATGACCGTTTCATGTCTAGGCCTATCTCGTCGCAATGTCTATTTTGAGGTTGATGTGTGTATTTGAAATTGTGTGCTTCTTCTTTGCTCGTATTTTAAAGAAGACATTTTTTGCAAATTTTTGCAGACTGTTTGGAAAATGCAACCAGTTTTGTTTTAATCCATCTTGTATTGATGGCAGAACTTTTTTCTATGTTTTGTGGGATGAGACGGACTGCATTACCCCCTCCACCCCCCACCTCCACCCCTTTCATTATGCCATTGTTGGACGTTGTTATAAACTGACACAACACAATTAAAGTTTGATTTGGAGACAAATAAATGGTCTTTTTTTTAAATTTAGAACAAGCCACAAACTCTCTCTCTCTCTCTCCCCACCCCACCTTCACCCATCTTACCACAGTCATGCACACACACACACACACACCACACACACACACACACACACACACACACACACACACTATACATACATAAAAATACATGCGTATGCATGCACACATGCAGTGCACACACGCACCTACATGCACACGCACACAAACACAAGGAGGGCCAAAAAATGTGTAGAGGCATTTGAATCTGTCGTCACAAACTGCTGAAGCAGTTCAAGGTAAAGTTATGACAACAAATGCGGCCCGACGGGCGTCGTTGTTTTCATCACGGCAACGTTTTCACATAGCAGCCGCGAGCCTGCAGCCCGCGCCGACTAAGGGAGATAATCGACTGAACGGACTTGTAGGCTGTAAGAGGCAGTGTCGTATCTCGGTAATGTAGTATGCTCTGTACATACACACAACTCTCTCACACACACACATGTATACACAACACACACACACACACACACACACACACCACACACATTAGCACACATTTAACAATAAATGCACATATACACTTGCACATGGGCATCCCTAAATAGACAAGTGTTACGCACATTACACAAGCACAACATTACTGTACCTGCAAGGTGG
>CM031625.1:35220588-35280588 GCA_018398815.1 Conus ventricosus
TTTTTGTCTACGCAACAAAGTATTGGGTTTTAGGCCGACATTTAGCATTAGTTCTTTAAAGGGGGTTTACTATTTAGAAGAAAAAGACCAAAATCCACCCATTAAACCGAACAACGCTTTTTCATATTATTGTCATGGGGTTTGGAGTTTGTGAGTTTAAATTTTTGGGGGGTTTGTTGGGTTAAGGTTTTTGGGGTGTTTTTTTTTTAAAATTTTTGGGAGAAAAATTTTTAAGAGTGTAAAAAATTTTTATTTGTTTAATAATTTAGTGAAAAAGATAATTTAAAAATGAAAGAAATTATTTTTTTGGTATTTAAAATTTTTTGGTACCTTTTAATACTTAAGGGAAATCAACGTAAATTAAAAGGCGCCCAAAATTTGTAAGTATTTTTTTTTTGGCTCAAAGCCAGAAAAAAGATCAGTTAGCCGATTTTCCCGGCTTCGAACCTGCAAACACCAAAGTAAGTACAAATAGTCTTTATTCGTTCATTCCCGCCTTTTAGGCCTTAGAAGGCTAAGATAAATGGCCCATGCGTTTTATGCTCTTGCTCTATGGACCAGGGCTAACAATTTTAAAAGGGAAACCCGGGGCAAATTTATTTCTGGGGCGTGCCCTAAAAATAAATGCCCCAAGGCCTGATAAACAACTTTTGTCTAAATCGTTTGATGTTAATTTTTGTTCGTTAAGTTTTAAAAGTTAGATTTTTTGGTGGAAAAGGGTTTTGAAGGGTTGAATTTTGAAAATAGTTGGGTGTAATAAAAAAAATTTGTTTTTGTTGGGGGTGTTTTGTAATAGATAAATTGTGAAAAAAAAAAGGTTTAAAGGTTTTATAAATATGATAAAAAAAAGGGTTTTGATGTTGTTTAAATGGGGGGGTTAAAAAACTCTTAATGAGTCCCAAAACTTTTATGAAAAGAGGCAGTGGGGGTCACAGAAATTCAGGGTTTAGTTGCTATATTTTAAGATTGTAGTCGGCCCAACAGAATATTTTGCGCCATAATTTTGAAGCACTCAAATTTTTAAAGTTTTAAAAAAATGTTGTAACAATAACCCAAGACCCCCCTTCGTTTTTTAGAACGCATTTAAAACAATTGCGGGGGCCCAAAAAGGTCGCGCCCATGAATATTTTACAAAATCAAGGTTAATATACAAACCAAGGAATAAAAGATTAAAAAGTTGGGGGCTCAAAGCTAACCATTAACAAACCTGAGGTTATTACGGGTTTTGCTCACTAAAAGAAGCAATGATAAATTCGCATTTCTCCAAACTTAACAAGCAAATCTAAAAACAATATTAACATTCGGGAAAATGAAAATGCAATTTCTTATTTTTATAAAAGCTGCTAAAATGTTAGGGTTTTAAAAAAGACACTCAGTCACAAAAATTTTTGTTTTCGCCAAACAAAACAAATTTAAGGGGAAAAACCGCTCGATCTTTTCTTCATTCATACTTTTTGTTCATTTGGATGACGGGGCCTGATGAAAACTTAATGATGGGAAGGCCCTCAAATGTTTTTTAAAAGCTTTACCGGCGGGGAAAGCTGCATATTTTCGATTATGAAAAACAATCCCAAAATTTACAGTTTAAAAGATTATTTGTGGAGGGTAGGATCATCTAAATATAAAATGCAGACAAAGCAGGAAAGTTGTAAATGCAATTAACCAACACTTGTTTTGGAAATAAAATAATAAACCTGTACTAAAAATGTCGCGTGGGCCAGAAGCACCGGGTAGTTCCTTTCAGCGCCTGTGAGGTGTAATAAAATTAGAATTAAAAGACCTTGCAGAACGTTGCGGACTTTGAACAGAATGGTGAAATGGCACTTTGTATGGTTTTGAGAGTACACTAATGAGGTATTATAAACGCAAAGAGGTTGGCGACAGCAAAAAGATTTTTCCCTAAACTAGAACACTGCCAATCTAAGAAGCAATAATGTTTGGCCATATGAATATAAAATAGTTCGTGAAGCCTACCTCAAATGGCACTTAGAACATAGGTTAGAATTGGGACAAAAATTTGAATTCATAAGCCCATTTACATTATTTAAGCCATCAAAAAAGTTTCAGAAAAGCATTCAACTCTGCCCTTTACATTAAGCCTTATGCCAGACAGACAATAGTCAGGAAAGTAGATAGAAATAAAGCCGTATGGGAATAACAGGACAAACCTCCACAGAAGAGAAAACGGTTTTTAAAGGATGCTTTTCTACAATCTTACAGTTCATTAATCCGCAAATGAAATTAGGAGATGCGTTCACAATGATATTTGAAATTTCTGTCTTAAAAGATAAGGGGAGGATGGGGTTGTGGGCGTTAGTGACTCCTTCTAAAAGGAATTCTAATTAGCTGGCAAAATTTAGACGTTGAAAAACTTAAAGTTACCGTCGTCATTCTTCACAAGGCAGGATATTAAGGTCATAACAACAAGCAACAAAATCAATTTTTTCCCTAAATAGAAACAATCTTACAGAACTGATTGGATTAATCTTACGCATTTAGGCCTCTGGGGTTTTAAATTACACTGACAAGTTTTAACAGAGAGTATGATAAAAATAATAACGGATTAGTTTAAATTCTGTTATAAAACTATGGAGCAGTTAAACTTTATGACAAAAACTCCTCATTGCTCATTGATTTGTGGCAAACTGGGTTGTGGAAAAACAATATTTATCCTCAACCTGTTACAAACAGTTTATCGTTATAATTTTAATCATATTGTGGTTTTCTGTCCAACACTTAAAGGAACAAAGCATACATAATAAAGGTTTATATGGACAGATGATAACAATATTTAGTTGATCCTAGCAATAAACTGAGTGAGTGTTTAGAACAGTTTTTTAGACTGTTTGAAGGAACGCAGACACTATTTATTATAGATGACTGTTCAGCAGAAAGAGACAAGTTAAAAAGAGAAACACTTTATCAAAACTGCTTTCCCGTGGAAACATCTGGAATAAGTGTGTGGATTTTATGCCAAAAATATAACTCAGTTTTAAAAGACTTTGAGAACAGTTAAAGACTGTAGTGTTATTTCACATGAAAGACAGAGACTCATTTGAAGAATGTTTGCGCGAAAATGATGTTATTGAAAATGACCAGGAAAAACACAGGATTAAGCAAAAACTAAAATCTGAAAAGTTTAGTAAATTAGTATTAAAAACGATAACCCTGCACAGTATGTTTGTTTGTAGATAATCGTTATTTTTTGGTTATTAACGTCTTACTTGTCAGAGAACAGTAATATGCTGATTCTAGAGCACTTTCGCCCGAAAACTGTCTGTCTGTCTGTCTCTCTCTGTCTCTCTCTTCTCTGTCTGTCCTGTCTGTTCTGAGGGCAACTTGACCTTAACGGGTTTTGTCAGGGGTGCCGGTGATTCTCTCTCTCTCTCTCCGCCACAGGAAAAGGCGGCTTTAGGCCACTTTCGCCCAAAAAACTCGGTGGTTGAGCAAGTGAGTCAGATTGGCATTTATACGTTCTCTTTGCAAACAGTATAAAACGTAAGGGACAACTTTGTTTCAATTAATTGAGGTATTTGTATTTGTTTCTGTACGCTTTGTGTTTGTCTTTGATCTCCCTTGCATCCTTGGGTGGATCCTCAGGCGTAGGCTCAAAGATTGTCCCCTACATTTTGGGGTTGGTGGGGCAGGGGAACATAGTTTTGCTGGTATGACTGCCAGGCATTCTAGTGAGGTATTGACTGGACCCTCCTTGATCTTGTTCAAGAGGTTTCAGTTGCTAAACATGTACTGTATGTTGATGAAGCGCAAAAAAAAAGTCTCAAACCATTATCATTACACAAGAAGAGTTTCTTCTCTCTCTCTCTCTCTCTCTCTCTCTCTCTCTCTCTCTCTCTCTCTCTCTCTCTCTCTCTCTCTCTTTCTGAGTCTCTCTCTCTCCTCCTCTCTCTCTCTCCTCTCTCTCTCTCTCTCTCTCTCTCTCCTGATCTCTCTCTCCCACCTCTCTCTCTCACAGTCTCAGTAGATCTTTAAATTTTTGTATATGTCACTGTGTGCAGAATGGCATCTGCCAACCAACTGGAGTAGACATGAGGTTCATGATCTGAAAATGCTTATTGAATAGGAAAGTTTAAATGGCATTAGTTCTATGATTTGTGTGATTCTGTGTTAGTCACTCTGTGTGTGTGGGTGCGGGTGTGCGTGTGTGTGCACATTTTTTTTTAGCACACATTTCGTGCAGATTGATCATTGATGAATGAGTTAATTCATTAGCTTGTGTGCATCTATTTAACACTTTTGTCTGTGACTTTGTGAGTATTCATTATATATCATGATTTAGGTACATTATGATTATTTGTGGTATCAGTGTGCCTCCTTATTTATGAGTAAAAGCATGAACAGGAAAATAAGACACAGAAAACAAAAAACTAATTAAGCTAATATATTACTTGACCAAATCCCAATTCTGTGACATTTATATCCAAACACATTTTAGATATGGTCAATGACAAAGACACTGTGATGAATTTTCCATGCTAACTAAATGTGTTTATTGTATTTCTAATTTTAAAAAGTTACAAATGGATCCAGTTTGCACATTTTGACCTTGGACATCCATGGCTAGGTTGGATCAATGGATGTCTTCCAGACAGATTATTTCCCACTTCTTTTGAACTGGAAAAAGCTTGAATTTAATAATTCATACTGTATGGCTTGAAATTACCATTACTTAGATTAGTTTGTGGTTAAGTTTCAAATATAGACTGTTCAACAATTGGTAATAACCTTTCTTCCAAATGAATAAAGAACAGGAAAATTAAAAAAGAAGGAAAGAAAGAGAGAAAGAAAAAGCTGTTTTGTTGATGCATTTTGAAATTTGCACATGTGTTGGACAAGGATGGAACATTAAATGGCTTTAGTTTATGGCCTGTTAAAATTCCTGTGCAGCATTTTTTTTTTCTTTTTATTTCTCGTTTATTTCATTTTGTGAGGATACTGGAATCTTTTTTTGTTGCACATGAAAACTACAATCACATACAAAAATATTTTCTTACATCGCATTGGTAATTTTTGTTTTCAAAAGCTTTAGATTTGTTTGATACTGAAGCTGTTGTGGAGGTCATTTAATACATCATGGTGTGGCCATGCTCTCGTGAATGTGACTGCAGGATGCAGGTGTTGTTGGCAGGTATCTGCTGAAGCAAGGTGTGTCAGCATCCCAGGTGGACAGCAGGGGGATCTGGCCGTCCATGTGGCCATCAACAGAGGTCTGCGCTTACCTTCAGAGGAAGCAGCCGAAGGTCAGGAACAAAACAGAGGGTTCTACATATACTGGAATTTCCTTGGAAGGGAGCTGTGTGTGTGTACTATGTAAGAAGTGCGAAAACTGACTTGCTAAATACAACAAGATTCAGAAACAGAGGACTCCCAGAATGATTTTTCTTTCAAGCGTTTTCCCCCCATCATTTCACATACAAAATCCTCAAAGAATATTTCAGTTACTTGTTGAAACACTCTTCATCCATCCATTTATATACTCCTTAACTAGTGTGCACTCGACGTAAACTGGTTGAAAGTGCTAGTAATTTACTCTCCATGATGAACAGAAAAAATGTTTGTCAACTGAAAATAAAAGTTTACTCGTCAAAGGCAAATGCATGAACACAATCAAAAACTTGCCGCTTGTTGTTTTAGTGTATTTCGTCTTGCAGCTTTTCTAATCCAGGCATCCAACTTTGCTGATTCTAATAAAAACTTAAACATGTGTTTTAGGCATGTTCAGCCATTTGAATATACAATAGTTTTCCACTATTAGGCTTTTTATTTTGTTTGTTATTCATGTTGGGGGAGAGGCATGTGAATGTGTGTGTGCACATGCACATCCAACTTGTGTATGTTCTGTCTGTGTACATAAGCAAGAGAGAGAGAGAGAGATCTATCCTTGATCATATGTACTTGCTGGTACACCAACACTAATGATGAACAACATGTGTCACTATTTGGCAACACTCCGCCCTGCTGCGTCTTCAGGGACTAATGTTTCTGAGGATCCGGTTCACTTGACTTCAGACTGTACTAGTTCGAATAGCGTATTGATAAAACACTCTTCACAACTTTTGTGTTTAACAGTTAGGCAAGTTTAAATCTAACGACTCTGTCCTCTGTCAGCCTTTGCATATACTGAAGTCAGCGTCTTTTTTGTATTATACAACACTCACACTATCACAACATTACACACAGTTACAACATCAAACGTACCATCACTTCACACACACACTCACACTTCATACACACACACACATCACAACACACACACACACACACTAATGCATCACAATTGAAAGTGTGCGGATGCATCACGCATCTCAACACACACACACACAATCACACACACACACACACACACACACACACACACACACACACACAGCTAGATCGAAGAAGGATTTTAACAAAGTTCTTGATTGTAGCATGTCATATTACGAAATGTGGTGAATTTTTTTTTTTTTTTTTTTTTTTTTTTTTTTTTTTTTTTTTTAATGACGCTATGTTTAACTGACACCTTGATGCCCTCATGCGTCGCTGCTAAAGCAACATATCTACTACTACACATGCTTAGACATTTCAGTGACAAGAAAACTGGTCTTCCACATTTTTGTAACCCAGCACCTCGACTTCACATTGGAACGTGGTGTGGTTGAATTAATGACCTGTTAGCTTGCAGCTGTTGAAAATAATTCGCTTCCTTGAAATAGAATATCTGCGTTCGATGCCATGTCCTCAAAATGTTTACATTGTCCCTGGTTCAGCAATCACAAACATTTTCTATGATCAGATTCGGCAGATTTCCTACAAACTCGAAATTAAAAGACATTTACCTATAACCTGTATGACAGTTTCATGCATTTTATCTATTCCTTGATCATGAATGTCATGAGCTAGTTCCATCCAAAAATTAACACCACATGTCTAGGCTGCTAGGAGTTAGGGACTAGTTGTTCTGCAGTTGTGTGCCTTTACTGGTATCAGTCCATTTGGTCCCAGGTCCGTTAAGATATCTGGAAGTCCATTCCATAAGATCAAAACATCTCCCACCTCTCCCTCTGCCTCCTGAAAGAATGAGACTGTGGCCAGGTGTTTGAAACAACCTGGAAAAGTGTCGCATCACCGTTTCCCCCATCCTACCCTCGCCTCCAACACGCGGCCTGGATGTATTTGAAGCATCCCTGAAAAGTGTCAGCATCACAGCATTTTTCCCACATTTGGCCTGGATGTGTTTGAAACATCCCTTAAAAAGTGTTAGCATCACGGCTTTCCCCCCAACATTTGGCCTGGATATGTTTGAAGCATCCCTGGAAATTGTCAGCATCACCGCTCCCCGCACTCCAACCCCACCTCCAAATTTGGCCTGGATGTGTTTTGCAAAATCCCTGAAAAGTGTTAGCATCATGGCTGCCCCCCCCCCCCCCCCCCCCCCCCCCCCCCCCCCCCCCCCCCCCCCCCCCCCCAAATTTGGTCTGGATGTGTTTGAAACATCCCTGAAAAACTTTTAGTTAGTGTTGGCGTCATGGCTTTCCCCCGTCAACATTTGATTAAGATCAGGGTTTGAGAAGGCTTGGAAAGTGTGATTGATGAAACTCTATGAGCAGCATTTCATGGTGCGGCAGCAGCGTTTCTGGATGATGTATTGCACGTGTAGCTGACTAGCATGATCCTCCCACTGTTGCTATGAGTATGACAAAACACAACGTGTGCAGTTGACCAGCCTTCTGTGCTGTAAAAAGATGCAGCACCAGTGTCGTTCATTGTGACATCTTCTTCTTCTTCCTAAAAGGCTGGTTCACTCAAAAACGAGTAGGTCACCAGCGCGCATGTTAAAAAAATTGGACTACATTGTACTACATATGTTCAAACTGTGACACTGTACAGCATGTGAAGTTGACTAGTATGATGTGCTATGACAATGCGGTTGTGTAGTTACTGTGATGATGCACTACACATGTAGTCGCACTACACGTGTAGTTGAGCACCCTGATGTGCGGTGACAGTGCTCTACATATGTAGTTGACCAGCATGGTGAGCGATGACAACGCAAACATGCGTGGTTACTATGATGATGCACCACCAGATAATGTGCAGTTGTTATGGCAATGCACTGCACATGCCTTTGACCAGCATAATGTGCTATGACAATGCAGTACATGTGTAATTACTGAGACAGTGCACTGCACATGTAATAACTGTAGTGTACTATTCATGTGATTGACCTGTATGATGTGCTGTGACAATGCAGGACAAGTGTAGTTACCATTACAATGTACTACCCTTGGTTATTACAACAATGGGCTAGATGTGTAGCAAACCAGCATGATGTGTTGTAACAATGCACTTAACATGTTGTTGTTGACTAGCAGAATGTGTGACAATAATGCAGTGCATGTGTAGTCGACCAACTTGACATGCTATGACACTCAAGTACATGTGCCGTTACTATGACGATGCACTACACTTGTAATTACTGTGACAGTACTTTACACATTTAGTTGATTTACATATGCTATAACACTTAAGTACATCGCAGTAACTATGACGATGCGTTACACATGTAATTAGCACGATATGCTATGACACTTCAGTACTTTGTTTTTACAATGATGATACATATTACATTACACATGTGATTACATAATAATGCCTTACATGTGTAGTTGACCATCATTGATGTTCTGTTGCACACTATATGTGTAGCTGAGCATCATTGGTGTCGGAAGACAATGCAATGACATTAGCTCAAATTCCGCCACAGAATCAGCACTCTGTATGCAACTATCGTTGTCTCCTGGGATGGATCTGCATTCTGTTGTGTGTGTGTGTGTGTGTGTGTGTGTGTGTGTGTGTGTGTATGTGTGTGTGTGGTGTGTTTCCATACGACCACCTTTTTGACAGAGTGTGATGTCTCAACAGTCTACAGATACCTGGTGATTCCATTGCTGAAGGAGTACCCCGAGGCCACCCATTTCTGTGATCGTCGCGGGGTTGACCTCTGCTCTCATCTGACACTCTTGAATCGTCACCTGCAGACAGCAGACACGTCCTCAGAGTCTGACAGCGATTCTGAGGTGACGCCTGGCTCCATTGCCCTTTTTCACTTTATCTGTCTGTTTCTCTCTTTTGCCCTTTCTCTCATTTCGTATCCTTTTTCTCCTTTGCTCTTTCAAACTTTCCCTATCCCTTTTGCTCCTTTGCTCTTTCTCACTTTCCCTATCCCTTTCTCTTGTTTGTTCTTTGTCTCGTTTCCCATCTCCCTCTTTCTGTCTTTTCCCCTTCCTCTTTCCCTCTGTTCTTATCTTTCTTTCCTTTTTCCCTCTTGTCTCTTCAGCTCTTTCCCTATTCCTTTCATTCCTGTGCCGTCTCTTTTCCGATGTCTTTCCTCTTTCCTTGACTCTCTCCTTTGCTCTCTCTGTTTTACCCATCTCTTTCCCTCCCGTTTCTCTCCTTTCCATCTTCCACATTCTCTTTCTTGCCGTTTCTCTTTCCCTCTTTCTTTCATACCCTTTTTTCCTCCTTTCTATTCCTTTCCTTCACCCTCCTCTTTCTTCCCCATCCCACTACCTCTTTTCTTTCTTCCCCATCCCTCTACCTCTTCTTTCTTCCCCATCCCACTACCTCTTCTCTTTCGTCCCCTCCCACTACCTCTTCTCTTTCTTCCCCATCCCACTACCTCTTCTGTTCTTCCCCATCCCACTACCTCTTCTCTTCCTTCCCCTCCCACTACCTCTTCTCTTTCTTCCCCATCCCACTACCTCTTCTCTTTCGTCCCCATCCCACTACCTCTTCTCTTCCTTCCCCTCCCACTACCTCTTCTCTTTCTTCCCCTCCCACTACCTCTTCTGTTCTTCCCCATCCCACTACCTCTTCTCTTCCTTTCCCTCCCACTACCTCTTCTCTTTCTTCCCCATCCCACTACCTCTTCTGTTCTTCCCCATCCTACCACCTCTTCTCTTCCTTCCCCTCCCACTACCTCTTCTCTTTCTTCCCCATCCCACTACCTCTTCTGTTCTTTCCCATCCCACTACCTCTTCTCTTCCTTCCCTCCCACTACCTCTTCTCTTTCTTCCCCATCCCACTAACCTCTTCTGTTCTTCCCCATCCTACCACTTCTTCTCTTTCGTCCCCATCCCACTACCTCTTCTCTTTCATCCCCATCCCACTACCTCTTCTCTTCTCTTTCATCCCCATCCCACTACCTCTTCTCTTTCATCCCCATCCCACTACCTCTTCTCTTTCATCCCCATCCCACTACCTCTTCTCTTTCATCCCCATCCCACTACCTCTTCTCTTTCATCCCCATCCCACTACCTCTTCTCTTCCTTCCCCATCCCACTACCTCTTCTCTTCCCAATCCCACTACCTCTTCTCTTTCATCCCCATCCCACTACCTCTTCTCTTCCCATCCCACTACCTCTTCTCTTTCATCCCCATCCCACTACCTCTTCTCTTTCATCCCCATCCCACTACCTCTTCTCTTTATTCCCCATCCCACTACCTCTTCTCTTTCATCCCCATCCCACTACCTCTTCTCCTTCTTCCCAATCCCACTACCTCTTCTCTTTCTTCCCCATCCCACTGCCTCTTTTGCCCTTTAATCCTTCCACATCACTTTCATTTCCCCTGTCTCTTTTTTTTTCCTCATGCCTTTCTTTCCTTTGTTCTTTCCTCTTTCCCAATTGTGTAGTTGTCGTGCACTGTTGCCAACTGCTAATACACAGACAACCCCAACAGTTGCGGGTGACCAGAGGGCCTCCCTGGCACAGACGGTAAGTCACCGAACTCCAGGTTGGGTCAGTTATTGGTCTTGTTGGAGGGGGGTGGTGGTGGTGGTGGTGGTAGTAACTCTTACAGTTAGTTGTTCTTGGTACTTGACTGGTAGTGCAGACAACTCACTGACTTGGGTGGTGGTAAGAGAGTCTGACAGTTGTCTGTTGCGTGATTGGCAACAGAGAGGATTCGCCATCGTAGGTGGCGGTGATGGTAATGTGACAGTCATCAGGACTGACACTTTGTTGTTGTTGTTGTTGCAGTCGTCTGACAGTCAGTCGTCCTACTACTCCCCTGAAGAGGACTGGAGTCAGAGGTTGGCCAGAGAGTTTGAAAGTGAGAGTGCTGATTTCTACGGGCGCTACGATCACAACGATGGTGAGTCCACTCGTCTGAGAGGGGTGTGAACCGTGATCTGAGTGAAAGGCACTGTCACAAACTTGACAGACATCCCAGGCCCATGTTGTGTCTGTGCTGGGGCAGTTTTTATCTGTCATTTCTTTCCTCTACACACTAAGTGGATGTCCCAGAGCAAGACTTTGGAAGGAGATAGTACATGCAGGTCTTCTGTGAAGTTAAGGGGAGATCTCAGAGCAAGTCGCTGGAAGGAGACGGTACATTCAGATGTGCATTGAAGATGAAGTGGAGGTTACAGAGCAAGCCTTTGGAAGGAGACACTACACGCAGCACCCCTGTGAAACATAAACCCGACACACACAACAGAAGCCATTGCACAGCCGTTTTTCACAGCATCAATGAAAAAAAAAACCCACCTCCTTTTTAATACCCACAGAAGATGGCTGTAGCTAGGTCATATCATTCAGAAAAATGCCCTTTGATGGGATGACAAAAACGCTTGCAGACAGAACACGTTCAAAGAGGCGTTGCGTAGACTTGCAGTGCCATTCCCTCCACCCACCCACCCCCACCCCCTCCAGAGAAGTCAGCTCAACTGTCACCCCAAAAAGTGTGTTGTCATGAAGGAAAGAAACAAATTCTAACCGACCAAACGACTGCTATGGTGGTGAAAAGAACTTGTGTAGTTAGAGGTGTACGAATGTGGTTTGATCCTACTGTGTAGCGTGATTCTTTGTGGCGGCCTTGGCCCAAACCCTCCAGCACTGGCTGGTCGTCTTTTGGAGGAGATAGAACAGAGGGCATGTAGAGAGGAAAAGAAGTGGATTGATGAACAAATGTGTAGCGTATCGAGTGTAGATGTTACCCCATTAAGTCAGAACAGCTAGAGATGAATGGTAATATAGGGTTTCACAGCAGATGGTGCACACGTGTGCCTAGTGCAGCTCCACAATTTTATTTTATTAGGAAATCAAAACAGGCAGAGGAAAAGAAAATAACTCGCAACCTGTTCAAACTTTTGCTCTTGTAATAAAACTGTCGGAACCAGCTGCCGTGGCGAAGTGGTTAGCGTCGCGGACTCCCGGCTGGGAGGTCGTGGGTTCGAATCCCATCAGAGTCATGTGGGTTTTTCTGCCCCGACCGGCTCCTACCCAGAGTTGAGTTTGCTGCGGACTCAGTTGGGAAGACTGGGACCACACAGTCGAGTTTCATCCACTTAATGGATGCGTCTCTGAGAGTGTTGCTCAAATTTCCTGACCAACACTGCAGGTGCCTGTATCTCTCGGGACTGGTTGACGCCGGGATATATTATGAAAGGAAACGTAGAGTACAGCCCTGTCATGTAGTCTCAGACCGAAATGGAAATCCGTAGCATCATCTTAATCATCCCCATTCTCATCGATCAGCATTTTAAAAAAAAGACTCAAATTCTGTGGCCCTTCATGCCCTGCTCTCATGGTGACCTCAATTTCGATGTCCTCTCAGCGTCTGTGGCTTTGGTTTGGTTCCGTCGGGGTCACCGGTATCGGCGAGTCCATGGGGGCTGTCGTTGGACGGACATGGTGGCGCCCTCCGGAGGGAGAGCTCACTCACGCCGGCTCCGCGACTAAGCAATTATTGTCGTTAGTAGGGGGCTCAGTAGGTGGTGTCCTGCGTATGTTAGATCAGAACAGGTGCCACTGAACACCAACGAAGTGACTCGGCAGCAGTGCAGTGTCTCCTTCGGTGGGTTGCCTCTTGACGACTTGACATTGACTGCTTCCTGTGGATTGCTGGTGCCGGGGCTGCGGCGGGGCCGACCGGGCTGTGGATATGGACGGGGTGTCGGAATGAGCGGCGTGGGTGCACTGCCTCTGAGGTGGCGCCAAAAAAAAATTTAAACAAATTAAAAAATAAAACTGTGGGAGCGCAGGTTACGCCCATCTTAATTTATTCGTCCACCTTATCACCTGCACCATGTATGACATCTCTTCCTGCTTTCTGTCCAGACTATGAACAAGAAAGCCAGAAGGAGACCTTCAGAGACTGGTCGGAGCGCCTGGGCGGAGAGATGCACAGAAGACGTCAGCGACAGTCATTCCACTCTTCCCACCCCTCAGGGGGACGGAAGAGAAAGCACGCCCCAACACCTGGCACCAAGATCCCCAAAGGCAGCTCAGCCATCAACACCAAAGACGCCATCCACAACGCCAAAGCCGTGCAGAAACTCGACAAGCTCAGACAGACTTACGAGGAGAGGTTCCAGGCGGCGCTGGCCGACAAGAATGAGAACCAAATGACCTATGGCGACCTCCCTTGGCCAAGCAAGGGCAGCCTAGACCATGTCATGGACGTGCTGTTTGGGGACAAGACGACTGGACGGTTGCCGCGCTGAAGAAGTACACCCGAGAGCAGCAGGTCAGGTGGCACCCGGACAAGTTCCTGCAGAAGTTCATCGACAAGATCGCCCCCAAGAGCTTCGAGAAGGTGATGGAGAGAGTGAAGGAGATTTCCCAGGCCTTGAACAAGAAGGCGGAGTCTCTGTCGTCAGGATGACGCTGTGAATGGAGGTCATCAGAAGTGGTCACTGGCGTTTGCTTCATGAATTTCCTTTCAGGGTATTCACTTAACCCTGTTCATTGTTGTTGGGTTTTCTTTTTTGTTGTTGTTGTTTTTTTGTCAGTGAAAAAGCAGGAAGCGTGCAGTCAGACACAGTATGCTTATACCCTGCTGGTGCTCAACAACCACAACAAAACCTGGCCATGTTGACTGCTGATCTCAGTGTGCGATGTTTTGGGGGATGTCAGAGTCACTCCCCTTGGATGGTTGTCCATGTCTGCCGTGCCACTATGATGGTGGAGACATTACACCTGAATGGAACTTACCTCACAGTTTGTGACTCACCTGCCATTTTAATCATCCTGTCCTTACAGTTTGTGACTCACCTGCCATTTTAATCATCCTGTCCATGTGTTTGTGACTCGCCTGCCATTTTAGTCATCCTGTCCATGTGTTTGTATGTGTGTTTGTGTTTTCTTAAGAAACTTTGACGCAGGCATTTTCTGGCATGAGTGTAACCAAACTTGTCAGAACGATAAATATTGATCAGATCTGTTCAGCCATTCTGCAGTGAATTTTAACATTGGTATCGTCTGAGTAGTGACAAAGACTAGCGTAACTAAAGTTGGTAAAACGATCAATATTGATAGGACCTGTCCACTATCCCGTGCTTGAAGAAGCCACCAAATGGTAAATCTGTTCCAGCAATATTTTCAGTGTTTATAGAATTGATGATTTCCTTAAAATTATTATTGGGTATGATCATCATTTTTTTATGTAAATAAATGTATTACTAAATATAGAACGAGGATGGATTACATATCATATTTTGATAAATTCAGTGAAGTAAAATTATAAGTTTATTATTTTGGTGAATGAAACTGCATTAAAGCTGCAAATAAAACAAAATGTGTTAAACATACCGCATTCACGGATCTTTTTCATAAACAGCAATTACTTTTTACATTGTTGCCAAATTGATGACAGTTGGTGGTGGTTGTAAGAAAATCTGAAAAAGATAGTTTCAAAATGGAGTGACTGACGGCGGAGAACGACCGCCAAAGACATTGACAAACAAAGGACAGGACAAGACACGATGCATTTCAACCTCCTGGGTCTTCTTCAGGCAAAAAAAAACAGATCACATTTAACATTTAGGACAGTACAAACAAAGAACGAAGAGTGACTTATCTGTACATGTGTTAGGAAGAAAAAGATACATCAAATATAACAAACACGTGTGTGTGTGTGTAAAATCAAGTATTATATTTAATGGCCAGTTTATTTTAGGAAGAAAAAGATACATCAAATATAACAAACACATGTGTGTGTGTGTAAAATCAAGTATTATACAGGGATGAGAACAGCTCCGCCGTTCTCCGCCGTTCCGCCGTCTTTAAAAAAAATCTCCGCCGTTCGAAAAAATCTCCGCCGAAAAATATAAAAAAAGCTATCGCGATTTTTTTGCTCCCAATCTCGGCGAGACGCCTCCGGCGAGATTCCCAAATGGGCTGGTTTTTACTCGGTTGACTCGGCCAACCACTGCACATCCGCTTACAGCGCCGATCGACCGAGTGTCATTTGTGAGTCATGGCGTCGAACGAAATCGCAACAAAAAGGAAAAAATATCCCAACCATTGGAAAGAAAACTGGCTCGAGGAAGAGGTGTGTGGGAGTAGAGTTAGAGATAGCATATGCAGAAGCAGTGAAGGGCAGGCGTTATGTGTTGCTTGCAACAAGAAAATCAGCTTCGGAAGTCGTGGCTTCATTACGATTACTGACCACATGAAACGCCCGGTTCACAGGCAGCGTGTCGCTGCATTGAAGAACAATTC
This sequence comes from Conus ventricosus, assembly GCA_018398815.1. NCBI lineage: Eukaryota > Metazoa > Mollusca > Gastropoda > Neogastropoda > Conidae > Conus > Conus ventricosus. Next base: position 35,236,095 of record CM031625.1, read on the forward strand.
AACTTTGGAAGGTAAGCTGTTGGTGATTTTGCTCTCTTCTTTGTTATATTTTATCATTCATTTGCAATGGTCAAACTATCTCAGTTAGCTGAAACATTCGTCTTTTGACTTTCAGTTGTGAAACAAAACCTAGACGTCTAGTTACTAATAATAGAACCAGAGCCAAGGGCAGGTAATTTTATGAAAAACCCATTTCTTATGTAAATCGACGAGAGACAAACGCAGAGAGCCCTGTATTAAATCCATTTGCATGTTTGACAACAACAAAAAAACAACAACAACAACACAACAAAAACTCTGAGAATTTGAGGTTTGAATTGAAGGCTTTTCCATTCATTAATTCTACAAGTATTTTACACTTTTATTTCAAAATTTAGTTCAATTTAGATAAGGGCTAGAAACATATTTTGATGGTTTTAAATGTGGATTTTTCTTGTTTATATATTAAAAATGCTTCAGCTTCAGGGGGCGCTGCCCCCTGACCCCCGCAGGGGCGTTGCCCCTTGACCCCACTGGGGGCTCTGCCCCAGACCCCCAACAGAAAAATCTCCTCTGCTTTTTAAAAATCTGTTCTCATCCCTGATTATATTTAATGGCCAGTTTATTTTAGGAAGAAAAAGATACATCAAATATAACAAACACACGTGTGTGTGTGTAAAATCAAGTATTATATTTAATGGCCAGTTTACGTAGCGACATATCCGTATGAGTTATTAATGTGTTGTGTCGGCATATTAGTGTTTGCACTGGCTGAGACACATTTAAACCAGTTCAGCTCCAAGGTACCACCCACACTGAAGACAGGAGAACAGGAAGCAAAGGGTCTGCTGGCATGGGGTGGCTGTCGGCACACAGTGAAGCCAAGGGCTACAGGGGAACAATGGGTCGTCAGCTGGAATTAGGTCACTGGCGGCGCACACCTCTCGCTCCACAACATTTGAGTTTGCCACTCATAGCTCATCCCTCCCCCTCCCGCCCACTCTTCACCCACAATCCCCGCTCGGACTATCCTCTCCAAATTCTTGGCACCGTTAACTCCACATATGGCCTCCAACGCTTTTACAAAGATGGCGCTCTGTAGCAGTTTGAATGCGTTCGATTTGTGTGAGTGTGTGTTGATTGGTGAGAATGACGATAAGGTAATGCTAATAATTCCATTGTGGTTAGAGATTACGTGACTAGGGACTACATGAGAGGGCTGCCATATACACTTCCTTTTATCGTATATCATAGTGAACCAGGCCAAAGAGATACAGACGCCTGCTGTGTTAGTCAACAAACTTCAGCAGCACTCTCAGAGACATTTCCATTACTTGTGTGATTCCAGTTTTCCCGTTTGAGTCCAGTAGGAGCTGGTCAGCAGTGAAAATTCTCATGAATGCACAGCTCTGATCAGAGTCAAACGTATGCAGGCATGAAATTCGTCGCCTAAGGTGGATTTTCCGCCCATTTTTTTCATCTGCGCCGCCCGCCTAAAAAAGTGCCGCCCAAAAAAAAAAAAAAAACAAATCCTGAAATAAACTTTCGTTCGATGCTATTCCCATTTGGACAATTTGCAACTCTTATTCTCAAAAGAGTCAACCGGTCACTTCCGTCGTTAATCAACATCCAGTCTTTTCGCGCCTGTCGAACGTCGGACATCGTTAAATTGGCGAAGTTTGTCAAGCGCGTCGCGATTTCATGGCAAAAATAAAAGGGATGAGAAACGATTGGAGGTGGGACTGGCTAGACCAGGAAGTGGACGATGTTCGAGTTGGTGATGTGTTTCGCAAATTAGACGAAAAAGGCGCTCACAGCTGTTCAGAGCAAGCCACTTAGTTCTGAGAGGCAGAGGAGTTTACAGCTCGCCCACAGCTGCAGAGGCCAAGCCGTGAATGCAGGTCAGGGAAAGGGGTGTTTTCTGCAGGCTGCTCCCCACCAGCCAGCTAACCGTGTTGTACTCGGCAAACTTAATGTCATCTGTGTAAAGCCGGTCTGGCAACAATGTGTTCAGCATTGCTGAGCGGCCATTACAAGTGGGGCTGTTAGTTTGATAATTAGTGGTTGTCATGAAAAATGTAATATATCTGTGCTTTTGAGATGACTGAATAGGCAAATTCCGACAATTCTTTTCATACCAAACTCGACTAGGTTTATTTTCCTGTAGATAATGTAGATACGGCATGAAAGCTTGTACACAAGTGGTCAGGCGATATTCAAACAAAGACAGCACACACACACAATTGTGTAAAAATGACGTCATCACTTTCTGGGAACTTAATTTTCCCTAGTTAACTAGTACACAAGTTTGATATATGCCTCTGCTTGGACTACAACAACAAAAATGTTGGATCAGAAATGTGTAAGCCTTGTTTGTTCGGCCCTTTAACTAAGCGTCTCGAATGGGATGGAAAAATAAAGCTGTGGCTGCATTTTGTGTTCCATGTGGAAAGATTGACCGACTAAATCAATGTTGTGATGAAGGCTGTCTCATTGTTTTGAGTGAATGAGTCAGTATGCACATATAAAAGTATATACATGGGTGAAACTTCTTCCAGCTGAGGACGGAATCTGTTTTATGAAATTATTCGAGACGGAATTTTCCGTTTTTCCTAAATCTGGAAAAAAAAAAATTCAAAACAGTCTCTAAAATTGTGCAAATTACGTATTCAGTGCTCTTACCATAAAACGGAAGTGCCGATTCGGTAGTACTCTTTATTTTAGGGAACAAAGATAAAGCACCATTTTCCGAAATGTAGATTTCGAGTTAATCTAGATTTTGGAGTTCGTTGGAAAACGTGGCAATGTCCCATCTTAAAGAAGGTAATTCTGTTGAAGAGATCGACGCTGGCTTTAATAAGTGGCGATGGGCTTGGCTGAACGAAATAGATGATGAAAAACGACAACATCGTGTTTGGTGTTTGAAAACGAACAAACCTGGTGTAGCGTTTTGCCGCGTGTGCAACTCGGACCTCAAGTATGGATCCAATGGAAAATCTCGGCTAGCAAAGCATGTCAGAAGTCCGGACCATATTAAAAGCATGAAGGTGAGAATTTCAGTAAAATCTTTTTCAGCAGCCCTCCATGCCCTCCCCCCCCCCCCCCCCCCAGTGACACACACACGCGCACTCACACACACACACACACACACACACACACACACACAAATGAATGCAAGGCAGAGAGAGAGAGAGGATGAGAGACATAATAGTATGAAAAAATATTTAAAGAAAGAAAAAAAAACATGAAAGAAAAATAAATATAAGGGTTAGTTTTCTGGAAAAAGGATGGGGAAAACTATTAAAGGTTCTATTTCTCCATGTAATAAAATGGGTTAGTTTTGGAAGTACAGTGGAAACTCTCTATTAAGACCTTAGAAAATACACAGATTTGTGATTTTGCCATCTTCTGCCAGCGTTTTGCAGGGGGGGGGGGGGGGGGGGGGGGGGGGGGGGGTAAGTTTTTTTCTTTCTTTTTTTTTTAGAATTCAAAATGACGACTTTTGTTTACATATAAGCAATAAATATGTGTTTTAAACAAGGCCTCGGTTCCAAATTTCCTTTCATCAGAGGCCACGAAAACTGTCTGAATTTTTCAAAATATTAATTTTGGCCCCTGGACCTCGACCTTTCAATTTTTCAATTTTTTTCCAGTTTCACCCATGATCTTTTGAAGTATTATTTTCATTACTGAAAACATGAAAATGTGGCTTACTTGCCCTTCTTAACAGCGCTGAAATAGGGGTTTATTTGCAGTTTTAGGCCTTTTATTTCATATTAAAAAAAAGCTTCAGCGTCAGGGGGCTCTGCCCCCTGACCCCGCCGGGACGTTGCCCTGGGCCCCACTGGGGGCCTACGCCGGCCACCAGACCCCCGGCGATTTTTCAGCCTTTTTTACTGCTGTTCACTTTCATGCCTGGTATGACTTCTCGGTTTGCCATCTATAATGCTAACCACTGGGCCATGATCTATGTGTGCAAATGCCAGTCCCAACACTCCCTTTGCTCTTCAACGCCCTGTGGTGTGCGTTCATTACAGGCGAGTCAAACTAAGCAGACTGGAGAGGAAGACTGTCAGGGTGTGCATGTCGGTTTCTGTAGGATGTGATCTGTGCATTGGAAAGAGATCTTGGCAGCTCGGAGAGAAAGCCTGTATGCTGCTTTCTGTTGGATGTGATCTGGAAAAGAGAGAGATGGAGTTCGTGAGAGAGCGAGATAAAGTAGAACATCGAACACTGAAATTAATCCCAGTGATCCGAATCTGAAATGAGCAGTCCCACGTTTTTTTTCTTTCTTGCATGCTGAATGATACTCTGCGAGTCTGAAAGCTGACGACAGTGGTTCATTAAATAATGCGTAGTCTTTTGCTACTGAAGTGATGGATCAAATCACTTTTGTTCGTCTCGGTGTAGCTGTCCTGGAGAGTCATATCAGCAGTAATAGCCAGTTCAAATCGGAATATGTATGCACACAAAACTAGGGTGAAAATCCAAACTTAAGTCAATGCTGAAACTGGGAAATTTATGTAAAAATAATACCAAAAATCAACAAATGTTGACACACTGTGCACTTCAAATTCATTACATGAAACCCAATTTACTGGTATTCTTAATGCGGATAACACTAGGCAGTTGCCATTTTGTCTTGACCACATTGGCATGACACTACAAAAGTTAACCATAACCGTGTTGGGCCATCACATGCAAACAGGAATGACCAACGCTTGCTTTAAATCACAAAGTGTTTTTAATCTTTTCTTAAATACATTGTAATAATGTACAACACTGACTGTTAAACCACTTCAGTATCGATGTTTTCAAGGAGCATACATCTGCCAAGGGCGGTGAATCCTGGTTCCTTGAATCATGCTTCCACTGGGTCATGTCTACAGATCCAGACCAGACCGTCATGGGTTCATCCTCTGGTCGTCTTTCACCATCCTGCCTTTTCATTTTTCTGTTAACATCAATAAAGCAGTTTTTCGCAACGTCTTGCCGAATAAATTCTGAACTGACTGGTTCAGTCCCAACATTTAAGTTGTTCAACTCTGGTCACCATTTCATCTTTCCAACTAACTAGTTCCAGAGTTTTTGAATTACAGGATGTAGAAGAAACCATCTTTCCACTGGAGTCCATGCCACACCCGCCTTTGGGTAGAACCTGGCTGGGGGCCAACAATCCCACCTTTAAAAGCCTTCTACCTGCAAGCAGAGACACTGGCCGCTGCCCCCCAGTGGCTGGTCATGGGCTGGTGTGGACCTCGAGGTCTGATTTGTGTCCCAGACTGCCCCAGCTTTAGGTCAGGACTGGAGCTAGGTGAGCATAACACTTCTGGAAGATTGACAGCACTTTGCCTTGATTTTAGTCAACCTCTTTCTTAATAGTCTGATGGTTCAATTTCTTGATCAATGTTTCTCGCAAGCCCTGGCATGGAAGTAACTCCACCCCACGCAGCAAGACATCCTCTTGGCTCCCACTGGATGGAACATCGAGTGACTCGTGATCCTGCTGAACGATGTCTGACAGGATATCCAGGAGGACGACGAAGAGGGAATCCACCATGACATCTGGACTGGCCGACATGACAGCACACACCTGGAGAAACATGGCCGCCCTCAGCGTGCAGCTTTCAGAGTTGGCTCCCTTGTTCTCCTTGAGGGGGGCCATCAGTGCCTGCAAATGAAGTGTCTACCATTGAAGTAAATACGGCAGTCGCCATGGGGTCAATGTGTTCATGTTGTGGACTGGTGATCATAAACGATGCTAGGTTGTTTGATCTTCACTGGCTTCTCCTCACCCAAAGTCATATTTGTCGGTCGATTTATAAACAAACATAATATGGCAAGTGTTCATCAAGTGTGCATAAAGTTTGTCCACCCAGGTCCCACCCCATATACTGTTTATCCTTTATGCATGAACATGATTCACATATGTCTTGTGTGTATTATGTCTAGCAGCGTTCCTATAGTCAGTGCTCATCATGTGTGCATTACGTTCACCACGGTTCCCATGTAGTCGGTGTTCGTTGTGTGTGTCTTATGTCTACCAGGTTCCCATATAGTAAGTGTTCATTATATTCACCAGGTTCCCATAGAGTAAGTGTTCATTATATTCGCCAGGTTCCATACAGTCCGTGTTCATTGTGTGTGCCTTATGTCTACCAGGTTCCCCACACAGTAAGCGTTAAATGTGTACATCATGTCCACCAGGGTCACCACACAGTGTTCATCATCTGTGCTTTATATCTACGCCAGTTACCATACAGTCAGCGTTCATCGTTTGTGCATTATGTCTACCAGGTCCCCCAGTCAGTGTTCGTCATGCGTACATTATGTCTACCAGGTCTCCCAGTCAGTGTTCGTCATGCGTACATTATGTCCACCGGGATTCAAACAGTCTGTGTTCATTACGTGTGTATTAAGAGTGTCTACCTGGGTTCCAAAAGAGTGTTCATCATGTGTACATAAAGTGTGTCTACCAGGTTCCCATACAATCCGTGTTCATCGTCTGTGCATAATTTCTGCCAGGTTTGCCCAGACAGACAGTGTTTATCACATATGCATGAAGTCTTCTGGGATTTCCACACAGCCAATGTTCAACATGTGTACATTATGTCTACCAGAGCTCCCACCCACATGCAGGCATGAAAACTCAAGAATTATTCAAGTATTTCGAAAGTGTTTCAACAAATTTGCATGCACATACACACGCACATGCATTGATACATACCACACCCACACCACAACACACTAAACCTTTACCATAGGTCATGGGTATAAAATGACCCATGGTCACGATTTCCACTTGACAACTATCATTTGTAAGCAATCTCCACAAAATTTTGTGACTTTGTCGATAAAGCATGGCTCTGAATCTGTACCCAAATACAGGGGTGAACAAAAAACAGAACAATGGCAAGGATTTATTCCTTAAGGAAAAGGATAGACCCATGGAGACCAACAACATACAACAAAGCTTCAATTCCTTCAGAAAAAAAAGCTTGGTCCCAAGAGACCCATGACAGTACATGAAGGCTTTATTCATTTAGGAAAAGTGTGGGTCCCTGAAGACCTACAACGTACTTGAAGGCTTAAGTTCTTCACAAAAAGCATGGGTACTGGAGACCCACGACAATACATGAAGGCTTTATTCCATCAGCAAAAGCATGGGTTCCTGAAGACCCATGATGTACAGCAAAGCTTTATTCCTTCACAAAAAAGCACGGGTCCCTTGAAACCCGTGACATATGGCAGGCAAAACTGTAGGTGATATACAGGGAAGGTTAACACATGCACACTGACACACAACACGCCACCTGTAAACCCAACCCTTCACACCAGACTCTCTTTCCAGTTGATACACAGGGAAGGTTCCACACACACACACACACACACACACACACACACACACACACACACACAACACACACCGATATACAACACACCACCTGTAAACCTAACCCTTCACACCAGACTCTCTTTCCAGGTGATAAACTGGGAAGGTTAACCCTTACGCTGGTTGTCGCGACAATAGTCGCGCCATTACGTCATGGCCGTCACTGGTTGTCGCGACAATAGTCGCGCTGTAGGGTGAGCCTTGCGAGCCTAGTTTAACAGACACACGCAGATACGAAACTATGGCTCAGTGACAAACTAATTTGCATGAGTGACTGAGCGAGCCCCGGAACATGGATTTTCAGTGTTTTAGCTTAGTTTATGGTTAGTAGCAGCTTGTAATGCATAGTGCGACTCGACTCGTCTGGCGAACAAAAATGGCGGCGCCCGAAGCAGAACATGATAGAATTAGGAACTTGAAACGAAGATGTTTCTGCTGAATTTCTTGTGGAAAAAGCAGGTGAAGAAGAAGTTATGGACATTTTGAATGAACTGGGTGTGATGGGTGATAGTTTTGATTTAGATCAAGCACCATGCAATCGTGATTTTGAGATCGACACGGACAGTGACTGGACGAGTGCCTAAGGGTGAGGGGAATCTCAAGATGCTATTCAGTGGGGAAGAAAAACTCAGTGTAGCGCTTACAGATGATCCTAAACCTTTCAAACATAAATGACGACAGTGTGGGCTGACTATTACATTTGTGATATTGACCATTTTTTTTTGTGTGTGTGTGTTAGCAGCACATGATTTCAATGTGAAAACTGAACTGTACCTTATTCATTCTTACCTGAATTACCTGCATGAAAGACGGGTATAATCCACACTGACTTTCCTTTGAAAAAGGCTATGACTTATTTCTGGATACTGCGGAACACCATAGACTGGATTATTTGTGAACAAGCTCGTGAGAATGACAAGCAGGATGTGCCACCTGTTTTCACCTGTTATTTTCACATTCTGGACAGGTCAGCACCTAATCAAACGCTCACAAGCACCCCAGTTCTGTTTTATATTATTCTTTATTCAATTACTAACAATTTTCATTCTGCATGTCATGTTCAAATACTAACCGTTGAAAAGTTATGCATATCATACAAACGTAACTATTCTTTTCAAACTTTCCTTTTGGAAATTCACCAGATAACATACTTGATAGTACGTTGTTAAATAACCAGTGTAAGGGTTAACACACACAAACACACATACACTGATATACAACACACCACCTGTAAACCCAACCCCTCACACCAGACTCTCTTTCCAGGTGATAAACAGGGAAGGTTAACACACAAATACACATACACTGATATACAACACACCACCTGTAAACCCAACCTTCCACACCAGACTCTTTCCAGGTGATATACAGGGAAGGTTCACACATCCCACAACACACACACACACACACACACACACACACACGCACCACCTGTAAACTTAACCCTTCCCGCCAGACACCCCTTTCCCCACCTGTAGAGCAGAGACCAGAACCTGGGAAAGGTGATGGAGGAAGGGGTCTGAAAAAGCCGGCTCCTGACTCGCCACCACCACCACCGCCTCCGTCAGCATCCCACACACCGCCGGCTCCACTTGGCCCTCTGCCACACAAACCATCATTGCCTATACTGGCCACAACACAAAAAAAAAAAAAATAACAGAACAAAATCACCACTTCCAACACTGGCCACACAGATCACTTCTTCCAACACTCGCCACACAAACCTCAAGTTCCAACTCACAACACAAACCATGACATTCAAGACTAGTTAAGTGACAAAGCACTAATTGTCCTCAAAGGATTGTTAGGGTGGTGTTCTCTTTCCGCTGGAGCAGGAGAGGAAAACCGTTAGATGACCTATGGAATTTAAATATCCTTCTGACTATGGAAACCCACCAGAGGAGACACTGCATTATTACTGAATCACATTGTTGGTGTTCCATGGTGCCTGTTGGCCAGGTTTCTCTCCAGGTTCACCACCAGTGGTCAGTTTTTGTACTCCCAGTTCTTATAGAACAGGGAGTACTTTAGAATGGGAACGAAGAAATGCTGTCTGTCAGTGTGTCTGTCTGTCCATGGTCAAAACATGTTCCACTCGCTCCAGACAAAACTTCTGGGCCAATCTTTCTGAAAATTTGTATGTTCATTATGGGTCACGGGTAATGTCCAATCTTTTATTTTACCAGAATAGCCGTTACTAACAGCCATAACGGCCTAAAACAGGTTTTCTTCTTTATGGAATATCTCAGTGACGAAATACATTATGACGCATGTTTAATTGTGACGTTTTTCAGCTTCCCTCCCATGCATATTCAAGATAAACTGGGAGTACGTTAATATGCTTTGCATCTTGTTCACTTCTGCACGGATGCCCTCGGGTTCACCACTGTTGGTCACTGGGGTTGTCAACTTCCACAGGGATGTCTTTAGGTTCACACTTTTGGTTACATGGCCGCTCAGTTCCACAGCGATGTCTTCATGTCCACCATTGTAGGTCAGAGGGTTGTGCAGTACCACAGGGATGTCTTCAGGAGTACCAACCCGACTGGCGATACCTGCTTTGCGACGGCTTACTGCATGACAGATCATGCATGTCTGAGTGTACACATGTGTGTATGTGTACTGTGTGACAGATCATGTATGTCAGTGTACACATGTGTGTATGTGTACTGTGTGACAGATCATGTACGTCTGAGTGAGCATATGTGTGTGTATGTACTGTGTGACAGATCATGTATGTCTGATTGCGCACATGTGTGTGTATGTGTACTGTGTGACAGATCATGTATGTCTGAGTGTGCACATGTGTGTGTATGTGTACTGTGTGACAGATCATGTATGTCTGAGTGTGCACATGTGTGTGTATGTGTACTGTGTGACAGATCATGTATATCCAAGTGTGCACATGTGTGTGTGTGTACTGTGTAACAGATCATGTATGTCCGAGTGTGCACATGTGTGTATGTGTACTGTGTGACAGATCATGTATGTATGAGTGTGCACATATGTGTGTATGTGTACTGTGTGACAGATCATGTACGTCTAAGTGTGCACATGTGTGTATGTGCACTGTGTGATAGACCATGTATGTCTGAGTGTGCACATGTGTGTGTGTATGTGTACTGTGTGACAGATCATGTACGTCTGAGTGTGCACATGTGTGTGTGTGTGTATGTATGTGTACTGTGTGACAGATCATGTATGTCTGAGTGTGCACATGTGTGTGTATGTGTTCTGTGTGACAGACCATGTATGTCTGAGTGTGCACATGTGTGTGTGTATGTGTACTGTGTGACAGATCATGTATGTCTGAGTGAGCATATGTGTGTGTGTATGTACTGTGTGACAGATCAAGTATGTTTGAGTGTGCACATGTGTGTGTATGTGTACTGTGTGACAGATCATGTATGTCCAAGTGTGCACATGTGTGTGTGTGTACTGTGTAACAGATCATGTATGTCCGAGTGTGCACATGTGTGTATGTGTACTGTGTGACAGATCATGTATGTATGAGTGTGCACATATGTATGTATGTGTACTGTGTGACAGATCATGTACGTCTAAGTGTGCACATGTGTGTATGTGCACTGTGTGATAGATCATGTATGTCTGAGTGTGCACATGTGTGTGTGTATGTGTACTGTGTGACAGATCATGTACGTCTGAGTGTGCACGGGGTGTGTGTGTATGTATGTGTACTGTGTGACAGATCATGTATGTCTGAGTGTGCACATGTGTGTGTATGTGTTCTGTGTGACAGATCATGTACGTCTGAGTGAGCATACGTGTGTGTGTATGTGTACTGTGCGACAGATCATGTATGTCCGAGTGTGCACATGTGTGTGTATGTGTACTGTGCGATAGATCATGTATGTCCGAGTGCACATGTGTGTGTATGTGTACTGTGCGACAGATCATGTATGTCCGAGTGCACATGTGTGTGTATGTGAACTGTGTGACAGATCATGTATGTCTGAGTGCACATGTGTGTGTATGTGTACTGTGCGACAGATCATGTATGTCTGAGTGAGCATGTGTGTGTGTGTGTGTGTGTGTGTACTGTGTGACAGATCATGTATGTCTGAGTGCACATGTGTGTGTATGTGTACTGTGTGACAGATCATGTATGTCTGAGTGCACATGTGTGTGTATGTGTACTGTGTGACAGATCATGTATGTCTGAGTGCACATGTGTGTGTATGTGTACTGTGTGACAGATCATGTATGTCTGAGTGCACATGTGTGTGTATGTGTACTGTGTGACAGATCATGTATGTCTGAGTGCACGTGTGTGTATGTGTACTGTGTGACAGATCATGTATGTCTGAGTGCACATGTGTGTGTATGTGTACTGTGTGACAGATCATGTATGTTTGAGTGTGCACATGTGGTGTGTGTGTGTGTGTGTGTGTGTGTGTGTGTGTGTGTGTGTGTGTGTGTACTGTGTGATAGATCATGTATGTCTGACTGTGTACCTGTGTGTGTATGTATATCTTTTTGTCTGGTGTTGGTGCTGGTTGTAGATAAGTAAATATGTAACACAGTTGTCTCTTTCTGTCTGTCTCATCATAGAGAAATGCATTATATCTCAATTCTCTCCCACAGATGGAGTACAAAAAAAAGCTACACAGAAACAACAAACAGCAAATCAAATAAACCACCCAAAACAACAAAACAGAAAAAACAAACAGAAAACTTGTACTTGTTTTGATTGTAATCATGCCACAATGTTTCTTATTAAAATGAAGACCACAGAAATTGTCAGCCCATCACAGGAAAAATCATTTCATAACAGACCATCACACAGGGAACAGGTTAACTTGCTGCAGAACTCTAATAAACATCCACGAACTAATTAACAACTAATACAGCACCTGACTCTAAACATCCCCGAACTAATTAACAACTAATACAGCACCTGACTCTAAACATCCACGAACTAATTAACAACTAATACAGCACCTGACTCTAAACATCCACGAACTAAGTAACAACTAATACAGCACCTGACTCTAAACATCCACGAACTAATTAACAACTAATACAGCACCTGACTCTAAACATCCACGAACTAAGTAACAACTAATACAGCCCCTGACTCTAAACATCCACGAACTAATTAACAACTAATACAGCACCTGACTCTAAACATCCACGAACTAAGTAACAACTAATACAGCACCTGACTCTAAACATCCACGAACTAAGTAACAACTAATACAGCCCTGACTCTAAACATCCACGAACTAATTAACAACTAATACAGCACCTGACTCTAAACATCCACGAACTAGTAACAACTAATACAGCCCCTGACTCTAAACATCCACGAACTAAGTACAACTAATACAGCACCTGACTCTAAACATCCACGAACTAAGTAACAACTAATACAGCACCTGACTCTAAACATCCGGGAACTAAGTAACAACTAATACAGCACCTGATTCTAAACATCCACGAACTAAGTAACAACTAATACCTCACCTGGTAAGAGGAGCCCAGAGTCAGCCAGGAGAGAGAGGTGGGGAAGGGTCCATATGCACACATCCTGCCCTGACCAAAGCGCAGAGGACTTGCACCAAACGACACACCTGACACGCCAGTAACTGAGGCAACACCTGCCAGCAATGACCCACATGATACACGCACTGTTACACTGATGTACTGACTGTAAAACAGATATCTATTACATGCGCATATTGTACGACAGGGACTCATTACACGCACACAGTATATAATCATGCACAGCCCTGATATAGCCCTTTGCGGGCGGCTGGCTATAAGCATCTTGCTTACATAATTATGCACATCACAAAATATGATTCATTACACACGCAAAAAGATGAGGATTCATTACAAATGGACACAAAGCCAAACAGGGAATTATTACATGCTAGACCTTCTTCATCAGTTTGAATCTTCAATCAGCTCGCATATTTCTTGCTGCTTTGTGGGCTCTTGTTGGTTTTTGCCATCTCATTCTCTTGTTAATCTATCACTGTCTCATTCTCTTGTTAATCTATCACTGTCTCATTCTCTTGTTAATCTATCACTGTCTCATTGTCTTGTTAATCTATCACTGTCTCATTCTCTTGTCAATCTATCACTGTCTCATTGTCTTGTCAATCTATCACTGTCTCATTGTCTTGTTAATCTATCACTGTCTCATTGTCTTGTCAATCTATCACTGTCTCATTCTCTTGTTAATCTATCACTGTCTCATTCTCTTGTTAATCTATCACTGTCTCATTCTCTTGTCAATCTATCACTGTCTCATTCTCTTGTTTATCAATACCCTCCGGGGGGTTGCGACCTTGTCGTGGTCGGAGGGTTTGCGTGGTCCAGTGATCCCTTAGGCTTTGCTGGCGGGGGCATCAATACTTGGAGATAGGCTGTTTTTTTCACACTGCTTCTAGGCCTGAGAGGTGCAGATGCTGTTTGGCCTAAGCGTAACGTGGTAAGGAGTTGATGCCCCTGGTAGGGCTTCCCATGTCAGATAGGCTAAGGGTGAGGATCCTGACTAACAGTAACCCCGCCTTTCTCCTTTTCTTGTTTTCTGCCTCCCTTATTTGGCCCTTTTCTATCTTCGTCTCCCCTTCAAGTCTTCTTTTCCACACTCCTTTTCTCTCTGTGGTCTCCTTAAGATCCGCCGCGTTTGCCGTGCGGTGCGACCTGTGTCGGAGGGGAATGAGATCCTGGTGATTGAGAGGCCAGCGCTCTCAACACATCACTTTGGCTCGGACCTCTCCTAGACAGGGAGTACACTTTGGCCCGGGTGTACTAATCGGCTCCCCTTCTTGGGGTTGGGTCAAGACGGGCAGTTCCCCAGCTGGCCAAGTAAACCCCTGCAGTGCTCAGCTCTCTGTTCCCGGGAGTTGAGCATGATCAGGGGGGATAGGGTTGGTTGCTTCTGCTTGTCGTATGTCTCTCCCGAAGCCTGGAAGGGGTCAAGACATTGGTTTCTTGGCCCTGGCCCTTAGTTGGACTCCAAGGTGGGTGGGTAAGGGAGGGATGAAATATACTAAAATACACATGGCTTTTTCAAAACACATCCCCCAAAAAAGAGGAAGGCAGCATCCCCTATTTCAGGGATTTCGATTCTGACAGCGATTCGGATATGGAGGTACGACAGAAGACAGGTTTTTGGGCTTCTTGGCTCGTTATGGAAGGAACGGAGCAAGAACGACCCCTTTCAGCTTTGAGCCCTTTTGCTATCCAAAAGGGCTTTCAAGGTATAGCAGGTGACCCTCGGTCCATCAAGAGGTTGAGGAATGGTTCCTTTCTTATTCAATGTAAGTCACAAAAGCAATCTGAACAGCTGCTGAAAGCAACGAAACTTGTGGACAGGGAGATCAGGGTAACTCCCCACAAACAATTAAATTCATCAAAAGGAGTGATTCGCTGCAGGGAATTATCAGGTGTTTCAGAGGCAGAAATCAAAACGGAGCTGGCATCCCAGGGTGTGACGGAGGTGCGCAGGGTGACTATCAAGAAGGGTGCAGAAAGAGTGGCCACCAACACCCTCTTTCTGACATTCTGCAACCCTGTGCTGCCTCCGGTCATCAAAGTCGGCTACCTGATTGTCCGGGTTCATTTGTACGTTCCGTCCCCGTTGAGGTGCTTCCGATGCCAGAAGTTTGGCCATGTCAGAGACCGTTGTTCTGTGGTATTTGCTGCAAGGCAACCCATGATGGGCCGTGTAAAGATCCGGCACATTGTGCAAACTGCGGTGGCGACCATCCCTCCTCTTCACGGAATTGTCCTCTGTGGATTCAGGAATCTGCAATACAAAGGGTTAAGACAGAAAAGAAGATCTCCTTTTTCGAAGCCCGCAAGCAGGTTGTGGGCAGTCAGTCGCCGACAGCTTCTTCGTACGCTTCGGCCGTAAAGAAAGTTCCAACAGTTCCAACTCGGTCAGTCTGCTGTCAGACTGATAACTTTACGTTTTCGAAGACATTGCAAGGAAAAACTGTCAGCTCTGGTGGAAGCAGGTCCACCACCTTCCAAACCAAAGTGACTGCCCCTGGTGGAGGCAAAAAATCCGCCACCCTCAGACTGCCCAGCAGTCTACAACATCTGCTGCTGGGCAGATTAAAAAACCAGCAGTTCCCCCTCGAACTCCTCTGTCCAGTGCCCGTGCGGGCAAGGGAGTTCCATCCAGTGTGGAGATGGTGGAGATAAGGAAAAACCCTCCACCATCTCCCAAATCCAGACCTCCACCTTCTCCAAATTCCAGCCTTTGTCACCTGCGAGCAAGTCTGCCAGCGGGTCCAAAGACCAACACAGTCCAGTAAAACTAAAAAATAAGTTCACTCCATTGGCCGCAGATGCTGATGAGGAGATGACCTGATCTCTCTCCTTTTCGCCCTCTGCACCATGGATAATACAATAATCCATTGGAATATCCGTGGTCTAAATTCCAACTTCGAGGAGCTGCAGCTTCTGTGTCAATCTATGAAACCTTCTGTCGTGGCTCTTCAAGAAACCCAAATTCAAAGCCAGAAGACCTTTACTCTTTCTGGCTTTAATATTCTTTCAAAGCCTGCACAACCTTCCATGTTGGGACTGTCGGGCGGTGTTGCCCTTCTCCTTCACAAAACTTTGTTGTATAGTCCTGTCGCTCTGTCTACCTCCCTTCAGGCTGTAGCTGCGAGAGTCACTCTCCACAAGACTGTCACAATCTGTTCTCTTTATCTACCTCCATCTGTCCCGGTTTGTCGTCAGGACCTTGTCAGTCTGTTAGGGGAACTTCCTCGACCTTTTTTGCTGTTGGGTGACTTTAACGGTCACAACCCTCTTTGGGGTAGTACCGGTTCGTCATCCAGAGGTCTGCTGATTGAGGATGTCCTTTCGGATTTGGATTTGTGTTGTCTGAACGACGGATCTGCAACTTACCTCCATTCTTCCACAGGTTCACTTTCGTGTTTAGATTTGTCGGTTTGTGACCCCTCGCTGGTCCTGAACTATGAGTGGTCTGTCCATGACGATCTGCACGGAAGTGACCATTTCCCTGTCCTTCTACAACCTGTAATAACTGAACATGTCTCTGTCTCTCAGCATTTAAATTATAAGAAAGCAAACTGGGACCTCTTTGCAGCCACTGTTTCTAAGGAGTTCCAGGACACTGATTTTTTTCAGAGTCCTGACCCAGCTGAATCACTGACTAACATTATGATTAAATGTGCTAAGGCCTGTATTCCAGTGTCTTCCGATAAACTTCAAATGCCAAAAACACCCTGGTTCGATTCAGAATGCCAACAAATTCTAAAGTTAGAAAACGGGCTCAGCGTCAGGTATACCAACGACCTTAAGGTCCCAACGCTCGAGCCCATCAGAAACTCCGTGCTAAATCAAGACACACTTTTAAAATCAGTAAACGTCGGTCCTGGAGAAGCTTCTGCTCCAGGCTGACATCAAAAACTTCTAAGAAAAAAGTGTGGAACATCATTAAGAAAATCAAAGGGAAGAACACCTGTCCCACTGTGAACCATCTCAAGTTTTCGGATTCTTTAATAACGGAGAAGAAAGCAGTTGCTAATCTGCTTGCTTCAACCATTGAAAAGAATTCCTCCTCTTCTAATAAATCAGTCACTTTTGTGAAACACAAAGCCCTAAAAGAAAAATCACCCTGCAACTTTTCATCCGACAACATGGAAGACTACAATCTTCCTTTCACATTAAACGAGCTGAAATCTGCCTTACTCTCTTGCAGCGATTCCTCTCCAGGTATAGATGACATTCATTATCAACTATTGAAACATCTTCCGCAAGAAGGTCTGAACATCCTGTTACAGGTATACAACCACGTGTGGACTACAGTTGCTTTCCACCCTCTTGGCGGACAGCCCTCATTATTCCCATCCCCAAACCTGGAAAAGATCTTTCTAATCCATCTAACTACCGTCCCATAGCTTTGACCAGCTGTGTCTGTAAATTGATGGAAAAAATGGTCAATGCTAGGCTCATGTGGAAACTCGAAACCGATGGCCTTTGTGGCGAAAGAACAGTGTGGTTTCCGCAAACATCGTAGTACAGTTGACCATTTGATTCGTCTGGAATCTACACTTAGGAACGCTTTTTTAAACAGACAGCACGCAGTGGCAATTTTCTTCGACTTGGAGAAGGCCTACGATACCACCTGGAAGTCGGGGATACTTCATGATCTCCACGATCTGGGTTTTCGAGGTCATCTTCCGCTTTTTATTCAAAATTTTTTGGCAGAACGACAGTTTCAGGTCCGGGTTGGCACCACTCTCTCTGATGTCCACGAGCAGGAGTTGGGTGTTCCCCAGGGGAGCATACTGTCTCCTGCCCTCTTTAGTATTAAAATCAACAACATTGTGAAATCAGTTCAGCAGGGTTCAGACTGCTCATTGTTTGTGGATGATTTTGCCGTCTACGCAACTGGAAGCCTGTACCCGAGTGTCCAGCGCAGGCTCCAGCTTTGCGTAGATAAAATCCATCGGTGGGCGGATGAAAACGGTTTCACCTTTTCTGCTACAAAACCCAGTGTATTCACTTCCATAATTTCCGTCAGTTTTTTCCAGATCCGGAACTTCAAGTAGGGAAATCTCCCATTCCAGCTGTTAAAGAGGCCAAATTTCTGGGAGTCATTTTTGACCAAAAACTTAACTTTCTCAGCCATATTAAAAACCTCAAAACTGCTTGCCAAAAGGCACTGAATATTCTGCGGGTCGTAGCACACACCGACTGGGGCGCTGATAAGAAAACTTTGTTGCACCTCTACAGAGCCCTGGTTCCGTTCTAAACTGGACTACGGTTGTGCTGTGTACGGCTCCGCAAGATCATCTTACCTCAAACTCTTGGACCCTATCCATCATCAAGGGCTTCGTCTCTGGTCTTGGAGCGTTCCGCACCACCCCTGTGTACAGCCTGTACGCAGAGGCAGGTGAACCTTCACTGTTCAATCGCAGGCTGAAACTGTCTTTGAATTATTACATCCGACTGTTCTCAGAACCACAGAATCCTGCCTATGACTGTGTTTTTGACCCTCCGTTCCAAAGTAAGTTTGAAACAAACCCGAAATGTATTCCCGCCGTTTGGGCTTCGTATGCAGCCTCACGTGCGGAATGCAGGTATAGACCTGGGAGTAGTTTCCGATTTTTCCAAGTTTCCGGATCAACCTCCATGGACCTTTTTCACACCAGAGATTCGTTTTGATCTCGCAGCTTTTCGCAAAGAGTCTACCAGCTCTCTGGCGTACAAGGCTTTGTATGCCGAGCTCTGTTCCAAATTTCCATCCTATCAAACAGTTTTCACTGACGGTTCCAAGTCTGAGGATGGAGTGGCCTGTGCAGCCTACTGCCCTGGGGCTCCTTCTCAGATACTGTTGGAACATATTCATTCAGATGCTTCTGTTTATCTGCTGAACTTACTGCTCTGGTACTGGCTTTGAAGATAATCTCCCATTCTTCAAAGAGGGACTTTCTGGTTCTGTCGGATTCGCTGTCAGCTTTGGAGGCCATAGCTGGCCGCAACCTTCAGCATCCAGAACTTTTACTTTTTTTTGAACTTTTTAGCAAGTTGAAGGCGGACGGTTACAACATTACTCTTGCTTGGGTTCCTGGCCATGTTGGCATCGGCGGGAACGAAATGGTTGATCGTTTAGCCAAGAACGCCACAAGAGAGAAACTGTCCAACACTTATATCCCCTGCTCAGATGTGAAACCCAAAATTAACGATTATGTGAGAGACCTCTGGCAGGAGGATTGGAACACACAGACGAATAACAAACTCTTTCAGATCCGTCCAAACCTTAAAGACTTTCTCCCATCTACGTCGGGTGGTCGTAAAGAGGAAACGGTTCTGTGCCGGCTGCACACCGGCCATTCGTATTTTACCCATTCTTACCTTTTAAAGAGTGAAGAAGCTCCGTGGTGCATTCCATGTCATGCACCACTCACAATGAAACATGTTCTTTTAGAGTGTTTGGGACTTGCATGATGTGAGACACAAACATTTTACAGCGGAGTCCATGAAGACCTGTTCAGGGATGTCCCGCCTGACGTGATCCTTGGGTTTTTGAGAGAGATTGACATTTTTCATCTGATTTGAGATTTACGGAGGAAGGATTTTTAACAGAGTTTCTGGTTCGTTTGTAGACGATGTCATTTAACGAGATGTGTGAAAGTTTTTTTTTTTTTTTTTTTTTTTAATGACTGGTGAGTTGATTTTAACGTGGTGACAGCCCTGATGTGGCCCTCTGCGGTCGGCTGGGCTATAAGCAACATTATCTTATCTTATCTTGTTTATCAATATCTCATTGTCTTGTAATCTACCACTGTCTCATTGTCTTGTTAATCTATCACTGTCTCATTTTCTGTTAATCTATCACTGTCTCATTCCTTGTTTATCAATATCCATTCATTGTCTTGTTAATCTATCACTGTCTCATTCTCTGTTAATCTATCACTGTCTCATTGTCTTGTTAATCATCACTGTCTCCTTCTCTTGTTAATCTATCACTGTCTCCTTCTCTTGTTAATCTATCACTGTCTCCTTCTCTTGTTAACTATCACTCTCTCATTCTCTAGTTAATCTATCACTGTCTCATTCTCTTGTTAATCTATTACATTTACTGTCTCATTCTCTTGTTGCAGTGTGGCTGTCCTATTCCCTTATTGCTTTGCATTGCACCTCTTGTAAATTTGTTGCCATCTCCTTCTCTTGTTCCTCTGTGGTTGTCTCATTGTCTTGTTCCTTTATGGCTGTCAGATTCTCAGTTTAATCTGTCGCCAAGTCATTTCTCTAGTTGCTTTGTTCCTGCCTCATTCTCTTGTCGCTTTGTCACCGTCCCATTCTCTTGTTGCTCTGTCACCGTCTCATTCTCTTGTCACTTTGTCACTGTCTCATTCTCTTGTGGCTTTGTGACCGTCTCATTCTCTTGTCGCTTTGTCACCATCTCATTCTCTTGTCACTTTGTCACTGTCTCATTCTCTTGTTGCTTTGTGACTGTCTCATTCTCTTGTCGCTTTGTCACCATCTCATTCTCTTGTTGCTCTGTCACCGTCTCATTCCTTGTCGCTTTGTCACCGTCTCATTCTCTTGTGGCTTTGTGACCGTCTCATTCTCTTGTCGCTTTGTCACCGTCTCATTCTCTTGTCACTTTGTCACCGTCTCATTTTCTTGTTGCTTTGTCACCATCTCATTCTCTTGTTGCTCTGTCACCGTCTCATTCTCTTGTCGCTTTGTCACCGTCTCATTCTCTTGTCACTTTGTCACCGTCTCATTTTTTTGTTACTTTGTCACCATCTCATTCTCTTGTTGCTCTGTCACCGTCTCATTCTCTTGTCACTTTGTCACCGTCTCATTCTCTTGTCACTTTGTCACCGTCTCATTTTCTTGTTGCTTTGTCACCATCTCATTCTCTTGTTGCTCTGTCACCGTCTCATTCTCTTGTCGCTTTGTCACCGTCTCATTCTCTTGTCACTTTGTCACCGTCTCATTTTCCTTGTTGCTTTGTCACCATCTCATTCTATTGTCGCTTTGTCACCTCTCATTCTCTTGTAGCTCTGTCACCGTCTCATTCTCTTGTAGCTCTGTCACCGTCTCATTCTCTTGTAGCTCTGTCACCGTCTCATGCTCCGGGTCACTTTGTCACCGTCTCATTCTCTGGTCACTTTGTCACCGTCTCATTCTCTGGTCACTTTGTCACCGTCTCATTCTCTGTCACTTTGTCACAGCCCTGATGTGGCCCTCTGCGGTCGGCGGGGCTATAAGCAACATTATCTTATCTCCTGTCACTTTGTCACCGTCTCATTCTCTGGTCACTTTGTCACCGTCTATTCTCTGGTCACTTTGTCACCATTTTCATTCTCTGGTCACTTTGTCACCGTCTCATTCTCTGATCACTTTGTCACCGTCTCATTCTCTGGTCACTTTGTCACCGTCTCATTCTCTGGTCACTTTGTCACCATCTCATTCTCTGGTCACTTGTCACCGTCTCATTCTCTGGTTACTTTGTCACCGTCTCATTCTCTGGTCACTTTGTCACCGTCTCATTCTCTGATCACTTTGTCACCGTCTCTTTTCTCTGGTCACTTTGTCACCGTCTCATTCTCTGGTCACTTTGTCACCGTCTCATTCTCTGGTCACTTTGTCACCGTCTTATTCTCTGGTCACTTTGTCACCGTCTCATTCTCTGGTCACTTTGTCACCGTCTCATTCTCTGGTCACTTTGTCACCGTCTTATTCTCTGGTCACTTTGTCACCGTCTCATTCTCTTGTCGCTTTGTCACCGTCTTATTCTCTTGTCACTTTGTCACCATCTCATTCTCTTGTCACTTTGTCACCGTCTTATTCTCTTGTTGCTTTGTCACCATCTCATTCTCTTGTCGCTTTGTCACCGTCTCATTCTCTGGTCACTTTGTGACTGTCTCATTCTCTTGTTACTTTGTCACCATCTCATTCTCTTGTCGCTTTGTCACTGTCTCATTCTCTGGTCACTTTGTGACTGTCTCATTCTCTTGTTGCTTTGAGGCAATCTCGTTATCTTTTTGCTTTGTGGCCATCTCATTCTCTTGTTAATTTCTGGCCGTCTCATTCTCTAGTTAAATTCTGGCTGTTTCATACCTTCTTAATTTGTGATCATCTTGATTTCTCTGTTAATTTGTAGCTAGTCTACTTCACAATCAGTGGCTGATTTTGTTTCTTTTCTCTCCTTCATCTGTGGCCTTCTTATCCTACTTGCTGCTCAGAAGCACTGCTCCCATGCTATCCTTTCCACTTCCTCCAACCACAGTTGCACCTGGTGTCACTGTCACAAACTCAACACTAATGGTCAGAAAAAGCTCTCAGTATAGGGCCACCATGGAGCAACTCATCGCAGGAGACACTGCGCTGCTGCTACGTCTCTCGGCAGTGTTCAGTGAAGACAGTATTTCCTCCACAACAGTTCTGCATGGAACTCTTTTTCCCATTCCCCCCATGACCCCAATCCAACCTCCTGCACAGAAATGACGCAAAATGTTCTGATTTACCTGCGACAGATGGAGAATCAGAGAAGACTGTGGGATGGACAGGTAATGATTTACCTGTGACAGATGGAGAATCAGAGAAGACTGTGGGATGGACAGGTGATGATTTACCTGTGACAGATGGAGAATCAGAGAAGACTGTGGGATGGACAGATGATAATTTACCTGTGACAGATGGAGAATCAGAGAAGACTGTGGGATGGACAAGTGATGATTTACCTTTTACAGGTGGAGAATCTGAGAAGACTGGGATGGCAGATGATGATTTACATGAGACAGATGGAGAATCAGAGAAGACTGTGGATGGACAGGTGATGATTTACCTGTGACAGACGGAGGATCAGAGAAGACTTGGGATGGACAGATAATGATTTACCTGTGACAGATGGAGAATCAGAGAAGACTGTGGGATGGACAGATGACAATTTACCTGTGACAGATGGAGAATCAGAAAGACTGTGGGATGGACAGGTGATGATTTACCTGTGACAGATGGAGAATCAGAGAAGACTTTGGGATGGTCAGGTGATGATTTACATGAGACAGACGGAGAATCGAAGAAGACTGTGGGATGGACAGATAATGATTTTACCTGTGACAGATGGAGAATCAGAGAAGACGTGGATGGACAGATGATAATTTACCTGTGACAGATGGAGAATCAGAGAAGACTGTGGGATGGAACAGGTGATGATTTACCTGTGACCGATGGAGAATCAGAGAAGACTGTGGGATGGACAAGAATAATTACCTGTGACAGATGGAGAATCAGAGAAGACTGTGGATGGACAGGTGATATTTACCTTTTACAGATGGAGAATCAGAGAAGACTGGATGGCAGATGATGATTTACATGAGACAGACGGAGAATCAGAGAAGACTGTGGGATGGACAAGTGATGATTTACCTGTGACAGACGGAGGATCAGAGAAGACTGGGATGGGCAGATGATGATTTACATGAGACAGACGGAGATCAAGAAGACTGTGGGATGGACAGGTGATGATTTACCTGTGACAGATGAAAAATTTAGCGAAGACTGTGGGATGGACAGATGATGATTTACCTGTGACAGATGAGAATCAGAGAAGACTGGGATGGACAGATGATGATTTACCTGTGACAGATGGAGAATCAGAGAAGACTGTGGATGGACACACTGTCACTGTCGCTGAGGCCTGCATCACCTGACCCATGGCACTGTCACTGACGGCCGACAGTTGCAGCAGTGCCGATGGGTTCTCCACCGCCGACATCATGCCTTCTTTCACATAGCCCGCAATCAACTGTAAGAACACACACATTACCGTATCAACTGTAGAACATACATAGCCCACTATTAATGTAAGGACACACACACACATAACCTTATCAACTGTAGAAACATACACACAGCCACTAAAAACAGTAAGAACACCCGCATAGCCCTTAACAATGGTAAGAACACACACATAGCTCTTAACAATGGTAAGAACACACAATAGCCCTTAACAATGGTAAGAACACACACATAGCTCTTAACAATGGTAAGAACACACACATAGCTCTTAATAATGGCAAGAACACACACACACAGCTCGTAACAATGGTAAGAACACACACACAGCCCTTAACAATGGTAAGAACACACACACAGCCCTTAACAATGGTAAGAACACACACATAGCTCTTAACCCGAAGAGTGCCTTTAGGCCGTCAGTCGACGCCGAAGTAAAATGCTTTCCCAGTGCCTATGGGCCGTCCACGGACGTCATGCATTTTTCTTGAATTTTCATTCGTTACTATTTCTATCAACGGACTCAAATAGAGTGAGCGTACAAAGCCTTATATGTCTGTAGTCTTAAAATAATATGTAAATGACCACACGTGAGGGGAAAGCCCATTTATTCTCATCACTGACTGGATGACCAGCCAGCACTTCGTCTCGCTTGCAAAGATGGCGGCGCAACCTTCGACAAGCCCAGCGACCAAATCAACGTATTTACACAGCTGAGCAGGCTCTGCTGATGATTTTTGACAAAGACAATAATCTTTTATTCAACGACTCACTCGAGCATGAAGGTGAGATGATGATAGTGGTGGAATTGCCGACCATATTCGTCAGTTATTGAGTAGGGCTGTGTGACCTCAGTGTGTGTTCAGCTGACTTGTGTCGAACGAGCCAGCCTAGTGTGTACTCT
Source organism: Conus ventricosus (assembly GCA_018398815.1). NCBI lineage: Eukaryota > Metazoa > Mollusca > Gastropoda > Neogastropoda > Conidae > Conus > Conus ventricosus. Next base: position 35,260,646 of record CM031625.1, read on the forward strand.
GCACTGCGTGCCGGTGGCCAGTGATGTGGAAGTCAGCGCGAGAGGGGAGCGTGGCCTGCTCGCGGCGTGACACGGTGCAGACGGAAAGGTAGGGGAAGATGAGGGGTGAAAGAGAGGGTTGAAGTCCAGCAAGGGGGCGCGGTGGGGAGAGGGGGGGTGTGGTCGTGGACTGGTCAGTCTGCATAGAGTGTGAGCATCTTGATAGACTTCTAAACGTAAACTGTTTTACTTTCATTTACAGGTGTAGTGTGACAATACAAACTTTATTTTCATCTTTTTTGCTTTGTGTTCTTGTTTGGATGTGAAGATGTAGTGGTAAATACATATGTTTTTGATCGTGCAAAAAAATCTATCCAAATCTAAACGCCTAAATACTTTTTTATTATCAAAATTAAAACAAAAGAAGCCCAGATTCAAAATCTTATTCAATTTCCTTCAAAAATTATACAGATTTCATTTTTCTATCTTTTGTAGTTTCTGAGGTAGAATTTTTTGTTAATTATTACCCCCAAATCATGAGATTTCCCTGGCACTGGGAAAGCCTTTGTTTGTACTATTTTTAGGCACTGAACGGCAGTGAACGGGTTAATAATGGCAAGAACACCCACATAGCCCTTAACAATGGCAAGAACACACATATAGCCCTTAACAATGGTAAGAACACACACACAGCCCTTAACAATAGTAAGAACACACACACAGCTCTCAACAATGGTAAGAACACACACATAGCTCTTAACAATGGTAAGAACACACACATAGCTCTTAACAATGGCAAGAAGAAGCACACATAGCCCACTGTCATCTGTTGGAACAAAATAGCCCAGTCAACTGTACACGATAGCTCACTATGAACTGCAAGAACACACATAGTTCACTATGAACTGCAAGAACACACATAGTTCACTATGAACTGCAAGAACACACATAGTTCACTATGAACTGCAAGAACACACATAGTTCACTATGAACTGTAAGAACAAATTTCACCACTATAGCCCACTATTAGCGGTTTGTAAACCTGTAGCCCATAGTCAACTGTTTGAACACAAACAGCTAACTGTCAACTGTTAGAACACACTCACTGTCAACTGTAGGAACATAAACAGCCCACTGTCAACTGTTAGAACACGCTCACGGTAAACTGTTGAAACACATACAGCCCACAGTAAACTGAAGGAACACAGAGCTCACTGTCAATGGTAGGTACACAGAGCTCACTATCAATTGTTGCAACACACTGAGCCCACCTTGAACTGTAGCATAGCTGCCAACCTCCCAGAGTCAAAAAGAGTAACACCTCACGGGGGGTGGGTTTGGGAGGGGGGCTGGCCCCCCTCCTGATCAGCGGGGGTCAGGGGGCGCAGCCCCTGAAGCTGAAGCCGTTTTTACACTCTGACAGGCATATTTTTCATCTCCTGATAGGAAAACTAATCAAAAGCAAGCCTATTATTAAACCATATCAAAGCATGCATATTAGTATGTTGCATACAATGCAATATTTTGTGTAAAAAAAGCCTCTTATGTAGGTAGCCACCATATTTTTTTCTATAGATTAATATACAAAACACACAAAATAAGACTTACCCAAACAGCTTTTTTATCTTCCATATTGATGTAGGATGAACATAAAAGATGCTCTGCCCTCCCAATCAATAGCACTCACAGTCCTGGGCTTCCATCAGCTACACCCACATTCTTCAGTTCAAGTTCCATCAACTTCACCCTTCTGCCCTTATGATCTCACAACTACACCCCATAGGACTTAGGATCCATCAACTATACCCCACAGTCATGTTTCATCAACTATAAATACCCTACAGTCATGTTTCATCAACTATACCCCACAGTCATGTTTCATCAACTAGGCCCTATACCCCACAGTCATCTTTCATCAACTACACCCACAGTCATGTTTCATTAACAACACAAACACAGTTATGTTTCATCAACTGTACCCGTACCCCACAATCTTGCTCAAACAAATTCATCCCCAGTCCTCCGGCTCCATTTAATTACCATCGCCCCCCACCCCAGTTCTAAGGCTCCATCAAGCTACTCCCCACTCCCCAGTCGTCATGATCCAACCACTACCCCCACACCCCGAGTTGACAGCCTGTGTTCAAAGATCTAGTTTTTTTTTTCACCATTTGTGCAGTCGAGGACTTGGCCTTCTTTAAAAACTCCTGGCTGAACTTTTGCTCATAGCAAGAGCCATGAAGATTGGCCTTTGCCACCATCATGTTTTTTTTGACGGCTGCCGATTCCTCAGCTTCGTTGTTTTTTTGTGCTTCGTGGTCTTCTCATGATCGGCCAGATCATTTCTTCCCCCATGTGAAATATTCACCGGACATCGACACATGGTGCAGAAAGCAAACTTTTCACCGTTTGAAGGGCAAGAAGTGACCCATGGAAACTTGTCTTTATAAGCTGGCAGATACCGCTGGAATCGTTTAGGTTTTGTGGTTTTCTCCGTGCTACCACTTGGAGACGCCATGTTGACTATTTGAACAGCAGCTATGCGCATGCGCGGAATGGGCCTAGTTATGCCCCTTTCATGCTGACTTCGGAGTTTACGATTTCTGTTCAGTCGGACCAGTTGCCAAACGTTCTTTTATTTAATTTTGGGCTTTTTTTTTGTTTTTTTGTTCAAAACTCGTAAACCGGAATTTTTTCAGCAAACAACGAAAATAGGGACAAATTTTTAAAAAACGATATGTCCCGGTTTTCCCGTAACAGTTGGCAGCTATGCTGTAGGAACACACAAAGTCCACTGACAACTGTATGTTGTTGTTGTTGTTGTCGCACCCTGGCTAAAAGACTCCAGGGATCATCCAAACAGCCGAAGTACTTGAACACTATGGTAAAAATGCATCAGCTGGGGATGAGAACATTATGTGTGTGACCGTTTTTGATTACCCCGCCACGTGGGCAGCCACACTCTGACTTGGGAGGATTTTGGAGACTGATAATGTTATGCTAGGAGCTTGTCACAACTGCAGGGCTGCCTACCCCCTTCCGCCACTTTCAGGGACATACATTTTCAAAACCAGGGACACAGACTGATTTCCAGGGACACATGCAGCGGTAGCACATATCACAACCACATCAACATTAAAGTGAAAGCTTACCTTTATTTACACTATGTACAACTTCTACCATGGCTTTTGGTTAATTCAGGTCCTGCACTGCAGGCTGAAGAGAACGGTAATACTAATAGGCACTCTTCAAATCCTGCAGCTGTATAGTGTCTCCATAGTGTCTGGATCAACAGTCCTCACAATCAGTGGAAAAAGTTTCTGTCCTCCTTTGTCATTGCTTCCATCTGTTGAAATTGTGAAAGGCTGTTTTTTCATTCTATCCCCGAGAGTAAGGGTAACTTGGGCAGCATTTTCTTTCAAAATCGCCGTGCCTTTGCTTCTAGCGCACTGAAATTTCTTTGCGATGTCCGAGTCAGGAAACATCAATTTAACTCCTTTGTTTAACTTGTCCAACGCGGCCATCGGCAAATTCAGTTCAGCTGCAAGGTCAACCATCAACGTTTCAGTTCTTATGACGTCAAAAGTTTCCTGACTGGTTGACGTCTGAGCACGTTGAAAGAATCCCCTAATGTTGCAAGATTTCTCGCTCTCACGGATTTTTGTGTTCTTCTTGTGCTTCTCAGTAGCGACGTGACGGGTTATTTCGTCCCTACCTCCAGATCCGATGGAGAACTCACACGCACAAATTTCACACGACGCGTATGTCTCGATCTTGCCACGCTTGATGAACGGCCAGGTTTCCGTATATTTCGACAGGAACGTCTGCTGACGTTTCTTCTTCTTGACAGTAGCCCCATTGTCGAGATCGCCATCGGCATTTTTTCGTTTTCCCCGTTTCGCGTCCATTTTTCTCGCTTTCAAAACTCGGGAAGACGGTGTATGCGCATGCGCACTGATCAGTTCGGCAATGTTCGGGTCTTTTCGACGGATTTGGTCGGGATGGCCACGACCAAAGTCGGTCAGTCGGTGATCGGCTAACGAACTCGACTTCGTTTGTTTTTTTTGTTTTTTTTCTCCCGGATTTTTTTTTTCGCGGGACATCGAATAAAAAAGTGGATTCCAGGGACAGGCTGCATGATTTTATTATTTCGGGGGACAAATACGGATACTCCGGGACGGTAGGCAGGTCTGCCACTGAAGACAATCCCCTCATAGCTATGCCATAACAACATTTTGATGTAGCCTTGGTGTTCTAGCCTGTCAATTGGCCTGACACAGCCTTAAGCCAAGGCAGAACAACTGTATGAATACACAGCTTATTTTCAAAAGTATGAACACACACATACACCTCTATCAACTACAGGAACACATACATAGACCACTATTACTTGTTGGAACACAAATTGCCTGCTATCAACTGTACATACACACACACAGCCCACTATCATCTCTAAAGAAAAAAAAACACACAAAAAAACAGCCCATTGTGATCAGTAGGATTGGTCCACCATCTGTGCACTACTGTTGCCATGGCCGCACTGACCTGATCAGCGTGTGGGTCATCCCCAGGGGTCAGGAATGGGGTCAGGGTGGCCCAGACTGTCCAGTGATGGTCAGCACACCTCTCCTGAAGCCAGCCCAGACTCCGTCCTGCACACCACCCCACAGATCACCATGGCAACACTCTTTAATCCACACATGGACACATACTTCACAGGTGAGTGTCAGCAATACAAACACATGTGTGAAAACACGCACACACACACACACATACACACACACAGCACATAAACACACATATATGCATGTTTATAACACACACACACACACACACACACACACACACACACACACACACTAATACACACACACACACACACACACACACACACACACACACACACACACACACACACACACACACACTGAATAAAGTCATGCAAACAGAAACAGATAAAGGCACAGCACAATGACCACAATGGTCATTTACATACGTCAACACCATAGACACAGATACACACAAATCAAACTATACCCACTGCTACAAATTATGCCCAAAAAAAATTAAAACATTGGTGTGATGACTTGCAGTATTTGTTTACCACATTTTTGTTTCTCTAAAAAAAAACAAAAAAAACTACCTGCATTTCAAAATTTAACTCCAAGTTCATTTGATGCTTTAACTATTTAACTTGGAAGCTGAGTGAATATTACATAGCAAATTTAGTTGTTAAAGGGTTAAAGAGACCAGTTAGTCATTTCTGGACCAAAGCCCAGATGCCATCCTGTCCCCCTCACCCGTTATCCTCACTGCCCCTTCAGCGACGTGTTTCTGCAAGCCTTCCACCGCCCTCAACACCAGCGACTTGATCGTCATCGCCCCATCCACCTCCCTGTCCTCCCACACCCTCTCTAGGCAGTCCTGAAGCGTCCGAGCACAACACGCCACCACCACAGCAGGATGCACCTGCTCCAGCCAATGGCTGAAGCCAACAGAGTGCGTGGCTTCCAGGCAGCCAGTCAGAAGCCTCAGGGCGAAGTCAGTGCTGATTGGAGGATCCGCGACATGGATCGTGATGAAGGGCAGCACAGAGGCGGAGAGAAACTGGGCAGGAGGTAAAAGAGGAGGACGCTGGGATGCGTCCGTCTTGCCGGGCTGAAATCGACCAGACACACAGATGCTCTGTAGGTTAGGTCAAGGGTGCAGAGTACATATGGGCATGCCAGATCTTCAGTATCCTGTGTGAACCACCCACTCACAAAGCACACCGATATCTCCAGTTTTCTCACTGATCATAATTATTTTCATTCCCTGTTTCAACATACAAGCTTCTTTCACACCTCCATACTGTGCCAGACCTCCGATCTTCTAACAACCCAAGATACCACCAATTTCCAAACAGACATTCCATGCATTAAAGAGAACCTCCATGGAAAGTACCTGTGCCTTGTTGCCAAAAGACCATGAAGAAAAACAGCTATACAGCCAGGCCAACACACACACACACACACACACACACACACACACACACACACACACACACACACACACACACACCACACACACACACACACACACACACAAACAGACACAAATACACAAGAATACAGGCTGCCGCCCCCGCCCCCACCTTGACCTACACCCTCTTCAGCACAAACGGAAATCTACGCTCTACACTCCATATCACACAACATATCACACACCTATCCACAAGCATACAGCCTGGCCTACAAAAGAATACTCAATCTCACATGAACACATGCCCCCCCCCCCTCCCCATTCCCTCATACCTCTCTCCCTCCCATACCCCACTCAGACCCTACCCACCCCAGTCCCAACCAGACAAACTCGCACACACTGACCATCACCAAGGCAGCCACCAGGTGAACACAGTTCTTCTGTTGCCGGGCGTCCAGCGGCCCACTGTGCAGCAGGGCGTGCAGACTGTGGCAAAGGACACTGTGGTGGGGGTGGTTCAAAGGGTGGACACACTGCAGCACAGTAGGAATCTGTCGGAACACCTGCAAGACGATCACAGCAACTGTCGGTCAGAGTGTCTTGTCAATCGCAACCAGGCATTGGATATTCCATGGTGGGTTTTTTTTTTCTTTTTTTAAGCCATAGCTGATTTTTCAACAGCCCTGTCACAACAAGGAATTAATTAGTCAACTGTTTTTTCACCATGGCCTTTGAAATATCCATTTCTGGTTTTTAAAAAAAAGTCATCTTCAAATATCTAATGCCTTGCAGTGACAGACTTGACTGTTGAAACAACAAAGAAGAAAAGAACAAGATATACTCTGCATTCCACCTGCACCTTCAGGTGTGTCTTTTCTTTTCTTCTTTCTTATTTCAACAGTCATGTCTATCACAGGTGCATGCGTGCGTGCGTGCAAATGCGCGCATGCATGTGTGTGTTTGTGTGTGTATGTGTGTGTGTGTGTGTGTGTGTGTGTGTGTGTGTGTGTGTGTGTGTGTGTGTGTGTGTGTGTGTGTGTGTGTGGTGTGTTGTGTTGTGTGTGTGTGTGTGCTTTGAGTTAGTATTTTATCATGTTTCTGTAATATGCGCTTTGGGCTCTCATGAGGTAAAGCGCTCTATAAATATCCTTTTACATTACTTTAGATATTCAACAGTCATGTCTATTATATCTAGGCATTAGGTATTCAACAGTCATGTCTAGCACATCTAGTCTCATCTAGGCATTAGACAGATAGTCAACAGTCATGTCTAGCACATCAAGGCATTAGGTATTCAACAGTCAACATCAAGGCATTAGGTATTCAATAGTCATGTCTGCATTAGATATTCAACAGTCCTATCACATCAAGGCATTAAATATTCCATGCTGACTTTGTTTTAACCGGTGACTGCTTTTTCAAGTTGTGTCTATCACTGAAAGCTTCTAGGTATTCCACAGTGACTCTTTCTACAGCCAATCCAGTTCAAGGAAGAAAAAAATACAGTGGAGGTGCATAAAAAGAGTAATACAACATGACAAAAAGGCATCAATATTTGTCAAATCTGAGATTGGTCATTTCAATTTTCTGAAAAGTTACATTTGGCACGTATTATTTTTTCCCCTTCACCATTAGAAAGGTATGAATATTAGTCAGAGATAAAAAAAAAAAATTCATGTACTGATCAATCAGATATATTTGATATTTTCAATGTATTATCTTCTTTCTATCTATCTCCCTCTCTTTATTAAGAAAAAGCTATTACAATACAGTTACAAACTTTCTCAATGTCATGAATAAAACCGCTTAAGCAGTGACCTTGACAATGACAGGAATCTGCCCTTCATTGCCCACAGCCGTGCTGATGGCATGATCAACAAAAGTCAGGAGGTCATGCAGAGCCAATGGAAGGACGTCACGCAGATTCTGAAAGAGAGGGTCAGGTTCAGTCAACAGTATCACGGACATTCTGACTTGGTGTCGAAGGGTAAGCACAATCCATTCAGCGGAAAGAATTTAATGTTCAAAGTGATCAGGTCGTAGACAAACCCATCCTATCCAAACCATGACACAGACCCAGTCTGTGAGAACCAGACAGACAGATGGACACACTGACAGATGGTGATCTAGTCTGACAGTCAGATGAACACACAACATAAGATAGACATAAGAGAGGGTGTGACAGATACACAGAAAAAGATTATGACAGACAGACAGACAGACAGAGACATTGATGCAACAGTGGACACACAGATCTGATGAACAGACGGAGGGGCAGGCAGACAACACAAATGTACACATGCAGACGAACAAACAGTTGACCAACCTACCCACACACAGACTGATAAACACAGTCAGAAGGATATGGAGGTGGAAGGGCAGAGGACTGAGGGAGAGAGTGGTGAGGATGACAATGGCGAACCTGTTTACCCCAAATTTGTGTACCTGTAATATCTCAGACAAAAACCTGTAATTTGAAAAAAAAAAAAAAGTAATCTTCATAATCACAATACTTTTGCAACTTTTGAAGATTTGGAAGAGCCGGCCATTGGCATGTAAGACCGCTTCGTCGCCATCTTTGACAAGGTAAAAAAAATGCAAGGCATGCTAGGAAATGTCCTCTTAGTCTTACTGCTTTTGACTGAAACGGTAGCTGACGAAACTTCGCATTTACTAATTTTCTTTCTTTGATTTTTTCCCCGTAATTTTTGGGGAGGGCCGTAATTCCCATAATTTCCTTTATTTTTTCTCCGTAAAATTTACGGCAAAATCGTAAGTGTAAACAGGTCTGTAACGGAGAAACCAGAAGAAAGACCCATCATCTACATGAAATTGTCAGTTTATATGATGATTTGCTGCCTGATATCACCTTCTGATCTTCCTGGCATGACATGTAGCATTTATTCTGGAGGGGTTTTTTTTGTTGTTTTTTGCTTCTGGCATACAAAAAGAAACATGAAAAGAGGCAGAACACCAAAAACAAACAAACAAAACTTTAAAACAAAAAAGTAGAGAACAATTCTTAAAGACTTATACAGTAAGAGAGATTGAGGAATGTGTTCTCAGCTGGATGGAAGTTGTGGGAAAATAAGCTGGAGGAGGGGGAGGGGGGAGGAGCAATAGTTGGGAGTGAAAGGTTAGACAGGGAAAGGTATATATGTATGTGCCTGAAACAAAACCTAAACACACACACACACACACACACACACACACACACACACACACAGAAGATAAGATCAAAACACAGTTCACCTTAATTTCAATATCACTGACTTTCAATGGAGATAGATACAGACAGCAAAACATTGACAATAAAACAATAATGAGTGCCTATCTTGCGTAGCATCTCAATAGCATATGGTAGCTCTTTGCCTTTTGAATAAAGTAACATAGGAAAAATAGAAGAATACATCTTCAAATACAGATTTCACAATCATCTATGCACAAAATAAGAGTAGCAAAGGTTCTATCACAATTCAAAATAGACATTCACAGCAAAAATTCTAGCCAAAAAAATAGCTGAGTAACCCTGATTCTGGTGATCCTGAGGTTGCGGGTTCAAATCTCCACTGAGCTGTTCGGAACAGGGGGATTTTCCCCTCAGAGTTCACAACAGTTGACTCCAATTCCTGAACAGTCCTTCAAATGAGACCATACACCAAAGTTCTGTGCGTGAACGCATGCTTAACATCTTGCATACACATGAAATCCTTTCACCAACTTTCAGAAGAAAAGGCCAGTTTGGCCGTTAGTATGGATGATGCAGATATACACAGCATGCTCAGAAAGAACAGCCCTGATGTGGCCCTTTGCGGTCGGCTGGGCTATAAGCAACATTATCTTATCTTATCTCAGAAAGAATTAAAGAATGAATGAAAAACTGGGTGACCGACATCAAACTGAACGGCACACAGGAAACGGCTGGATGCAACGCCAGCAGGCAGCTCTTCATGTATAAAAGAAAGCATAGATGGTAAAGTGCTTAGAGCTTGGTCTCTGATGGTAAAGTGCTTAGCGCTTGGTCTCTGATCAAGGTTAGACACTATACAAGCAATCCTAGTAACACTTGTACCAACACTCCACGTTCTGTCAGCCACATCTCTCTCTCCACGCATCCACAGTTCAAGGTCAAAAAATGGATTAATTCAAAAGAAAAAAATGGACGAATTCAAAAGAAAAATGGATGAATTCAAAAGAAAAAAAATGGATGAATTCAAAAGAAAATGGATGAATTCAAAAGAAAAAAATGGATTAATTCAAAAGAAAAAAATGGATTAATTCAAAACAGAAATTAATTTCCGTGGGAGAAAAAAAAATTCTACATTTGACAGCAGAAGTTCTGCTCAAAGCCAGCAGCCAGAAAACTGCATGGCAATTTCTAGAATTCTCTAGGGAAAAAAGGGAGATAAATTACCTTCTTTGCGAACTGGCAGAGAGCTTGTTGAAAGCCACTGTCAGTGCCTGCTCACAGTGTGCCGCAGGCAGAAAACCTGACCACTGGGGGTCACGGTAGGTGTCCAGTAAGAACTGATCTTGAACAAGCCGATGGCAGCTGGCTGAAAGTCTTTGAGATCAGCTGAAACCACACCAACACTGATGAAGGTGTTTGATATACACACAGACAGGTGTTTGACATAAACTACACAGACAGGTGAACACAGACAGTGAAAGTCTTTGACATAAACTATACAGACAAGTGGAAGTCTTTGACATAAGCAACACAGACAGATGAAAGTCTTTGACATAAACAACACAGACACGTGAAAGTCTTTGAGATAAACAACAACCCCACAGACAGGTGAAAGTCTTTGAGATAAACCCCACAGACAGGTGAAAGTCTTTGAATAAACAACAACCCCACAGACAGGTAAGATAAGATAAGATAATGTTGCTTATAGCCCAGCCGACCGCAGAGGGCCACATCAGGGCTGTCCACAGACAGGTGAAAGTCTTTGAGATAAACCCCAGACAGGTAAAGTCTTTAAGATAAACAACAACCCCACAGACAGGTGAAAATCTTTGAGATAAACCCCCACAGACAGGTGAAAGTCTTTGAGATAAACAACAACCCCAAAGACAGGTGAAAACCTTTCAGATAAACCCCACAGATAGGTGAAAACCTTTGAGATAAACCCCACAGACCGGTGAAAATCTTTGAGATAAACCCCACAGACAGGTGAAAGTCTTTGAGATAAACCACACAGACAGGTGAAAGTCTTTCACATAAACTATGCAGACAGGTGGAAGTCTTTGACATTCAAACACACAGACACTGGTGAAGGCTTTTGATTTAAAACACACAGACAAGAGTTCTATCAAACACACACACACACACACACACACACACACACACACACACACACACACACACACACACACACACAGTTTGACTCACAGATGGGTTCAGACAGTAACACCAAATTTTACTGGTGCCAGGTAACAGTCAGGGTGACCAACATCAGAGAAATACACAGTCAGGTAACAAGCACCCAGGGTAGGTCCTGGAAACAGCCAGGGAAATAAACAGTCACGGTAACAAGCACCCAGGTAGGTCCTGGAAACAGTCAGGTAACAAGCACCCAGGGTAGGTCCTGGAAACAGCCTGGGAAATAAGCACCCAGGTAGGTCCTGGAAAGTCAGGGTAACAAGCACCCAGGGTAGGTCCTGGAAACAGGGTAACAAGCACCCAGGGTAGGTCCTGGAAACAGCCAGGGAAATAAGCGGTCGGAATAACAATCAGTCAGGTTAAGAGCCAGGTGACAAACATTCAGGGCAACTAACAGTCAAAGCAACAATTTCATAGGAAAATAAAACACGATACCAATTACCAGTCAAGGCAACAGTCAGTAGTTAGGATAAAAGTCAAGGCAGGAGTTAAGTCATTCATGTTAAGAGTCAGTCGGGGTAATAGACACATTAACAGAAAGCCAGTCAGAGAAGCAGTATAGATATAAGACAGTCAGGGTAATAGACACAGTAACAGAAAGCCAGTCAGAGAAGCAGTATAGATATAAGACAGTTAGGGTAATAGACACAGTCACAGAAAGCCAGTCAGAGAAGCAGTATAGATATAAGACAGTTAGGGTAATAGACACAGTAACAGAAAGCCAGTCAGAGAAGCAGTATAGATATAAGACAGTTAGGGTAATAGACACAGTAACAGAAAGCCAGTCAGAGAAGCAGTATAGATATAAGACAGTTGGGGTAATAGACACAGTAACAGAAAGCCAGTCAGAGAAGCAGTATAGATATAAGACAGTTAGGGTAATAGACACAGTAACAGAAAGCCAGTCAGAGAAGCAGTATAGATATAAGACAGTTGGGGTAATAGACACAGTAACAGAAAGCCAGTCAGAGAAGCAGTATAGGTATTAGACAGCTAAGGTAATAAACAGCTCACGTAACAAACTTTCAGGGTCAGGGTAACAGACTAGCAAGCAGTTAGGGTAACAGGCATGGTAACAGCTTAAAAAACACTTGAATTTCTTCTTGCAAACAATACTAAAACCAACCCCCCAAAAGAAAATGGTTTTCCCACACAAGCTGCACTAGAAGCAACCTCCCAAAAGAATAAGCTTTTTCTCTGCAAGTAAAGCCAGCAGCAAGGAAAAACAAACAATCAAGGGTTCTCTCTGCAAATAACTCTAGTAGCAAGCAAACGAAACTGTTTTTCCCTATGACATCAGCAGCAATATTAAAAGAGATTTTTTTTTTTCCCAGCAAAAAAAAAACCACAATCGACACACCTTGAGAAGAATAAGAATTTCCCCTCCGAGTAATACTGACAACAAGCTGAAAGATAATGTTGGGTTACAACCACTTCATCTGTACTTTTGCCCAGTATCAGCAAAAACCAAGTAAACGACAGTCTCCATTTGAATTTGAATCACGATGGCAGTGGTTGTTGCATTGTTCTATGCAGCAAGCCCATGATGACCAGCGTCTTCGCTTCTTAAATTTTATTCTGAGAAGTGTGAATATGGTGGAGGAGGTTTGGGGGAAAGGAAGCTGGAAGATTGTAGAGATTAAGTATATATGTGACCTTCCACCACAAAACCAGTCTTAACTCGATTTTTGAAAATTCTGTGATATACATATATTTAAAATCTACAGATTTTTCTGATTAATTTGATATAAAAATGAACGCTATAGGGCAAAAAATAAGAACGTTATGGTCATTTGAAGTGGGTTACTGTGCCAAAGGCCATTTTGAGAAAACGGCTTCTATAGTTTTTGCTATCATCTCCAGCATATTTTCCTTAGCAACGGCATCTTACTTTTTACCATACTTATTTTTAGATGACACACAGAGAAACCGGGAGAGCGTCACACACGCTTTCGAACGGTATATAACACGATGGGGTTCTGTAAGGGTTGCGTTAAGTTTTAGGCGAGTGAAAATGGGTCATTTTGCGTTAAAAAAGGTTCATTTTGATTCAAGGTTAGGCTTTTAAATCTCAATTTTAACTAATGTATTGGTTGTTTTGGATCAAATGGATAGTGCCACGTGAAAGTTTAGGGTGTAAGGAACACATTTCTGCAAAAAAGTCAAAATGCCCCAGGTAGACCCTCACCAGCTATTTTCAGCTGTAGCCGTGAAGTAGGCCGCGCGAGTTAAGACTGGTTTTGTGGTGGCGGGTCACATAATATATATATATATATATAATATATATATATATATAATATTATATATATACACACACAGAGCCATAGTACAGGGTTGATACAGTACCTGGACACACATGTCTCTGTGCACTGTGCCATGTTCTTTCAGGGAGACAAGGGGTAGAACTGTCAACAGGCGCCTGACGTCAGATTCCTTGCTCAGCAAGGACGGGTCTTTGTGCAGAAATTCCAGAAATCTGCCAACACATGATGAACTCAATCACAGCTCAGAGTTGAACCACAATTACGGCAAGACAAGTCGTGCCCATCTGATGTTTCAATACTGTGAGTCTTGTGTCTGATGCATCTTGTCAGTCACAGGTCTGATGCGAGTCCAGAGTCGGATGTATCTTGCAAGTTTTGGGTCTGATGTATCTTCTGAGACATGGGTCTGATGTATCATGCACGTCCTGGTACTCATGCATAGATCTTGTGAGTCATGGGTCTGATGTATCATGCAAATCATGGGACTGATGCATCTTGTGAGTCATGGGTCTGATGTATCATGCACGTCCTGGTACTCATGCATAGATCTTGTGAGTCATGGGTCTGATGTATCATGCAAATCATGGGACTGATGCATCTTGTGAGTCATGGGTCTGATGTATCATGCACGTCCTGGTACTCATGCAGAGATCTTGTGAGTCATGGGTCTGATGTATCATTAAAGTCCTGGGACTGATGCACAGATCTTGTGAGTCATGGGTCTGATGTATCATTAAAGTCCTGGGACTGATGCACAGATCTTGTGAGTCATGGGTCTGATGTATCATGCGAGTCCTGGGACTGATGCATAGATCTTGTGAGTCATGGGTCTGATGTATCATGCACGTTCTGAATCGGACATCTAAACACCAAGTTACAGGTCTATGTCAGCTGGCCAACATATTTCATTCTTTCTTTTCTAACCCCAAAATCCCTGCCCCAACCAGTCCCAACTCCTTTCTCTCTCCACATCCCCCCTCCCACCCCCTCCGCCCAGTTTCTTTCCCCAGCCTGCACATCTTCCTGGTCATGTTGAGTGGTCGGGTACATCTCGATAGATCCCCATCTCGGTAGATCCCCATCTCAGTAGATCCCCGTCTCGACAGATCCCCCACTACATGTGGACGAATTTCCGTCTCGGTAGATCCCCATCTCGGTAGATCTCCGTCTCCACAGATCCCCCACTACATGTGGATGAATATCCGTCTTGATAGATCCCCGTCTCGATAGATCCCCATCTCGGTAGATCCCCATCTCGACAGATCCCCGTTTCGGTAGATCCAAAAACAGTAACGGGGATCCATCGAGATGGGTATCTATCGAGATGGGGATCTATCAAGACGGGGATCCATTGAGACGGGGATCTATCGAGATGGGGATCCATCGAGACGGGGATCTATCGAGACGGGATCTATCGAGTGCCCCCCGAATGGTCAGACATTCTGCTTGATTAATCAACCCTATTTTGTTTGTTAGTTAATTTTTTTTCCCAATAAAATGTCAGCTGAAGGCCCAATCAGCTAATATTGTAGAATAGCTAGCCAGGGTCCAGTCCAGCATTTAATTACAACAATGTCACTGCATGCAGAGTCATATACACTATTATCACATCCACTTGTTATGAGACAACAGTGTGCAGGATTTACAGCCGACGGATAAATTAATGACTAAGATGAGAGGATTTAAGATGATGGTCTGTTGATTCAATTGGTGTTCCACTGAAGGAAACTGGTGCAGATAATTTTCCTCATGTCTTGTTGATGAGAGAGCCAATAAATACCTGGGCTTTTGTAGGGCTGATGGACAATCCAGTTCCTTGACACCACTGAGCAATGTTGTCCAACTGCTGCTGGACTGTTTTTATTCTTTCTCAAGCATTTGCTGACATTTTGTAAAACAGACCATTAGCTGCAAGTGTCAAGACTCGAGCCATTCCATTTCTATTGAGGTCCGCAAGGCCTTTAGCGTAAACATTGTACAAAACAGGAGAGAGAGGACACCCTTGAGGTAATCCCGTTCGCAGTTCGTGAGGCTCAGAACTTACCCTGCACACCACCAGCCTGTCACATCCCTCTTGGCCAGACCATACTGCAAGTACCCTGGGAGGAAAAACAGCACGGAAATTAATTAGCCACACATTATACTCTACACTCAGGTGAACAGACAAAAACAGCCAGATGGATCTGTTTTCGTGAGTAAGCAAGAATAAGTGACACAGGCTGCTACACACACTTACACGCACGCACACTACACACACACACAAACACACACGCACGCACGCACACTTACACACACACACACACGCACGCACACACACTTACACACACACACACACACGAACGCACGCACGCACACTTACACACACACACACACACACACACACGCACGCACACTACACACACACACAAACACACACGCACGCACACACACTTACACACACACACACACACACACGCACGCACGCACACTTACACACACACACGCACGCACACTACACACACACACACACACACACACACACACACACACACACACACACACACACACACTTACACGCACGCACACTACACACACACACAAACACACGCACGCACGCACACTTACACACACACACACACACACACACACACACACACACACACACACATGCACACACTTACACACACACACACACACAAACACACGCACGCACGCACACTTACACACACACACACACACACACACACACACACACACACACACACACACATGCACACGCACGCACACACACACACACACACACACAATGTCAGAGACATCTGATCCAGGTCAAAACAACAACAACAAACAAATAAACAATTAGAAAATACAGTGATTACAATCTACACCAACAATTCAAGAAGAATCCCTTTAAAAACATGATTTTCTTTCCCTTTAAAAATATTTTTTCCTTTATAAACTTGTTATCATTAGAACTTAACGACGCTGATACTTACAGTCCCATCTCGGCAGCTTTCTCCCCACTTTCTCAATCACCTCGGCCAGACTGGGGTTGCGACGTTTCTCCTCAGCAGCCTGCTCTCTTTTCTGAAGTTCCCTCATTATCAATGACACACAGCTCCTCAGTTCTGCTGGTCCATCACCGGCCTTCCCTTGGTTCGTCAGCAGTTCAGACAACTCCTGCACAACTCCGACCAGTTTCAGAGGTCTGGCCAGCCGGCAAAGCTGAAGGTTCAGCTTCAACACCCGGCCAAACTTGACTGATTTCTCAGCGGACAGCGTCTGCGATGATCCTGCCTTTGCGGTTTGTGTTGCGAAGAAACTGGTGAGGCATTCCATGCAGGCTCTTCTCATCTGATGCCTTTTCAATACTCTGAAGAGGGCCTCGCCTACCAGATTAACAGACTCATCTTGATTATGTGATGATTCTGTACCTGTGCCATTCACAGAACCGTCAATACAGCTAGCACCAAGACCAGGATCTGGTTCTTCATCCTCTTCTCTTGAAATGCACCTGTTCAGACAATGTCTCACCCGCTGGGTGGACGGGCCAAAGACAGACAGGGTACACAACACAATCACAGATCCCAGCATGTGCCCCAGCACAGGTAGCACGGAGGACATGGCTCCAGTTTTACAACTCTTGCGATCAAACAGCTTGGTGGACAGCCTCTTCTGCAGCAGGGTCAACACCTCCAACACCAGTCAGCTAGCTGAGTGAGGTGGTCCTCAATGTCCTGGTCCACCTCCTCCAAGATCTTATCCAGCATGAGCTGGTCCGCAGTCTGAACTATCTCCTCTCTTGTTACCTGGTCCAGGTCATCTGTAAGCTTGTGGTCTTGCTCCACTTTTTCCTGCTGCTCTCCTTCGGCCGTCTTCGCATCCTCACTCTGAACGACTGCCTCAAAGCAGCTCTTCTCAAGACTTTTAAATTTCTGCTGGGACATCATGGACCTTGTGGTGAACAAACCCTGTTTCCCCTCCCACCTAGTCCCAGCCTGTTTGTGAAGGCATGTGCTGTCATCTGGTGATACTCCGTCTGTAAAGCCTCCAACATCATTCCAGAGCACACCAGAGACAGGAGGAGGTCAAGGGTCATGGACATCAGGTGGAGGTCATACAAGAGGGAAGGATCTGGAGTGCAGAAGGTTAAACTGTGGACAGCAAAGGTCAAGGCTGTGGGCAAGTCTACTGCTGCAAGCATCTGAAATTACATGACACTTTGGTCACAATCAGTAATCATGCACTTCTCTCAGGATATCCTCAAACACACACACACACACACACACACACACACACACACACACACACACACACACACACATGAGCGCGCATGCACACACACACATACACACACATTACACAAATAAACACATACACAATGTACACATACATACTAGGCACACACACACACACACCACACACACACACACACACACACACACACACACACAAAAATACTAGAAAAAACATACACACAACATAAATTACAATGTGTCTTATACACAAGTCACAATGTGTACACACACACACACACACACACACACACACACACACACACACACACACACACATACACACACACAGAGCATGCACATAAGTCTGATTTACTCACCTCCCCAAGATATTCAGTCCACTCAAACTCATCTGACAGCTCCATGAACAGATGAGGATGAAAGTCTGGGATGGGCAGACACCAGGCTTTCAATGACGTCACCACTTTGCTGCATCTCTTCAGATCCGTTTTGGTTGAGGCCACATGCTGGTTGAAGACAAAAGCCTTACAAAAGAGGATGTGATGAAGATGACGACTCCATGCTCTCTGTTCTGACAGAGAAAAACTGGTCGCCCCTGGACCACTAATTATCTCCTGCACCACAGTCTTGATGAGGAGATAAGGCCTGCTGGATTTATCTCCCTTTGTGTGTTGAAGCAGATCATACTTTCCAGCCTTGCTCTGGAAAAAAAAAGATTATGCTGCACATGCAGTTAATTTTCAGAAGTACATTATGCAGGTACACACACACCCATGCTTGTGGTACAGCCACACACGACACAAAAATTATGGTCTGTCATATTCTTCAAATGGTTGTGGGAAAAAAGGAAGAGAATACTAGCAAAATGTACTAAAATAAATACACAAAATTAACCATGGGATCAGCAGAAATGTACATACGATACATATGCGAGAAAATATAAAATTCATACAGCAGTTACATACACTGAGCAAAGCCTTGAAACTGCATTAATTTTCCAAAAGACAAACCATGCAAAACACATCAGTTGATGATGTCAACAACGACATTTGGTTTGGTAAAGTTTCACAGTATTCTAAATTAAGGCTTCATGATAAATCCTGAATTACACACACAAGTTGGCGATTTCTCCATTTTAATTCTACCAATGTGATCCATATTCATATTAATCATGGTTATTTTCTTCAGCATTTAAGGAATTATAAACATAATTTTACTTGGGTCTGAAAATTTATTTTGTGTAATGCAAGTTTGTTTCTGATCCTATATAACATTTCCTTTAAATTTGATATTGAAAAAAGTATCCCCAAAAATTGACACTACACAAAAACAATAATCTAAAATTTTTCATTGAACAGTTTGTAAAATAATCAGTGATAACTTAGAAATGATGAAGAGTTTGATCTACATTACTGAAAGAAAAAGCTCTAGCATATTTTGTCACTTTATTTTATCTTTAATTCATTTATTCTGAACGTGACAAAGTAAACTCCAAATCTTTGCTCACAGCCCATAACACCATACTTTCTCAAGAACCTCCATTGTGCGTGTGTGCGTGCGTGTCCTGGGCCACAACAGCTGAAAACTAATGACCAAAATAACAAACTTTTCATGCTTGAAGGTTACCTCTTCCTTCTTTTTATTTTTTCAAAGACGTTTCACTTTTGTAGGCATAATCTAATTATCCCAAGCAAATTCAGCATTCCTTAATTTATTTGTTTTCAAGTCTGGGGTTGGTGACTTTGATCTTCTTTGATGAGACATGGAAGACAATGTGCATGTTGCTGATTGTGGTCAACAGTCTCAGGGACATTCAAAGTAACTTAGCTGGACAAGAGACACGCTCTCACAAGTTTAGTATCTTCACTTAAATGTACTCTGTTTTGGAGTTTATTTCACCTCATTGACTTGCCCGTCTGTTAACTCTGTTCATCTCATATGAGTGATGAAAAATCTTTGAAGACATACGCTGTTAAACAATCTTGTCATAGCAAAGGGCAAAATCTAGCTTATTTCATTCAATGATTAAATTTCCCAACATGGGACAAAGAGCGTGCAGCTTGTGATATCTCAGAAGTCAACTGAACTAGATTTATCACAGTGGATCCATGGTCTGAA
>CM031625.1:35285588-35433088 GCA_018398815.1 Conus ventricosus
CCCCACAGCAGGATGTTGAGGAGAGATACTTAGATTGATATAATGCTTCAGTTTTCTTTCCCATGACTAGTTCTTCTGTATCACTCCCCCCCTTCCCCCACCCCACCCCCACCAAACAGATAAGCTAGAGAAAAATTTCTACATAACCATACTGCTTCATTGGATATTCTCTGAATGGTGATTTCGTACATGCAGCTTAAAACCCCCCAGCTAACTCACCCTCTTCCCTATCCTCCCCCACCCCTTCTTCCCAACTCACAGTTCCTACACATACCACAACAAGAAGGAATCATGTTTTATTTGCTTTTTATCTTCAACGAAGCACGGAAAATGGCCCTTATCAATTACCCACTGTCTAGAATAATTATGAAGCAGAATGCGCCTCACGGTCGTTATGAATGGTCAAGTTCCCAAGTGTGTGTGTGTGTGTGTGTGTGTGCGTGTGCACGCACGCGCATTGGTTATATACCTGGGAAAGGAGAAGCCAATACTGCGATTACCAGGCATACAGCCAAGACAGTAGCCAAAAGGAAAAGGTGGGATTGTTTCATCGTGAGGAGCACTGGCTCACACCACAGTCTGTCTGTGTGGGAGAGAAACCAAACAATAATGATCATTACACACCATGACGAAAAACGAGGAACTGTTTGAGAAAAGAAATGAAAGAAGACGAAAAAAAACGGACGGAGACGAAAGGGAAGATGGAAAAGGTAGTAGAGAAAGAATAGAACTTAAGCAAGATCAAAAAGGCAGAAAGAGACAAAGAAAACATAGGGAAAAAGCACGAAAAAAGGAAACAAAAGAAAAATAAGAAAGGATGAAAGAAAGAAGGAAACTGAAAAAGGCTGAAAAGAAGAAAGAAAGAAAGACAAACAGACAGTCACAAACAGTATAAACAAGAAAAAGAGAAAAGAAAGAAATTAATAGGGAGGACACGACAGGGGGGGGGGGGGGGGGGGGGGGGGAGGGGGCGATAAAGTGTCGATTGGAAATGAGGGCAGAGATAAGATGGGTTAAGGGGCAGTTTGATCTAGAGCACAAAAAAGAGAAAAGAAAAAGGTCGCGGAGGGGGGAGGGGTTAAGAATATTGAAAATGGGGGAAGCGATAGAGAAAAGTACTAAGCACACACAACACACACACACACACACACACACACACACACACACACACCTCCGCAACTATTAATGAAAGGAACTGATATTCAGTATGTTTATATCATTAAGTCTACAAAGCTGAACAAGATACAATGCAATCATGTCTGAAAGAAAAAAAAATACAAAGAAGAAAAAAAATGTGAAAAAGGAGAATTTGGAAGAGAGAGAGAGAGAGAGGAGAGAGAGTGAGAGAGAGAGAGAGTGAGAGAGAGAGAGGGGGTGTAACGAAGTACTTGTTGCAATGTATAATGTAAAGGACAAAACGCGTGCAGTAAAATAGGCATGTACACTGACCGCGAAGTGAAAGTCAAGAAGTTATCACAATAAATTCCATACGTTATTATAAGTTGAAAACAGACAACAACAATTAGCTACAGACTGAGCAGACAGCGGTGGGGGTGAGGGGAGAGGAGGGAGAGAAAGGAGTGGGAGAGGGAGAGAGGGTAGCGGGGAAAAAAAAAAGGTAGAGGAGGCGGAAAAAAAGAAGAAGGATAGATGGCAAGGAGTGGTGGGGGAAAGGGGGGGGCGGGGAGGGCAGGGCTGGGTTTAAAACAAGGAGTGAAAGAGAAGGGGGGGGGGGGGGGAGAAAAATGACGAATGGCTAACCCCCTCCAACATACAAAAATGTACACGTTTTTGGGTTTTGATAAAGACTACATGCACACAGCCACAGCAAAAAACTAAAGATGGAAGAGGAGAGAGAGAAGAGGAGAGAGAGAGAGAGAGAGAGAGAGAAGTGCACAGCAAGAGAAGAATATCCTACCACACTCAACAGCCACGGCAAAACAATGAAATGAGAAGCAACAGGTGGCTGAGAGAGAGAGAGAGGAGAGAGAGAGAGAGTAGGGCAGGTTATCTGTTGCCATGCACGTGCAAAACGTCAACGAGACAAAGCTGCTGGAACCCTCTCAAAGCTTCACGACAGCAGCGTGCCGGCCGGAGCCATGGCACTCTCGTCTGACGTCACGCCCCGCGTGTTACGCCTCGTGAACGACAGATCACCATCCGCTCGGTCCTCACCCAGACACCGCTGTCTGCTCAGTCTGCAGCTGACGCGGATATTCTCTGCCATCTGCGTCGTGAACGGACTCCAGGTAAGTTCCGAATTGATTGGGATTTCTTTTCTTTCTTTCTTTCAACCTAATGTTAATTGAGTACGTACCAGTTCCACACTGCATGCTCTCATGATTTCTTTTCTTGGAAAGATTTTCTTTTGCTCCCTCCCCCCCCCCCCACCCCCGCCCCCCCCCCCCCGGCTCCATCCCTTCTTTGCCACCCCTCAAAGCGATGATTTGGGACATTAATTGGTATATAGATTTATTGGAATATCACCGTATGTTTCCTCTGTACTTTAGAGCATTCTCAATGTGTTCTGAAAATGAATCACGACAAGAGGAAAGAAACTTATGTGCACAGCAAGGTGCGAAAGGAAACGTCTTGGTATGGTTCCCACCCCATCTCCAGCCACTGACGTCAAATAAGTACGGGAGGGGATTTCCTTTCGTGCCCCCTCAAGTGAAGCTTCTTTCCGTCAAAAGACAAGATAATTCACTGAAAATCTAATTGTTTCTACGTCACGTAAGAGCGTTCTCATTTTCTGCAGGGATTAAGCCTCAATGTGTGTGTGTGTGTGTGTGTGTGTTTTTAAGGAGGTTGTGTGTATGTGTGTGGTGGTGGTGGTATGGTGTGTCTGTGTTGGGAGGGGGGGGGGTGGGGGGGGTGGGGGGGGGGGGGGGGGGGGTTGGCCGGGTGTTACGGATGAAAGTTTCCCAAAATTTCATTCCCCAACTTTGTGGAGTGTACAACTCGGGGGCAGAGATAACAGGCTTCCCTCCCCTAAATATTGCAGCCGATTTATCAAAATCCTTCATCATTTGCCTCCAAATACAGGCACAGTCAACATGCTGATCACCCTGCTGATTTCGGGTTATGCGTGTAGAAAGCTGTGTACAGGAAAGAAAAGGGCCAACTGAGGATTTAAAATGTCATTCCAGTCGATGTGGGTTGTAGCAGCAGGCTCTACTTTCGCTTTTCTCCCCAGAAGACGAGCTGATCCCGGTGCGCCCGAACAGAGCTAGGACGTCTCCTCACCCCGCCCCCCCCCCCCCCCCCCCCTACCCCCCCCCCCCACCCCCCCCCACCCCCCCCACCACCCCCCCACCTCCCACCCCCCCCCCCCCCCCCCTCCCTTACTGAACCAAATCTTCGAGCGGGCCGCCACCCACGCCTTCCTCACCCTCCCCCCCCTGGGTTTATTAATCCAACTACTTCGACGGATCCCACCAAGGCAATATCCCTTCTCCACTGCTGGTTTTCTATGACAGAAATCCTTCACGGGTCCATACCCACATACCACCTTTCGCTGCAGGCTTCGTTCAGCCCCACCCGGGAGTCAAATCCTAATCTCGACCAACCCCTCACCTTCTTGTGCCCCCCCCTATTTCTCCCAATGACCACCCCTCCCCGCCCACCCCCCCACTCCCACCCCCCCCCCACCCCCACCCCCTCCCGGGGCCAGCGAACACTAACTCGGGCAACTTCAACTTCGTGCAAACCCTATTTGTCTACAGAATTTTCAAAATGATGAAGGCGGTAGTCAAGAGAAAGAAGACCCCCCCCCCCCCCCCCCCCCCCCCCCCCCCCCCCCCCCCCCCCCCCCCCCCCCCCCCCCCCCCAATTCTTTATCCATACTGAAGCGTTTTCAGTGTTTTCTGCGGTCAAACTGTCCGAGATATTTTGACGGAAAAGAATATTGTTACCGGAGGAGGAACGAAAGGATATCTTAACAAAAGAAAAATGGTTTAAACTTTGCCCTCTTGATTGCTCTTGATTGGCGTTAAATGTCTCTTGGAAGCAGCACATGACTAACGAAGAGCTATATGGATACCTCCCTAAAGTTAGTGACAAGATAAGAACCACGTAGGCTTTGCCTATCCGGTCTCTGTATGCGACATCCAGAGGAGGTTGCTTCACAAACTTATACTGTGGCAGTCAACTGGAGGGAGAGCGAAGAGGGGAAAGAAAACAGACTTCATTGATCTTTTCAAAAGGGACACTGGCATCGAAAACATGGATGAGATCAAGGCAGCTATGTTTGACAGGAGCAAGTGGAGGAGTACGTCACAGAGGCTCGATCGGGAGATCGGCCTAACTGAACTGAACTTGATTGCTCTGTGACCATTAAAGTTGCTGAATTAGGTTATGACGTTGGTTCAGCACTGGAATAAGTTACGGTGTCCATTGCCAGAATAAGTTATAACGTTGGTTGAGAGCCGGAATAATTCATGAAGTTGGTTCAGTATCGGACTAAGTACTGTAGTTGGTCCAGTTCCAAAATATGTTAAGTCCAGTGCTGGAACAAGTTATGAAGTTGGTTCAGTGCCGAAATGAGTTATAGGGTTGATCAAGTACCAGAATAAGTCATGAAGTTGGTCTACTGCCAAATTAAGTTATGAAGTTGGTCCAGTGCCAGAATAAGTTATGAAGTTGGTCAGTGCCGGGATAAATGAAGTTGATCCAGTGCCAGAATAAGTTATGAAGTTGGTCAGTGCCGGGATAAATGAAGTTGGTCCAGTGCCAGAATAAGTTATGAAGTTGGTCAGTGCCGGGATAAATGAAGTTGGTCCAGTGCCAGAGTTATGAAGTAGGTCAGGTGCCGGAATGGGTATTGAAGTTGGTCCAGTTCCAGAATAAGTTATGAATTTAGATCCAGTGTCTGAACAAGATATGAATCTGATCCAGTGCCGGAATGAGTTCAGAAGCTAGTCCAGTGCCGGAATGAGTTCAGAAGCTAGTCCAGTGCCGGAATGAGTTCAGAAGCTAGTCCAGAGCCGGAATGAGTTATGAAATTTGTTCAGTGTAGTGGTGAATTATGAAGTTTGTCCGGTGCCAGAATAAGTTGTAAAGGTGGTCCAGTGTCGAATCTATGAAGCTGGTCGAGTGCCGAAATAAGTCAGGAATCTGGTCCAGTTCTGGTCATTTTATTCGTCAATAAGCGACAGGAATGATTCGTAAACAAAAAGGAAAGATTTGCCGAAAAGTCTCAGAAGTGTGGCACTCCCTCCTCCCCCCACTCCTCTCTCCTCCCCCGCAGCCTCTCCCTCCCTACATCCAGCCCCCTTTCTTGCCCAACTATCCCCTCCCTACATCCAGACCCCTTTCTTGTCCAACTATCCCCTCCCTACATCCAGACCCCTTTCTTGCCCAACTATCCCCTCCCTACATCCAGACCCCTTTCTTGCCCAACTATCCCCTCCCTACATCCAGACCCCTTTCTTGCCCAACTATCCCCTCCCTACATCCAGACCCTTTCTTGCCCAACTATCCCCTCCCTACATCCAGACCCCTTTCTTGCCAACTATCCCTCCCTACATCCAGACCCCTTTCTTGCCCAATTATCAACGAAATCTGAATCTGAATCGGTACTTGACAACACTCTAGAGAGCATCACGTCAATAAGCGACAGGAATGATTCGTAAACAAAAAGGAAAGCTTTGCCGAAAAGTCTCGACGTGTTTAAAGGTGTCCGTGTGTGTGTGTGTGTGTGTGTGTTCACCGTCTTTGAAAGAAAAGGTACCTCTAAGCATTTTACTTTGACTGTATCATGAATGGGGCAAAAATGTCTTTGAGAATGCTTAGATTTTTAAAATAGAGAAGAAAAAAAAACATAGACCGTCTTCAGGACTCGTGGCATAAAAAGAAAAACAAATAAATACGTATAGGCAATGACGTATAAAAACATACGTAAACGGACTACTACGTGTTTAAAGGTGTGTGTGTGTGTGTGTGTGTGTGTGTGTGTGTGTGTGTTCTTTAGTTTAACGTCTATTCACTATGTGTTATTAGACGGGGAAAAAACAACCCACGTATGATTGATTGTGTGCGTGTAGCGTGTGTGTGTGTGTGTGTGTGTGTGTGTGTGTGTGTGTGTGTGTGTGTGTGTGTGTGTGTGTGCGCGCGTGTGTGTGTGTTTGTGTGTGCGTGCGTATGTGTAAGTATATGTGCGCGCGTGTGCGTGTGTAAAATAGAAAAGGAAAAAGAGGCAAGAGATGGAGAAAAAGAAAGAGTGGTAGAGGAGTCTTATGCTTGTAAGGGGGCGCTTGAGTGTGCAAAAGAAAGGGAGAGAGTGGTAGATGAGTCTTATGCTTGGAAGGGGACGCTTGAGGGTGTGTATGAGGGGGGGGGGGGGGGGGGGAACACGGGGAGGGGTGCGGGGGGGGGGGGGGAGTTGTGTGTGTGTGTGTGTGGGGGGGGGGGGGGGGGGGGTTGGGGTTGATTTTTTTTGTGGTAAAAAATCTGTTGTATCATGAATGGTTATTATGCCTCCATTCATCATGCACACCTTGTGTACATTTACCTCATTTGGATTTTTTTTTCTCAACTGCCTTTGGAGCGACCACTACACTAGCCAGTGTCACCGTTTGACCAAACAGCCAGGTTTGCGAGTGGTAAAGTTTTAACGACTACCGGATTTACACAGGTCACTCAGCTAGGAATAGCACTTACTTGGAGCTTTCGACAGACTGTCTGTCTTCTTCAGCGGTGGTGTGGCTACTGGGTGAACTGGCGTTCAGTGCACACGACCACGGGTCGAACCCTGGTCATGTGACTGAACGATGAGGGTGTTGTACACCGATGGCGAGGTGTGTCTGCCCCGGTCCCGGTAGAGTGTGGGGTTGTTGGCGGCAACATGTATAGCCTCCTTCACCCCACGCTGAAACCATCTATTGTCACGGTCGAGAACGCTGTTTTAATAATCGAACTGATGTTGCTGGGCGTGTAGGTGGGCGCCTACTGGTGATGATTCCCTTTTGTGTTCTGTCAAGCGTTTTCGAAGGTTTGTCTCAGTTTCCCCGACATAGTTTTCTTCACAGTCACGACAGTATTTGGTAGATCACTCCAGACTTTTCCAGTTTGTCAGTTTTGTCCTTGGGGGCGACCAGCTGGCTGCGGATGGTGTTGATAGGTTTGGGATGTACGGAGACGCCGGTTTTCCTGACCTTCCTGCTCAAAGCTTCAGTCACACCGCGGACATAGGGGATGGTGACATGTCCTTTACGCCTGGTTTGGTCTTGTTTGGTGGTAGGGTGCGGTGTGATCTTCTTGCTAGCCGGGATGTTCCACGCCCACTTCTCATAGCCTGATACGATAACTAGTTTGAGGTGTTCCGTTTCCTGGTCTTTGGCATCCTGAGTAGAGCAGATGGTGTTGGCCCGATGAGTGAGGGTGCGTATCACTCCGAGTTTGTGTTCCAGTGGCTGGTGGCTTTCGAACTATAGGTACTGGTCGGTGTGGGTAGGTTTGCGGTACACACTGGAGAGGCTGTCCTCGTCCGTGTCTAGCATGGCAATCGAGTTGTTCTCCTCCACCTCATGAGTGAATTTGATAGCAGGGTGTTGACTGTTCAAATGGTTGGTGAAGTCTTCCACCAGCTCCCTCTTGAGGATGGTCATGGTGTCGTCCACGTAGCGGCCCCAATAGCGTGGAGGAGAATGGTAAGGCGCCAGGGCCTTCTCCACGAAGTCCTCCATGAAGAGGATGGCTACAATGGGGCTGACTGGAGAGCCCATGGCCGCTCCTGTGGTCTGCTGGTAGAAGTTACCTTGGAACGTGAAGTGGTGTTGAAACAGCAAGCAGGAGTTCACAGATGCTGTCCACGGAAAGTGTAGTACGCTGGGGCAGAGTGTCGTCAGCCTGGAGTCTTGCTTTGATGATGTGGATGCTTTCTTCGACGGGGACGCTGGTGAACAATGCCGAAACATATACCAGGCACTCGTCAGGAGAAAGGGTGTAGTCTGCCAGTTTCTGGACCAAATCCGCACTGTTGATGTGGTGTTCTGTTGTGCCAACCAAAGGAGACAGGATGTCTGCCACAAATTTCGTCGTTTCATACATGATGGAACCTCTGGAAGCAACTATGGGACGGAGAGGGACGTCTTTCTTGTGCACCTTAGGAAGGCCGTAAAACTTGGGGACATCATTGGTTGATGGGTACAGTTTTCTGTAAAAGTCAAGGGAAAGTCCGCCCGTCTCCTTGAGACGTTTGAACAGATCCTTGAGCTTGGTGGCATACCTGTTGGTGGGGTCTTTCTTGAGAGGCTGGTAGGTTTTTCTGTCATCCAACAGTTGACTGGCCTTGTCGTAGTACATGGACTTGGGGATGATGACCGTGGATCGACACTTGTCGGCCGGGAGTATCAAAATCGTGTCGTCTTTCCTAAGTCGGGCCAACGCTGGTAAAGTTTTGTATACATGAAAGTATTTCTTAGAGGTGCTAGCTTTGTCCATGTCTGCCAGAGCAACATCACCATAATCTTCAGATAAAGCTCTTATTCCCGATTTAGCGTTGTCCAAAACCCGTACATGTTTCCAAAACATGTTAGGCTTCAGTCTGCGGCACCTATATGCCTGTTGATACGGAATTCTTTCCTATTTAGGGCAGTGTGTGCGCGCTGTGCGCGCGCGCGTGTGTGTGTGTGTGTGTGCGCGTGCGCGTGTGTGTGTGTGCTCTAAAAAGGAATTCCATAAAAAGCACATGTGGGTGTGGAGTGGTGGTGGTGTGGTGGTGCGGTGTGGTGCAGTGTGTGTGTGTGTGTGTGTGTGTGTGTGTGTGTGTGTGTGTGTGTGCGTGCGTGCGTGGTGTGCGCGCGCGCGTGTATTGCAACAAACGTCCACATTGCCTCTGAACAGAACGTCATCCGAGTCGCGGTCAGAACCGAGGAGGGCGTCGCAGAATGGCGAGGGGAGCACGTGACCCCGTGGTTGGCTGCCTTGGTGTTGGATACTGCTTACCTGTACTGGCCTGGCTGCCTCCTTTGACAGCATTTTCTACGAGGACGACTTCAATGACTTCAGTGACTGGAACGACCACACCGCGGAGGACTTGGACGTCACAGGTCAGTTCGTTCGAAAGAAGAGGGCGTGGCTAGTATAAAGATTGGTTATATAAGTATGTAGTGTGTGTGTGTGTGAGAGAGAGAGAGAGAGAGAGAGAGAGAGAATACGAATGATTTATTCAGAAAAGGCCAAGCCCCCAACTGATGGGGGTAACACATATATCAGCAACAACAAAAATCAAAAGTATGAAGGAGAGAGAGAGAGAGAGAGGAGAGAGAGAGAGAGAGAGAGAGAGAGTTATTTTAAAGCATTTATTTTGTGCTGATCGATGAGGATCAGGATGATGTGGATTTCCATTCCGACCTGAGACTGCATGACAGGAATATATTGCATCCCACCGTCAGCCAAGCCCGAGAGATGAAAACACCTGCAGTATTTACCAGAATATTTGAGCAATACCCTCGAGAGACACGTATATTGAGTGTATGAAACTCGACCGTGCGTTTCCAGTCTTCACAAGGGAGCCCATAGCAAACTAGATTCTGGATAGGAGCCGGTCAGGGTAGAAGCGAATTCCCAGGACCAAGGTAAGGTAATGTTGCTAAAAGCCCAGCCGACCGCAAAGGGCCATATATCAGGGCTGTCACTCACCATCCATGACCTCCCACCTGGGAAACTGCGACGGTAACCGCTGCGCCATGGGGTATAGCTTGTTAAACTGAGAAAATTGCATTCACTGAAAAAAGACTTTTTGAGAGAGATGTACGCGTGTGCCTTTGAGTCTCTCTCTCTCGTCTGTCTGTCTCTGTCTGTCTGTCTCTCTCTCTGTCGCACGAACGTGCGCGCCACACACACACACACACACACACACACACACACACACACACACGCTCTCTCTCTCTCTCTCTCTCAAATTCACTCTCTCACACGCACACGCGTACACGCACGCACGCACGCACGCACGCGCGCACGCACATGCACACACGCACCTCTCTCTCTCTCTCTCTCTCTCCAGAGACGTAGAGGAAAATCTCTTTCACGTCTCTGCTCTCACACACACGTTAACCGCGTGTCAAATCGTTGTGCCATTTCCTGTGACCTCATATTTCTATTCTCAAAACTGTTGATTTTCAAATAGCTTGAGGAAATAGAAAGTAGACTATGGATTCATGCCAGTGTAAAGCTACTGCAAACGATCGTGCATACTGAACTTAGAAAGGTACTAAAATAAGATTTTACCTGCACACAGTGTATAGGTAATTGCCAAAAGTGATAAAAGCATACGCTCTAGTAAGGTCTTGCCCACACACAGTTTTATGTTAACTGCTAAAATAAGTGTGCCTGCAGACAGTTCAACATTAATAATTAAAAAAAAAATTCCTGCCCACAGTTCAGCGTTAATCATTGGTGTTATTCACACACATTTGCTATCTTAACTTGTTACCTGCCATGGTTCGTAAACTGCTGAAATGTTTCCTTCACACGTTTCAGTGTTAACTGCAAAAGGTATTAAATGCATCTTCTTTGATTTAGATTTAAATTTAAATGTTTAACAAAGTTGTTTGTCTTGCACACACAATGTGAATCACTAAAATTATTACCTACACACAGTTCACAACACACGTTAGTAAAAGTAGGTGTGAACAAAACAGAACTGAACATTGGCATGGTTGTATATAGGTTTTTATATTGGCATGGTTGTATATAGGTTATTTTATATTGGCATGGTTGTATATAGGTTATTTTATATTGGCATGGTTGTATATAGGCTATTTTATATTGGCATGGTTGTATATAGGTTATTCTATTTTGGCATGGTTGTATATAGGTTATTCTATTTTGGCATCAGGTGATGGCTGCAAACCTCCATCGGCCACCTGTTCGAACGGGATCTGCATTCGCCGCTCCTGGCTGTGTGATGGTGTGGAGGACTGTCCAGATGGCGAAGATGAAGAGAATTGTCACAGTGAGTCGACTGGAAAACCCCTTTCCTACCACACATGATGTAGTTAATCTTTTGTAACACCAAACGAGGGAATTAGGCATACCTTTTTTCTTTTTGTTTTTAACCCTGCTTTGTTTGGTTCATAAACCGTCTCGTTTCATCCCTCCTATCCCCCTCCCTTCCCATCCAACTTTTTTTTTTCACTGAATGCCTCGGTACTATCCCGAATGGGAATACACAAAACAGCGTGCAGTAGTAGTACTTTAGTTTTACATCTGTTCACATCTGTGATATTAGATGAAGAGAGAGAGGAGGGAGAGAGAGGGGAGAAAGAGAGAGAAGGATGCATGAATGTCTGTTACTATGCAAGTGTATGCATAATATGATTATCTAAGTGTATGTAAGTGTTCCTCTTTACATCCCTGCAACATACCTGCAAATCTTATAGTAAATGCTTAACTGGACTACAAATTAAAGAAAAAACAACATTGAAGGCAAACTTTAAATCTGAAGACAACACACAAAGACATGCCTGATAATGGTGGTAAATATGCTTGAAGAGGTAAAAGGTCAAACAGCAAATGCTTGCTGGTTATTCTTTGTTATCCACAAATACATTTTGCTTAGTTTATATCTTTAGTTTTTAAGGCATAAGTTTTGATTTATAAAATAAAATTATCTATTGATGTATGATATTTTCAGCTGTCCTTTCTATGAGTTCATCTGTGCTTGTGAGATTTGTTCTTCACTGTCATATGGTATTATTTTCAGCTGTCTTTTCTGTGAGTTGATGTGCAAGTGGGATTTGCCACTCACTGACATATGGAACTGTTTTCAACTGTCCTTTCAGCATGTGCCAGTGAGATTATTTGTTCATTGACATTTTGTATTGTATTGTGAGTTCATAATGTGCTGGATGGATCCATTATTATTCACCGATGTGTGGTATTGCTTTCAGCGGACTGTATGCCGTATGAGTTCAGGTGTGACAATGGAGTTTGCATCAGTGGACAGTTTCAGTGTGACGGTGATGTGGACTGTGAAGATGCTTCGGATGAAATGTCCTGTGAGTTGACCAACATTCAAATTTTTGTTTTGTATCTTGCGTTGTGAAATGTTCACCAGTGCGTCTGTCATATATGCAATACAAAAAATTATGAGATGATGGTCATAGTAATCAATAACTTTTCTACAGCCTAGTTAAATCCCAAATGTATGCGAGCTCGGTGTGATCAAATATGGTGGGAGTACTTTTTAATCTTCAAATTGAGGGGACTGATCAGTTGTCTTGTCTGGAAATTGAAGATGCTAATTTTTATTTTCAAACTGAAGTGCAGGCTTCTTTCTTTTTTTTTCCAAACTTATGAATTGGATAGGATGAAAAAGAAAATCATCCATGGTAATAATTAAAAGGTCAAAATTATTCACATTATTTCCAAAAGAAATGTCTCGCTTATCTGTCGGTGTACTCATGCATGCACTTGTGTATACACAGGGGTGCTGGGAGAGTGATGTGATGTGTTACAGCTTGCACTGTCGTGGGGGTTGTTGTGTCACAGGTAACCAGACAGTGGTGTGTAACGAGGAGGAAGTTCTGTGCAACGACCGGGTGGAGTGTGTGTTGAGGCAGGCTGTCTGTGACGGGGAACCTGACTGCGCTGACGGCTCGGATGAACAGGATTGTAAGTGATCCAGTCATGGTCAAGGCTTTTTGATCTGGATGTGTAACAGTTCATAATCTTTTTTTTTAAAGTCTGCAAGATGGGGATATGTTGCTGCAAGATGCTAAACATCAGATATGCTGATATAACCGATGAAAGAGTTGAAAACCGAGGAGCATGTGGGACCATATGAAGATCTACTGATATCAGCTAAATTAACAAAAAAAAAAAAAGCTATGGCCATGTGAGCAGATTCAGGGGACCTTGCTTACACAATTCTCCAGGAAACTTGAGGGCGGGAGACACAGGGGAGGATGGAAAAGAAACCTGATTGACAACGTTGCTGAGTGGACAGAGAGAACATTTGCAGCAACCCAAGCCATGGTATGCCACAGGCAGGACTGGAGGAGCCAAGTGAAATGTTCTTCAGTATGGTGCCCTGATAGCAGGACAGGAACCAGTGGCCAAGCAGATTCTGTGGAGGAAGTGGGGCTTGACTGGACACACTCTCAGGAAGCCAGCATCCAGCACCACACACCAAGCTCTGACATGGAATCCGTAGGGGAAAATAGAGGCCGACCTCGCGGCAGTAGGAGGCGAGACACTGAGGCAGAGATAAAAGAGGCAGGGGACCAACTGGACAGGCGTTCAGCGAGCAGCCCAGAACCGAGTGCGATGGTGGTGTGTCGTCGATGGCCTGTGCTCGCCCTTGAGCTATGGGCCTAAGTGAGTAAGTAATGGTGCCTGATGACTGTCCAAAGAGTTAACGGAAAAGGAAAAGAATTGCCGATAGGGGCTTTGACTTGGGCGTGTAGCCATTTGTATCATCAGTTTTTGTTTGTGTGTGTATGCATACATGTACTTAGATGTGCACATACTTGGAGTTGTGCTTGGGGGTTAACTTAGGATGTGGTATTTTGCAATCACAAGCACAAGCAAAACCCAAACCTGTTAAAATGATATATTTTTCTAGCTCTCCCCTTTAAAAAAAAAGACACCACCTGTTTGGTTAGAGAAGTGGCATTATTTGATGCACCTGTTTCTGTCATGAGCAAACTACCGGATGACCGAGTGGAATCTTGTTACCTTTGCTGGAACAGGTGAAGGGTTTACCTGCAGTCCCAACCAGTTCCGCTGTGGAAACACCACTGACTGTATTCCCAACACCTGGAAATGTGATGGTTTCCAGAACTGTCAGGATGGATCTGATGAGATCTGCAGTATGTATCAGCCTTTTATTGTTTTCAGTTTGTATGTGAAGAGAGGGAGAGAGAGAGGGGGGGGGGGAGGGGGGAGGGGATGGCGTATGCAAGAGTGTGTGTGTAAGATAAGATAAGATAATGTTGCTTATAGCCCAGCCGAGTGTGTGTGTGTGTGTGTGTGTAACGTGTGATGTGTGTGTGTGTGATGTGTGTGCTTGTAAGGTGTGTAGGTGTGTGTGTGTTTTGAGGGGAGGGGAGGAAAAGGTGGGACGGTGTTTGTTGTTAAGGGATTGTGCATTATAGTTTAAGATAAGATAATGTTGCTTATAGCCCAGCCGACCGCAAATGAGAACAGATGTGCTTAAATATTGATCACCAATGGAGTGTTTGGTCACCACAGAATTCCTGCTTGTAAGCCATTGTTACAATATTCAGGAACTTCTTTTTTTTTTTAATTGTTGAATATATTGGGGCGTGTTAAGTTGTTTGGTTTTTTTTTTCCTTTTCCAGTACTGAATTTTAATGAAGTTAAATTATGGGTGCACCAAAAGAAGACAGTCTGCAGAAACTTCAACTCACAAGAGAGACACACCTGTAGGACACACCTGTAGGACACACTGTAGACACACCTGTAGGACATGAACATACACACACAAAGTATTCGCTGTAACTTAACAGCAATTTAAATGAAGCCAAAAGAAGAGTAAGAGGAAAAATGTAAATGAAAAACAGCTGATATACAATGCAAAGGATTAACATTCAGATAAGTTTACACAGTAAAACACACAACATATCAGAACTAGCAATAATCTTACATTTCAGTGGTTTTCTTTTGCATACAGTACAAAAAAAAAAAAGTAAGACGATACATGCATCTCCCTCTCTGGAAAGAGTTAATACAGATAATGAGACTTCAACTACCAGTAGAGCATGGATTTATGAATAATACTTTTCTATTTAGGACATGATTGAAAACTAAAATGCATTTTCACTTTAAAAGAAAAAAAATCTGGTGGTACTTTTCTGTATGCTTGCATCCAACTGGAAAAGTGACATGCAAAGATAACACCCAAGACGGGCAAATGCCATTCAACCTCAAGTGGTTCTCTACTGAAAGGGAAACTGTTTAAGGTTCTATATTATTTCTTGGGCACATTTATCAAGACTGCAGTTTTAATAAGCTTGTTTGTCTGATCCCCACTTGTTTTCCTGTTGCACCTATGGAAAGGTCACAATGTTGACATTAAGACATGGCTTTTGTCAACACATCCTCTACATTCATTCCTATATCTAGTTTTAGTGTTTTTCCATTTATTGTGTTGGCCAAAATCTTTCTGTTTGAAGACCATGCATATAGTTAGGGACTTGATCTAGGTAGACCAGGACACCATAGGGGTCCTGCTAATAATCCTTTGTGATGATATCCAGGGACTGGATTTAATGGACCAGGTCACCAGAGGATTGTTAATAACCCTTTATTACAACCAGTCACTAGATTCAGTTGACCAGATCACCTGCTAATCCATATTTAACAATATCCAGAGACTGGATTTGGGTGGGTCAGATCAGTATAAGGTTCCAGCTAACATGCAGCTGTTCTTACATGATTGTGATTGTCGGACAATTCAGGCTTCATGCTAAGATGTTACAGAATGTCATAGGACTGTAGTTAAGAGAGCCAGATCATTACAGCATGCCTGCTAAGATGATGACGGCTTCGGGAATGTCTGTGGAACGGAAAAAAAAAGGTCGCTGGATTTTCATTGGTGAGATGTATGACGACGAGCATCATGACCTGGTGAGGCTCATGTCACATGCTGCTGCTGTGAAGCACTCGGATTATTATCCATTGGTGAATGACGAACTGGTTAACTCTCTTCAGTCTTTCCCTTGAATTTCCATCATTGGTGATCGACAGTTTTCTTCCCGGAATTATGGTATTTAAAATAACATTTTTGTTATCTGAAGCAATGTATTGCCTAAAAAACCCAAAGTAGACACATTCATTACAAAAATATTATTTTAGAAGTAAGATCGACAGTTTTCTTCCCGGAATTATGGTATTTGAAATAACATTTTTGTTACCTGAAGCAATGTATTGCCTAAAAAACCCAAAGTAGACACATTCATTACCAAAATATTATTTTAGAAGTAATGCGCAGAATGTTTAAAAAAAAACCCCATCCTTCACACAAGTCGTTTATCATCAAAAGAAAACATTTAAAGTAACTAAGAGTTACAAAAATAGACTCAAGAGGTTTGGTAACCATGAATAATCCAGATTATCTTTAAAACTTCCTGTTTACTTTCCTCGCTCTTTTAGGTATTACTCTGGCTTACATTTTCAAAGCAGTGTTTGGAATCATGACAGGTTTTCGTCCATTCTGGTAGAACGTCACTTCAATCGCCACAAGCCTCGCCGGAGAAGAACGGTCAATTTTGTAATGGTGTGCGTGTGCAGGTCGAAGAGGTTTGGAACTGCGAGACCTTCCGGTGTGAGGACAAATCCAAGTGCCTGGATTACAAATCTGTGTGTGATGGCCATGCAGATTGCCTGGATGGGTCCGATGAGGCGGACAACTGCTGTAAGTTGAGAAGGCTGTCGGACAGCTGTGTTCAACTCATTAAATCTTTCCATAAGACTACCACGTGAAAAGGACACAGTGACTATGAAGCAAATGTTTAGTGACTGTGCAGTCCTGACAGCTGTATTGACAGTGTAATCCAGGTAAATGCTCGATGTTGAAAGTGGTCAGTCGCAGAACACCTCTTTTACATTAAGAAGTTGTTAGTAAAAAAAAAAGAAAGATTTCAAATCACATTCATTTCTTGGATGTTTATGTCACCTTCTGTGAATTCTTAGTCTTCTAGGACGAGTGATTTCTTTGGTGTTATGTTCAATTTTGAGTGATTCATTGTCCCAAGAACTTTGGTTTCATTTCACTGGCCCAGAATTTATAAGCACCATTTCAAAAATAAAATGGTTGGATGAAAATGTAATCATTAAGGTACATGTACACATTCAGGTATATGGATCATACAAGTGTGTGTTTGGACACTATGGCTCGCACCATAATCAATGTTGACATTTTAATAACATCGACATTTTATAATGTTAGTAGTTTACAATATTGATGTTGTGCAATGTTGTTTTTTGCAAAGTTGGCCTTTTTCGATGTTGACCTATTGCAGTGTTGACCTATTGCAATGTTACAGCCCTTGAGTGTCGGAAGAAGCCGTGCTCCTACGCATGCACATGGAATGGAACGGACGTGACATGTGTTTGTCCCAAAGGTTTTGTCGTCCACCCAGAGAGGAACCATCTGTGCCAAGGTATACTTGTCCCAGAGTGTGGTGGTTGTGAGTGGGAATGCACCAGTTCACCGAGACGAACCTGAATGAGAATGCAGACCAACCTGAATGGGGACACATCAGTTCATTGGTAACACTAACCTGAATGAGAATGCAGACCAACCTGAATGGTGACATCAGTTCATTGGTAACGCTAACCTGAATAGGAATGCAGAAAACCTGAATGGGGACGCATTATTTCATCGGTAACACTAACCTGAATAGGAATGCAGAAAACCTGAATGGGGACGCATTATTTCATCGGTAACACTAACCTGAATAGGAATGCAGACCAACCTGAATGGGGACACATCAGTTCATTGGTAACACTAACCTGAATAGGAATGCAGACCAACCTGAATGGGGACGCATCAGTTCATTGGTAATGCTAACCTGAATGGGAATGCACCAGTTCATTGGTGACACTAACCTAAATGGGAATGCACCAGTTCATTGGTGACACTAACCTAAATGGGAATGCACCAGGTCATTGGTGACACTAACCTAAATGGGAATGTATCGGGTCATTGGTGACACTAACCTAAATGGGAATGTATCGGGTCATTGGTGACACTAA
This sequence comes from Conus ventricosus, assembly GCA_018398815.1. Lineage (NCBI taxonomy): Eukaryota > Metazoa > Mollusca > Gastropoda > Neogastropoda > Conidae > Conus > Conus ventricosus. Next base: position 35,303,316 of record CM031625.1, read on the forward strand.
CCTAAATGGGAATGTACCAGGTCATTGGTGACACTAACCTAAATGGGAATGCACCAGTTTATTGGTGACACTAACCTAAATGGGAATGTACCAGTTCATTGCTTTCACAGATCTGAATGGGAATGTGTCAGTTCATTGGTGATAATAACTTGAATGGGAATGCACCAGTTTATTGTGTTGCTAAACTAAATGGAAATGCCCCAATTGGTGATGCTAATCTGAAGGGGAATGCACCACTAGACATTGAATGGGAATGCATCATTTCATTGAGACTAACCTAAACAGGAATGTTAAAGTTCATTGAGACTAATCTTAATCGGAATGCGCCAGTTTATTTGTGAGACTAGATGAGTGTTAATGTACCAGTTCATTGTGACACTAGCTTAAATGGGAATGCGCCAGCTCATTGGTGACGCTAACATGCATGTGAATGTACCAATTAATTTTTGAGATTAACATGTACATGTTTATGCACACTGCACAAATGTGTGCCATGTTTTTGCATACTGGCACTTGTGCAGCCATGGAGATGCCCGCATGCATGAATGCAGTCAAGCATGCACTAGCACACAGATGGACACAAAGTCAAGACACTCACCGACATGCATACCCACACATACCTTTGTGCTTGCACTCTCGAACACACTTGTGTTTGCACACTCGCACACACTTGCACGCACACACGCACACGTGCGCGCACACACACAAACACGCACGCACACACGCACGCACGCACGCACAGTCTCTCACGCATCATGGATGGGTCACTATCACTTGGCCAGTCCAAGCTTCCCCTGTGGTTTGGAGACGGGGCGTCCAGCAGCTCTGTGCTAAGTCATGGAGTTCGCAGAGAGATGGAGTTCTGAATCCCCATGGCATCCATGTAAACATGATCCAGTTTGTTGCCCATCCAAACAAGTCATTCTGGTGATATTGGATAGGCCCCTCCCCCACTCATATGGGATGGTCACCTCTGTCCTTTTGTGAGTGCGAATGCAACTTGGATATTACCAGATTATATAAGATAATATAAAGGGTGAATTGGTTTGAAAAGAAACAATTCATCGTTTGGTTGACCAAGGATTCGAACCTTCTCTGTCCCCCAAGATGTGGACGAGTGTGCCGCAGTGCCGTACCGAAAGCAGCCTCCTTGCAGCCAGCAGTGCATCAACACGCGAGGGTCGTACCACTGCGTCTGCAGCGACCCCTATGCTCTGGAGCCCAACGGACAGACCTGCAGAATGCGACGTGAGTCGGAGTGGAGGGTGTGGGGAGGATGTGAATGGGGGATGGAGTGAGGAGGTGGAGTGTGTAGGAGGGGTTAGGACAGGTTGCGTTGATAGGGTGGGGGTGGGTCTCACTGGCTGGATTTTTTTATCCTTAGAAAACCAGATAGGGAATGATTGTGCTAGTATTGGCAAGGACGTTTTCAGAATTGTCAGTGCTTGGTCATGTACATGTAATCGCTCTTAACCATTTCACTCCTTGGATATCGGATGTCCACTACCAGTGCCATGTCCTCTCATGTTCTTCCATTGTCACAGTTTAAACAATCGCAAACAATTTCTGCTGTCAGGTTCTGTAGATTTCTCTACAATAAAAACAAAATAAAATTTTTAAAGTCATTTACCACATTTTGATGCATGACATTTTTATGCATAATCTTGATTTCATGATCGGTAAACTGTCACAACCCATTTCCATTCAGAAATTGGTACCAGTGCCCTAACTGGTGAGAATTAACGTATGGAAATGAGGATAAAGAAAAAAAACCCTCTTGAAATCACCCAGTGATTCAGTTAGTGTGTAAATCCAGTTGATCCTTGATATGCATGTTGTCCTTAAAGCTTGAGGTGTGGAAAGAAACCTTTGTCATGACGTATGGCCATTCCATGCACAGCAGTAGTATGACTGATGGATGTTCTGTGAGCTCTCACACTCCACACCTCATGTGCCTGCATGCATGCGTGATAGTGTTTCTGTGAGCACTCGTGTTTCTCTGTGTGTGTGTATGTGTGCAAGTGCATGTATTTATGTGGATTTATGCTTGCACATGTACACAATTGTCACGTGCATATTTTCAGTGTGAGTGTGCATGAGTATGCAGGGGAAACGATCGTCGTGGACATCCTCTGTGTTGGGATGCACACTGCAGGACACCTGCATGAACACTCGGACACCTGTACAGGCCTGCCTCTAATTTTGTGGGTCCACATTTCCACATGGACATGGCACTGCTGATGCAGATTTGATACTGGATGCCGAGGCTGCAAGCTTCCAGAGGTCTGTTGCTGGTCTGTTATTTTCAGACCCAGACCCTGTGCAGTTGTAGAGTGGGTCTAGTGACAATTCTGATGTACTATCTTCAGTTTTAACTGATGGCTCCAGTTCTGAAGAGTTTGTTTTGCATCTGCTGTGTATTACACATCAACTCCCTCTCAGATGTTCTGAGCACATTCCCACTGACAGCTCCAATTACACTGCAGAATTGACAGCCTTGGTCTTGGCTCTTGAAACGGTCTCTGAAGCGGGCATAAAACTTTCCTCATTCTGTGGACTCCCTTTCTGCTTTAGAGGCCATTGCTGGCCATAATCTCGAACACCCTCAACTGTTGAAATTGTTCCAACTGTACACTGCTCTGAAATCTGGATACAACAGTTTTGCTTGGGTTTATGGTCATGTCAGCATTCGAGTCGATGAGATGATTGATCAACACAAAGATTCTGTATTCCTTATGCTGATCTGAAATCCAAAGCTAAGGCTTTTGTCCAAGACCTGTAGCAAGAGGATTGGAACTTACAAACGTGACTTGCGATACAGACTTGCGAGTGTTTACCATGTGCCACAGACAGCCATGAAAGAGAAACGGTCTTGTTTTACCATGTGCCACAGACAGCCATGAAAGAGAAAGTCTTGTTTTACCATGTGCCACAGACAGCCATGAAAGAGAAACAATCTTGTGCTGTTTGCGCACAGACCACTCTTCTACATCCACTCGTATCTTTTAATTCTCAATAGTTTTTGAGATTTTTGCATGATTTTTTTTTGGTACAATTTTTCGTAACGTTCTGTGCATTATTTCTGAAATAATATTTTTGTTATGAATGTGTCTATTTTGGGTTTTTAAGGCGATACATTGCTTCAGATAACAAAAATGTTTTAAATACCATAATTCTGGGAAGAAAACCGTCTATCACCGGTGATCGAAATTCTTCAAGGGAAAGAACTGAAGAGAGGTGAAGAAGCTCAGTGGTGCATTTCATGTGACGGTCATCGTATAGCCTTTTGCAGTCACCTGGGCTGTAAGCAACATCATCTCTCTCTCCCCATTCCATGTGATGTTCCACTCTACAAGAATGTTTTAATGTTCTTGTAGAGTGCTGGGACTTAACATGATGTCCAGCCTAACACTTCACGTCAGACTCCATGAAAATCTTGTTCAGTGATATCCCACCTGATGTGATTTTTTTTTTTTTTTTCCCCCGAGTATCTGAAAGAAATCGTCATTTTTCGTCTGTTTTAAGATTTAACAGAAGAAAGATTTTAACAAAATTCCAGCACGTTTTTTTTAAAATTTTTTTTTTTATAGAAAACCCGTTTTAATGAGTCGTGCTTTTTTTTTCTTGATTTATTCTGAGAGTTGACTTTGAGGTGACAGCATGATATGGCCCTTTGTGGTTGACTGGGCTGTAGTCAAGGTTGCCTCTCTGGGTACAATGTTTGTCTGTTGGTGGTCTGTTGTTTTCAGACCCCGACCCTGTGCTGTTGCTGAGTGGGTACAGCGACATTCTGAGCTTCAATCTTCGCCAGCAGGGCGACGTGTTGGAAATGGTGCAGACAGGCCTCCAGTCTGTGGGGGACATGGGTAAGGGTCTCTTAGGGCAGTGAGTGTAGTGGTGGTGTGGTGTCATGGGGTGTGGTGTGGTGTGGTGTAATGTAGTGGTGTTGTGTAGTGTGTAGAAATGTTGTGTAGTGTAGTGTGTGTACGCGTGTGTGTGTGTACACACATGGGTGTGTGTGTACGTGTACACGTTTGTGTGTACACACATGCGTGTGTGCGCGCGCACATGTTCATGTGTGGTCATCCTTTTGGGGATGGTAAATATGTTTCTCTCAGCCACTGTTGGCTAATAAGGATTATAGAATTCCCAGGGGCATGGTTAATGACTACGCCTAGATGAAATGGATAAGCAAGAGTTGAGACTGAAGGCGGTGGTCACACCATGGGGCCTGCAAGCCTCTTCACTCTTTATCTCACTCTTTACTGTCAGCTTTATATCTCGCCTAGCTTTCACCTCAAACTTGAGGGCAGTGGAGACACCAGAGGGTCCACAAAGTGGGCAGGTCTCGTTCACCCTGTATCTCTCTGTACAGCCGGGTATCTCTCCCAAGTTTTCCCTTGTGTAATGTCGGCAAGAAAACGGAAAGTTTAAAACAGTTTACTCTTAAATCAGGTAATATGATTTTGGAAAGGAGGTAAAACATTCATTTACTTAATGAACGTCTTTTCTTAATTCAATTCTTGGACTTTTGTGGCAAGTTTCCGCATCATGAGTTCTCACTATGCACAAGTGAAATGCTGTATGCACTTGGAGCATGGGAAGCTGTGTTAGTTGGTTGCTGTCGACCATAGAACAGTCATTGATGCTTTTATTAATTCATGACGTGTCAGCATTGGGATGCCATTGTGAACTTGACTGACTGGCACCATTTTGTTCCAGAGGTTGACAGCAAGAGTCGCCGCCTGTTCTGGGTCGACAAGGGGACAGGAAGATCTACTACACCAAGCTGACCTGGGAGGACTCCCAGACTGATAAACCCGTCTACGTCAATGTCGGTGAGGGAAACTTTTGCACGTTCCTTTAACTCGCAGACAGTACACCCATCCAAGCCGGACTAGGTGAGGGGAACTTTTGCACGTTCCTTTAACTTGCAGACAGTACACCCATCCAAGCCAGACTAGGTGAGGGGAGCTTTTGCATGTTCCTTTAACTCGCAGACCAGTACACCCATCCAAGCCAGACTAGGTGAGGGAAACCTTTGCATTTTCCTTTAACTCGCAGACTGATACGCCTATCCATGCCAATGTAGTTGAGGGAAAACTTGACATATTCTGTTAACTTGCAGACAGATAAACTCATCCGTCGATCAATGAGAAAAACCCTTGACGTGTTCTGTAACCCACAGACCTCCCTCTCCCTGCTTCTCCTGCGAGGAACATTGCGTATCCTAGAACTTTCCACAGAAGAATTCTAGGTTGTTACACATCCACAATACATGGCTGATGCATGCTTATCTTGCAAGCTGACCGAGCCAGTCGTATGTGTGGATGCGAATTGCTATCAGCAGAACATAATCCCATTTTGCTTCTGCTCTGCATGAGGGACACTTTCTTTTAGCTCAGAGATGGCCTTGCTGTTCTTCCCATGCATAAAGTGATTGGATTACTGTTTGATTCTGGCAGTTAAGATGCATTTGATAATCAACCATGCTAACATTGGTGCTGAAAAATGGGCACAGACCTAAAAAAAAAGTTGATGCAAGCTTAAAAGAAGAAATTACTGGTCACCAAACGAAAGAAACAAATCGCAAGACAAAACATGTTACTTCTTTGGTGTTCTTCAGGCAAGAGAAATTAACTGAACAGTTTTTGAGATTTTTGCATTTTGCATGACGGATGTTCTTTTTTACGTAACATTCTGCGCATTATTTCTGAAATGATATTTTGTGATGAATGTGTCTATTTCAGGTTTTTTAGGCGATATATTGCTTCAGATAACAAAAATGTTTTAAATACCATAATTCCTGGAAGAAAACCGTCGATCACCGGTGATCAAAATTCAAGGGAAAGAACTGAAGAGAATTAAGATGATGAAATCAAAGCATGAACAGTCGCTTATCTCCTCATGCTGGATACAGAATGGGTGTAGAATCGCAGTCACTTGCTCCTCGGTGGATGTTTCTGCCTATTGTCACCTCACTGTGACACTAACGTTCAACACAGTTTGCACTGCTGGACCTCAACGATAACGATTTGTGAATGGTTTGCCGAGGTGACTGGCTGTTTTTTTCAAGTGTAGCAGTTGTCATTTGGATGGTACGATGAGAATTCGCTAAATTATGGTATGATGAGAATTCTGCTAAATTATGGTATGATGAGAATTCGCTAAATTATGGTATGAGAATTCTGCTAAATCATGGTGTGATGAGAATTCGCTAAATTATGGTATGATGAGAATTCTGCTAAATCATGGTGTGATGAGAATTCTACCAAATCATGGTATGATGAGAATTCTACCAAATCATGGTACGATGAGAATTCTAAATTATGGTATGATGAGAATTCTACTAAATCATGGTATGATGAGAATTCTACCAAATCATGGTGTGATGAGAAATCTACTAAATCATGGTAAAATGAAAATTCTACTAAATCGTGGTACGATAATTCTGCTAAATCATGGTGTGATGAGAATTCGCTAAATTATGGTATGATGAGAATTCTGCTAAATCATGGTGTGATGACAATTCTAATAAATCATGGTGTGATGAGAATTCTACTAAATCATAGTGTGATGAGAATTCTACTAAATCATGGTACGATGAGAATTCTACTAAATCATGGTACGATGAGAATTCTACTAAATTATGGTACGATGAGAATTCTACTAAATCATGGTACAGTGAGAATTCTACTAAATTATGGTATGATGAGAATTCTACTAAATCATGGTATGATAATTCTACTAAGTCATGGTATGATAATTCTACTAAATCATAGTATGATGAGAATTCTACTAAATCATGGTACGATGAGAATTCTACTAAATCAAGTATACATAGTACACTGTTGATTTAACATTAGCTCCATGATCATACTGCCCAATGTCTCGTCCTTGGACGGCTCTGGCTTGGTCCGGCAGGCTTGGTCAGCCCCCAAGGACTGTCCTACAACTGGCACGCCGACCTGCTGTACGTGCTGGACAGTTTCCAGGGCATCATCGTGGCCTGCACTGTGGAGGGGCTGGCCTGTGCCGTGCTGGTGGAAGGACTGCATGACAGACAGCCCAGTGATCTGCTGGTGGACCCCATGGCCAGGTGGGGGAACTGGTCACCTGGATAGGAAATCTACCTTTCAGGTGGCTTAGCCTTGTGTTGAATGATGAAGAATCCATGATTTATTCATTGTAAAAAAGAACATACATGAAAAAGAATTAAAGGTATTTTCATATCTATAAGTGTATGGGAGGAAGTGCTGTTTTTAAAAAAAAAACATGTATGCAAAAAAAAAAAGGTGTTTCATATTATGTGTTTAAGGAAGAAGGCAATTTTTTTTGGAATTCAAGACCTCTGTATTTATTGGATTTTGTCTGGAATTGACTACCGGATACTCTTTTCTTGGAGCTGATGTCCATTCTGTCCATATTTAATGCTTTCTCCAGTCTGGTATGCAGCTCTTGGATGTTTATATTGCTTTCAAACCATTCGGCGTGATCAGCCAAGAGGCATGTTGTCAGTAGCTATGGAGACGTCATGTTTTCAACATGTTGGGTCCATTTTGAGTAAGCGCAGCTCCAAAAGATGAAGCTTGGACTGGCCATGTCATCCATGATAAAGACTTTGATATCATGTGGAAAACCGGATGTCGGCTTCCCAGGAACATAAAAGGTAGTTGTTTATAGGTATCCATTCCTTACTACATATGTGAGAGGTGGAAATTGATGGCCAGTCTTGATGGAAAATTGTGAAGCTTGATGATAAATGGTTCAGTTGAAATCTCCACATATTTGTATTAGCAATGGGGGGCTGGAAAAGCTCGGTTGGTAGAGCGCCGGACTCATAATCCAAGGGTTGCAGGTTCGAATCTCTGCCGGGCTGTTTTGGTATAGGGGGGATTTTTCCCTCTGAGTTAACATTGGTTCTGACTCCATTTCCCATACAGTCCTTCGAATGAGACTATAAACTGAGGTTCCGTGTGTGAACGCACGCATAACATCTTGCACACACGTAAAATCCTATCACCAACTTTCGGAAGAGATCACTTTGGCCGTTGGTATGGATGACACGTTACACATAGCATGCACCTTCCCCGAAGATGGAGTATGGCTGCCTTAATGGCGGGATTTTTTAAAAAAAACGGTCATACACACAAAACGCCACTCCCATTGTTGAGAAGATGGGATTAGTACCTGCCTGTCTATACAGGGAGTGTCTGCAGGAGTATCAGCCTGCGTACACAGAAGAAGTATTAGCAATATAACTGGCAACAGCAAGTCAGGACCTTTGTTTGTACTGGAACACTTCTTGCAGTTATCAGGTAGCACAGGCTCGCCTGGTATGGGCTCAGTGTCTCTTGCCACAGCTCCTACAGCCACTCTATTGGCCCTGTGATGAGTGGACACCCCAAAGGCAGATGCTGTCCTGAACTGACGACTTAAAAGGACTGAACTGGAGCCTGCACTCTGCCCTGTTGCACAGGACTGAAGACTAAGATCTGTGAAGATCCCTGATTACTTGCTGGTATGGGACAGTACAGGGTTTGCCTGATCTTTTTTATAAATGATCTAACACAAGAAAAGCAACGGCTGTATATTGAAGAGCTTATCGCATTGAAATGGTCAGAGAATGAAATGTGGATCAGATTTAATGTTTTCCGTCATTGGATTTTTCCGCTGACTGTTTTCTTTCGTTCGATTCTTCTAATGGATGTTTTCCTTCTCTGAATTCTACTGCTGGATGTTTTTGTTTGTTGAATTCTGCTGTTGGATTGCTAAATGTGGATCAGATTGAATGTTTTCCTTCATTGGATTTTTCGGCTGACTGTTTTCTTTCGTTCGATTCTTCTAATGGATGTTTTCCTTCTCTGAATTCTACTGCTGGATGTTTTTGTTTTTTGAATTCTGCTACTGGATTGCTTTCTTCTTTGGGTCTTTCTCCTCGACTGGATGTTTCCTTCATAGGATTCAATTACTGGATATTTTCCTTTTTGAAGAATGACAAGCTCTGTCAGCATGGCCCAGACTTATCTGCACTGAGGATGTCCGTAATTTGGCTACCATGTCACGAATTGTTCATGAGTTTGTTTGTTTTGAAATGTCGTATTTTTCAGGATCTGACCTTTCCAGGATGCGACCTTTTTTTTTTCCTGTGTAAGTTTGACACCTCTGAAAAGGCCTCGTGTGGTCATCTGGGCTGTAACAATAAAGAGTGAACTGAAATGGATAATTTAATGGCGTTGGGTGCTTTTGCTGCATGTTTTCTGCCTTTATAAAGATGTTTTCTGTGGTAAGGTTGAACAGGTTGACAGCCCTGGTATGGTTCTTTGCCGTTGGCTGGGCTGTAAGCATGTATCCTTCGGTCAGGTACCTGTACTGTGTTTTTGTCAATTATTTTCTGATCGGGTACCTGTACTGTTTTCTTGTCATCACATATTTTCTGTGATCAGGTGCCTATACCGTTTTTTTTTTTTTGTCATCAAATATTTTCTGTGGTCAGGTACCTGTACTGGACAGAAAACCAGCACCCCACGGTCATCATGCGCAGCGACCTGGACGGCCGGAACCGGGAGGCGTTTCTGCGGGCACACATGATGTACATGCACCACCTCCTGATCGACTACCCAACCAATCAGCTGTACTGGATGGACACCAAGGTGGACGCCATCTATCATATCCCCCTGGATGCTCCGGCTAAAAACAGGATTAGGTCGATGCGGGTGAGGGAGCCATCGTTTGAGATGTTTTCATGAGATAGATGGAGGTTGTGCACGGCCAGGTTTGTGAGTTTTGCAGGGCATGTGGGGAGGTTGGGTGTTGAAATACTGTGTGGTGGACAGGGGGGGGGGGGGGGGGGGGGGGGGGGTATTCGCCCATGTGGGAATGCTGAGGGCTCTCTCAGTACACACAGCTTCCCAGACACTGTGAAGAAGTTTAGTGCAATAAACTTCTTTTCTTTAACTCTCTTTAACCGCCTTTTTTTTTTGGTTGTTCATGTCTTTCTTTACCATTATCTACTGTGTTATTGCCTCGGTTGTTGATTATTCTCCTGTCTTTAATCTGGAAATTCTTTTATACTATTCTGTGGTCACAGTTTGTGACATGCCGGCTTATTGGTCATAATCTGGTGATTAAATAATGAAAATTTGCTCACACTGTCCAGGATTGATACCAGCTATCCCATTGGCATTTTCTGTGCTTTTTCCGTTTTGTATCGTTTAAGGGTTTTTTTAATGCTTTTTTTTAAAGCCAAGGAATGAGACATAGTGGAATGGCTGGTCTTGTCATCATAACTTTGTGTTATCCACTTCAAAGAATGTTGGTGGTTCTGTTACCATGGCACTGTTTTTGTTTCTTTTTCAGGCTGTGACCTTTTGTCAGGATGTGACCTTTTGTCAGGATGTGACCTTTTCAGGATGTGACCTTTTTAGGATGTGACCTTTTCCAGAATGTGACCTTTCATCAGGATGTGACCTTTCGACAGGATGTGACCTTTTGACAGGATGTGAACTTTTTAAGGATATGACCTCCCCCCCACCCCCACCTCCATCCCCCCCACCTCCAACCCCCCTCCAACCCCTCACCTCCACCCCTCCCCCACTAGGAATGAGTTTAACAGCCCTTTAAAGGCCCTGTGTGGTTGTCTGGGCTGTGACAATGAAAACTGTAGTAACTATATAACTTTTTTTTTTGTAACTGTATAACTTTGCATGCTTCAGGTGCACATGGCCAAGCGTGCATGCTGGACACAGATCATGGGGAAGACTCATCAGTTCTTCTGTTCATGTCTTAGGTGTTCTTGGCCTATGGCATCCAGCATCCCACGGCTCTGGCGGTGCTTGAAGACTGGGTCGTGTGGGCGGAGAAGAAGAGTGGCATCGTGATGAAGGTCAACAAATGGACCGGTGGGGATCGTGAACGGCTGGTCAAACTCGACGACTCGGTGACTGGAGCCATCGTCCTTCACCCTGCACTGCAGCCTAACGGTCAGTGAAGTCATGGCTAGGCACTGGGGATCGTAATGCTCCCTGATGGTCAGTGAAGTCATGGCTAGGCACTGGGGATCGTAATGCTCCCTGATGGTCAGTGAAGTCATGGCTAGGCACTGGGGATCGTAATGCTCCCTGATGGTCAGTGAAGTCATGGCTAGGCACAGGGGATAGTAATGCTCCCTGATGGTCGTGAAGTCATGGCTAGGCACAGGGGATCGTAATGCTCCCTGATGGTCAGTGAAGTCATGGCTAGGCACAGGGGATAGTAATGCTCCTGATGGTCAGAAGTCATGGCTAGGCACAGGGGATAGTAATGCTCCCTGACGGTCAGTGAAGTCATGGCTATGCACAGGGGATAGTAATGCTCCCTGATGGTCAGAAGTCATGGCTAGGCAGGGGATAGTAATGCTCCCTGATGGTCAGAAGTCATGGCTAGGCACAGGGGATAGTAATGCTCCCTGATGGTCAGTGAAGTCATGGCTAGGCAGGGGATAGTAATGCTCCCTGATGGTCAGAAGTCATGGCTAGGCAGGGGATAGTAATGCTCCCATTTGTTTGGGGGGTGCGAGGGCAGGGGAGGATTGCATCTCTCCCATTTTGCCTGGAGGGAGAATGGAAGGGGGGGTAACTGTACCATTTGGCATGGAGTGGAGGGGGGGGGGGGGGGGGTAGGGATTGCCTGGATGGGGAATGGGGGGAACTGTACTATTTGGCATGGGAGGGGGTAAGGATGGTAACTGTCTCATTTGGCTTAGGGGGGGGGGGGGTGGAGTGGCAGTTCTTCCCCATGGATTCAGAGGGTGTGGCAATGTTCCCCACTGACTGGGTAGGAGGCCTCCCCTTTAACACTGGGGCGATGGCAACATACCCTTTATGCTGGGGAGGGGGGTGGAGGGAAAGTCAGGGTTAGCAACTTTCCCTTTTGACCTAGGGGTAGGCAACCCTATTTGGTTTGGGGGGGGGGGGGGGGTGTTGGCCCTCCTGTTTAGCTTAAGGGATGGCAACTTTCCTGTTTAGCCGATTGATACGGCAGCTCTCCCTTTTTGCTTAGGGACTGGCATGTCTCCTACAGGTCAAGGGTCTGGCAGCCTTCCCTAAGTTTTCAGGAATATCTCAAATCTTGAGTCATTAATCCCTGGATTTAACAAAATCCCGACCTCGCATTTATATGAAGTTTGGGTGCCTTTTTTTTCGAAGGGCAAAATAAAGTGCTTTGAAGTAGAGCCAGCCCAGAGGCCATGTATCTTTTGAAAGGTGATTTATTCTCCAGCTCTTCATTGATGAGTTCTTGAAGTTGGCGATCAAGTCACTTTTTTTTAAGATAAAAGCAAAGCTGGGTGTTTGTAAGAAAAAGCTAAAAGTTGGATATCCAAAGTTGAAAGCCAAAATTGTTTGTATAAACGCTTTAGTTTCAAAGCCTGATTTAACTGCTTAAATTTTTCAAGTTAGTTGCCAAAGCTGGTCTCTTAAAGTTAAAAATGAAAAATCAAATGGGTAACTAAGCATTTAAGTTAAAAGCCAAAAGCCAAAGCTGTTTATTTAAAAACCTTATCTAAATACTTCAACCAAAATTGGGTATCGAAGTTCAGATAAAGTCACCGATATATATCAAAATTCTAAAAATCAAAAGTTTGAGTCAAGCTTTGAATTGAAGGCTTCAGTTTTACACCAGAATTTCAGAAATTTAGGGACAAGTGAAGTATTGGAATACTCAAATTAAAAGCTGAAGTTGGTGTCAAATGCTTTAAATTGAAAAGTCTAAGTTGGATATTTTAAGACTTTAAAAAGCAAAACATGGATTAAATCAGCTATTTCCTTTCAAGAAAGGGGGAAGAGAGGGAGAGGGGGGGGGGGGGACAAGGAGAAAGGGGGTGGGGGGGAAGGGGAAGGGAGGTGTAGTGAAGATTTGAAATTTGAGACGCGTTTAGTAAGGTTTTGTGGAATTGATATCCATGTTTGTGTGCAATGCGGGAAATAGTAGTTGCCCTTGATTTTTAGAACATCATTCTTAATTAGTTCTCCATCTACTTAAGAGGGCTCTGTTCATGATTTGCATGTATGATTTAGCCTTGAAAAATGTGATAAGTTTAACTTTTTTTGTGTGGTGCTGTCGGATATGTGATCATGTTAAAAGGTACATGCATTTTGTTGGCAGTTGTGAAATACTTGAAACTTCTCTGCAGTTGGATTTGTCATAGCACTGGTGTATGCATATACGATTATGGCTTTGTATGTTGGGTGCGTAACTATGGCTTTGTGTGTTGGTGTGTAGTTATGGCTTTTGTGTTGATGTAATTAACGGCTCTGTGTTGGTGCATAATGATTGGTGTTGGTGCAGCGGGGGACAACACATGTCGGCGAGCGCATTGCACCCAGGTGTGCGTGGAGAGCAGGAACGAGAAGGGATTCACCTGTCTGTGTCCTCCGGAAATGGTTCTGCTCCCTGATGGATTGACCTGTAATTGTAAGTAACAGCTGAGTTTGGCCGTCAGTTTGTGTCCTTTTTGCTGCTGTATTCTACGTCTTCTGTCACATGACTTGTGCCGTTCATTCCTGTCTCCCCTAGACACAGCTGGGTTCACCTTAGCAGGGAGCTGTTGAAAATAGCTCTCGAGGCAACCCACTGAAGGAGACACTGCACTGCTGCTTAATTGCCTCAGAAGTGTTCAGTTATGGCACTTTTAAGCACTGCAGGAGCTGACGGTTGTCTTGCGGCAAAGCCGGTATGCATGACCAGCCAGTGAGACCAGTACCGTAATTTAATGCCATTGGTTGTCTGTAGTTCAGACCTGGCTGGCTGCAGAAATCTGTGGAGCCAATATTCTGGAATGAAACGAATACTAACTGGCGCACTGATATTGTTCAAACTGGGTCGCATGAAAATGCTGGGTTAAAATTTTCCAGTAACTGTTCAAAATTTGACATAGTGGTTTTCAGCATTATTGAGTTTTAAAGCAAAGATTTCATTCAGTTAGATAAAGTGATTTTGAGTTGTTTAATGCCCCAATTTGAGAGTGTGTGTGCGTGTGTGTGTGCGTGCGTGGGTGTGTGTGTGTGATTGATAAACTTTTAACATGATTTTTCTCATCAATCACAAGTTATGCCAGGACAAAACTTGGCTGAATGACCAGTATCATTTATTATTTTTCCAGCCATCCCCTGCATGAAGATGTCACCATGGGATGAAGGTGGTAAAACTTGAGATGAAGATTTCTACAATGTTTTCAATTTAATGAAATTTATGGAATTTAGGGAACACATCGGAACTGGTTATGGTATGGCTGTAAACATTAAGATACGTTAAATATTACAATTTGACAAATATTAACAAATTTGAAGTTGAATTCTATAAAGAGATTACTCGCTTCCTACAATTTGACAAATATTAACAAATTTGAAGTTGAATTCTATAAAGAGATTACTCACTTCCTCTTTGCATTCATATGCCCATATAAGGCTCTGACACTTCCCCTCCCCTGCCCCCGTCTGTCACATTCACACAATTCCTGATAACCTCATACCCCTATCTCATGTTACACTGAAACATGTCCATGTAATGGCACTCCTGCCTCCCAACATCTGTCAAATTCACATATCCTTCGTTTTGTAGCTTACCAAATTGTCGGTTTTAAGGGGAAGCTGCTCCATTCCAACTTTTCCTGCCTTTGGCTGAATCGTTCAACATTTCAAACTGAAGACTCTGGCCCTATTACATCCTGTTTCTCGTTCACCTCGATTCGAACAAGCTATGTTGACTTGCACAAACCATGCCCATAGTTTGCGCATTTGCACAGATAAAGAAGCATGCAAGCGATCTGGTCTTCATGCCATCCTGTGCAATGTTTGTCCAATCAGGGGTGAGAACTACGCCTTTCCTGTTGGTTGGGAGTGGAGACCACATCATCCAGATGCCCTCCTTCAACATCGGCCACATCAACCTTCGTCAGCTGAGGGCACAAGGCCTGAGAGGAATCAGAATCCTGGACGTCAACCCCCTCACGCAGGAAGTGGTGGTTGGAGCGATCACATTGGACGGCAAGCCTGTCGTCATGAAGACCACTGATATCTGGAATGTGGTGTTCTCGTGAGTGAATAAAAGGCTTTTTTTTTCTCTTTAAAATTTTTTTTCTGCCCCCACCTACTGTGCCACATTTTTTTTTTGACTGGTGAGTTGATTTTAATGTGGTGACAGCCCTGATGTGGCCCTTTGCGGTCGGCTGGGCTATAAGCAACATTATCTTATCTTATCTTACTGTGCTACATCTGTGGCATTGCAACCATGCCGCTTATTCCAACCCCTCGTCCACAGCCCCTGGCACTGAGAATCCACAAGGAGCAGTCACTGTCAAGTCATTATGAGGCAGCCCACTGGAGGAGAGACTGCACTGCTGCCAAGTCACTTCAGTGATGTTCGATGGTACCTGTCCTGATCTGACGTACACAGGACTCCACCTGCTAAATCCCCCTACTAACGACAATAATTCCTTTGTTTTAGAGCCAGTGTGAGTGAGTTCTCTTTGGAAGGCGCCACCACGTCCCTTCATCAAGTCTCCATGAATTTTGCCAAGACCAGTGACCCCAACACAATCAAACGGGCCACAAACAGGGTGAGGCAGTTGAAACTGAGGTCACCATGACAGCAGGGCATGGAAGGCCAAAGAATTTGAGACACTTTCTTAATGCTGATCAATGAGGATGAAGACGATGCTATGGATTTCCATTCTGGTCTGAGACTGCATGACAGGGCTGTACCTCACACTTTCATGATACATCCCGGCATCAACCAGGCTCGAAAGACGCAGACTCCTGCAGCGTTTGTCAGGAAATTTGAGCAACATTCTGAGACGCATCCACTAAGTGGATTGAACTCAATTGTGTGTACCCAGTCTTCCCCGTTGAGCCCTATAAACTCAGTCCTAGGTAGGAACTGGGCAGGGCAGAGACATTCCGCAAGTAAATGGCTCTGATGGGTATTTATCTCAAGACCTCCCAGTTCTTTCTTTCTGCGTACACTGGCTGATACTCCTGCGGACACTCCCTGTATAGACAGGCAGGTATCAATCCCATCTGCCCAAACAAAGGGAGTGGAGTTTTGTGTGTTTGACCGTATTTTTATCCTGCCATTACAGCAGCCATACTCCATGTTCGGGGAAGGTGCGTGCTGTGTGTAACGTGTCATCCATACCAGCAGCCAAACTGGCCTTCTCTTCCAAACGTTGGTGATGAAATTTTACGTGTGTGCAAGATATGTGTGCATTCACACACGGAACCTCAGTTTATAGTCTCATTTGAAGGACTGTATGGGGAAATGGAGTCGGAACCAACGTTAACTCTGAGGGGAAAAAAACCCCTGTATGAAAATGGCTGGGCAGAGATTCAAACTCGCAACCCAGGATCACCAAGATTACTAGTCCGGCGTTCTTCTACTGAGCTATTCTAGCCCCCACCTCCCGGTTGATTGTTTTATTTTAGAAGAGATTTTGTCTGCTGCGCAGTGATAGCCTCAGGCTGGCAGCCATCATCTGTTTGGTAACCAGGTCAAGACCAGACCACCACATGAACTAATCGGGTGCTTCAGTGAATGGTCGTATATTCTGGTGGTTATGTAGCAAAAAGATCTTCTGGTGTTTCAGTGAATGGTCGTATATTCTGGTGGTTATGTGGCAAAAAGATCTTCTGGTGCTTCAGTGAATGGTCGTATATTCTGGTGGTTAGTAGCAAAAAGATCTTCTGGTGCTTCAGTGAATGGTCGTATATTCTGGTGGTTATGTAGAAAAAAGATCTTCTGGTGCTTCAGTGAATGGTCGTATATTCTGGTGGTTAGTAGCAAAAAGATCTTCTGGTGCTTCAGTGAATGGTCGTATATTCTGGTGGTTATGTAGAAAAAAGATCTTCTGGTGCTTCAGTGAATGGTCGTATATTCTGGTGGTTATGTAGAAAAAAGATCTTCTGGTGCTTCAGTGAATGTTCGTATATTCTGGTGGTTATGCAGCAAAAAGATCTTATCTGCAGTAACCACGCTTGAGCTATTTATTAGCAGTCTTTCACAGAAACTGGAAATTGTGATGATTCATGTCTCTCCCATCTCCTGGTTGACCTTTTCCCATGGGAGCGGTGCTTGGAAGAAACTGGAAATCGGTGTCCAGTTTTCTCGTAGATTATACATCCCACTGCAAGACCCAATGGCAGGTTTGCCTCCATGAAATCTCAGTACAGGTGTAATCATCATGCATTTAAACACTTTAAATCACAGAAATGGGAAACAAGGTTTAGTGTTTGGATACAAGGGATATATGATTGTGTGTTTGCAGTGTCAATGTCATAAACAATAGGGCAGAATAGTTGGGCCACCCTCTCGGCATACTGGTTGGTGAATGCATCTTTGCAGTGACGGTGTGATAGCTGATGGAGTGAA
This sequence comes from Conus ventricosus, assembly GCA_018398815.1. Classification (NCBI taxonomy): domain Eukaryota; kingdom Metazoa; phylum Mollusca; class Gastropoda; order Neogastropoda; family Conidae; genus Conus; species Conus ventricosus. The sequence continues at coordinate 35,320,719 of CM031625.1, forward strand.
ATACTTAGGCAGCCATCTCTCAGCCTGTTGATTGGTGATAAGTGTGTTTGCTATCTTCTTCTCTTCTTCCTAAACTACTGGTTCACTCAAACACGAGTAGGTCACCAGCGCTATGTCAGTGAGGCAGCCATCTCTCAGCCTGTTGATTGGTGATAAGTGTGTTTGCTATATCCGTGTAAAGAGGCTGGAGCGAAATAGTTGTGCCAGCTTTTCAGCCTGCAGCATAGTGTTGGTGTGTTTGCAGTAGACAGTATGAAGAACCATCGAGCGGAGTATATTTGCCAGCTTCTCAGCCTGGTAACATGTGATTGTGTGTTTGCAGTGTCAGTATAATAGAGAACCGAGATGAGTACCTGGGCCAGCCTCTCAGCCTGGTAACATATTGTGTGTTTGCAGTGTCAGTATAATAGAGAACCGAGATGAGTACCTGGGCCAGCCTCTCAGCCTGGTAACCTGTGATTGTGTGTTTGCAGTGTCAGTATAATAGAGGACCGAGAAGAGTACCTGGGCCAGCCTCTCAGCCTGGCGGTGGACTGGGTAGCCGATCAGGTGTTCTGGCTCAATGGACAAAGGGTAACTCTCTTCTTAACCACCGCCTCTCTTCTTCCATGACTGTGCTTTCCTACAGATGGCCTGTCTTCCTTCTCCTTTACTCTAAGACCTGATAATCTGCTATAAAGTCTAATGTGTTGGATGGGAGTTGTCATAATTTACGTAACTAAAAAAAAAAATTCATCTTTCATTTACATGCCATGGATAGCTTGCAGACATGGCTGAAGTGTGTGTGTGTGTGTTTTCAAATTTAACATCTATCCACTCTAGGTGATATTAGACGCACAAAAAAAGACACGACCCCATCAACCCAAAAACCAACCAACCAAACCCTAATGATGAAACTAGGTAACTACAAATGGTTTTGATGTGGAAGAGAAAGGGGAGGGATGAAGATGATCATATTTTATGTAGATTTAGCACTAGCTACATGACCGACCCCCTTTAAAAAAGTAACCTCATAAGTATGAGATGATAAATAAGAGAAGCTATAAGCACTACTTAATGGCCTCTTTGATAAAGAAAGGAGGAATTCATAGGTTAATACTGGTGATTCAAAAATATGTCCAACAGTGTATGTAGATGTCACGAGTTTGTCACGAGGCCTACGACGTTGGACCCACCTAGGGTGGCGGAATTAACTTATTTGTTTATTGTCGTTGCTGTTGTCGTGTATCCGTCCCTTAGGGTGGCTTGTGGTGCAGTTGCACCTTGGTGTGGTTCAGCTCAACTTCGGTTTGCTTTCTCTCTCTCTCTCTCTAAATTCCACCGCCCGTGCTATTCATCCTGCAAGTTCACGGGTGGCCGTACCTTTCTCTCGAACTTTCTGTCTATCGGCCTCTCGCCTGTTTTTTTTACCTGTCGCACGTGCTTCGTTTCTTTTAGTTTGAAGTATGCTCACTCTGTGACGCAGCATGGCATGTTGGCCGCCATTGCTGAGGGAGGTTAGCTCTTCACTCGAGCGGAAGATGTCTCTGGGGGCGCCTGCTCCAGTCCTGGTTTCTTTACCTTATCGTCGAGAGTACAGTCAGTACTTTCAATTCCTGCAGTCGGCCTGTAGGAGAGGGACATCATTTCTTCTGTTTCCGCATCTTCGCCTCTGTCCTCTCGACTGGACAGAGGGTAGAGAGAGTCCTTTGACCCGCCTCTTCGGGGTCACCCACGGGTAGCTGGTAAGCATCAGTTTCGTGGTCTGTTTGTTTTGATTTGTTGTTGTTAGCCGGCTTAGTCTTCACTTTTTGCGCAATTTTCTTTTGTTTTCGAAATTGTAAGAGAAATATTGTGTGAAAACCTTTTCTCTGGTTAATTCAATCTCTAACCTGGCCATTCTAAATTATATCCAAAATTCTTTCTCCTGTTTATGTATCTGGTGATGCGGTAGTCGGTGGGGAAGGGAGAGAACCTGGCGATTCAGGGTTGGAACTTGCTTGGTCTCGCTCGTCCGCCCCTGTCACATTCGCCGGACTTTTATCCTTCGGCCACCGTCTGTTTGTGTGTGCAAGGAGACGGTTTTATGTTCACGAGCGTGCGTAACGCATGATTTGTCGTTCGGATGCGTGGTTGGAGATTTGTGTTATTTTGAAATGTGTTTATAAAATGTGACAGTTATGCCATTGAATTATATTTGCAAATGTGGTGGCAGTTATTAAGCGATGGTCGCTGTGTTTGATTTATTTCCTAAGGAAGGAAAACGTTAAGCGTGAGTGAGAGAAGGGTGAAGATAATTCCCATATTTGTTTTATAACCTGTTGATTTAATGCAGTCTTTTACCTGCATCGTGTGAGAAGACTTGATTCAATGGGTTTACTGTGTGCACTTCCCCTCGCCCATCATGCGAGTGGCTGTTAAGACTTGACAGCAATGGTCAGACGGTACTGACGGCAGGGTTCCAGTACCCTTCTTCCTTCCTCCTTCCTTCTTCTTTCCCTCCTCTTCGACTCTCCTCCCAGCTACGTCCTGCCCCCCTCCGGGGGGGTTCACCTGGAGCACGAACTGGATGGTGCCACGTGCTGGTCGAGGCCACGTTCTGGCTGAGACCACGGACGAGATGGTGCCACGCGCTGGTCGAGGCCACGCCTTGGTCGGGACCGTGGACTGCTAGGGGAGCCCGCCGTCTCGACTGGCCGGCCTGGACCCCCGTCCAGGACCTCCAGTAACAGCTACGTCCCCCCCCCCCCCCCCCCCCCCGGGACACGCTCTTCACTGCCCGCTTGGGAGTCGAGGGTGTCGGCTTTGGGCGACTCCCTGCGAGAAACCAACCCGGCTCGGAGCAACCTAGTGCGACAGGGTGCTCCCTGCGGACTTGACAGGGGCAGGGATGTGGACGCACTCCGTGGTGTGAGAAAGGGTCAATACTGGAAATATTTCTTTATAATTGTGTACATGTCATATGTGCTGGAATGCTGTAATTGTGATTGTGTACGTCGTTATGGTGAAATATTTATTTATAATCGTGCATGTTGTGGGTGTGGGAGTGCTTGATTGTGATTGTGCATGTTGTGCGCGTTGGAGCGCTTGATCGTGATTGTGCATGTTGTGTGCGTTGGAGTGCTTGATCGTGATTGTGCATGTTGTGTACGTTGGAGTGCTTGATCGTGATTGTGCAGTTGTGTGCGTTGGAGTGCTTTATTGTGATCGTGCATGGTGCGTGTGTTGGAATGTTTTATTTTGCTGGTGTGAATAAATGGGGTGTTGTATCGTAATCTTTATTGTGTGGTCTCTTGCGGAGCGTGTGAGGTCAGTCACTCCCTTCACTCCCACCTAGACGATCCTGTCAGGGCAGACCTCCAGGGGTCGGTCGTGACAGTAGAAAAAAATGGGTATAAATTGTTTGATAGTGGCACATGAGAGAATATGATCGGCTGTTTATGTTCTGTTCACAAACACATGAGGCGTTTTTACTGAATTTTGTTTGTTTATTGTGTCTTACCTGAAGACCTAAGAGGTCGAAACACGTGTTTTGTCTTGTGACTCGTTTGTCCACGTTTCTCTGGGCGGTTCACTAACATTTATTTAAGTGTAAAGAGGCTGGAGCGAAATGATGTAAAAGCATCACTTTCCTCTATGCATAAGGGATGATAACTTTCTGCTAATGTGGGAGTGTGTTTTAATGTTTGCAATACTAAAATCTGTGTAAATAGTTGTGAGACTTTTAAAAGAATTTTGGAAATGGTTCCAAGCAATGATTTCAGTATATTATATTGTTCTTGAACCGAAAGTGGAAAATATATCTTGAGAGACTCTGAACTACATTTTGCATCTTATTTTGCAGCTCTGTCTACTTTGTCATAATAAAAAGAACAATGTTATGGTATCCAGCAAAAAGTAATTGCAGTGCCTTGTAAAGAGAGCATGAATTAAACTGCTAGTTTTATTTATCATTTCTGATCTATTCTGAAATGTTAATGATTTTAGTACTTGAAGCACAGACTTTGAATCAACGCAAAAAAGTACTTGAAATATATATAGAGTGTGTGTGTGTGTGGTGTGTGTGTGTGGTGTGCGTGTGTGTGTGTGTGTGTGTGTGCGTGTAAGTGTGTGTGACATGTTCAAGTCTGTGTGTGCATGTGTGTGCGTATATGCATACCTGCGTGTGAGTACATGCATGTGTGTGTGTATTTGTGTGTGCATATGTGTGTGCATGCATTTGTGTGTCCCATGATGGGCAGAACACAATAGAGATTTTCAGCACCGACGGTAAGCGTCACAGCCGACTGACTTTTGAAGGGGTCGAGGATATGAGAGCCATTGCCATCAATGTCACCCAGGGGTAAGAGCCTGCTTGCTGTTGTCACAATGGTCATGTGGTGGTGGGCGTTGCGGTCTGTTACTTTTGTCTTGATTGCTATAGTTTGCGTCGGCAAGTGGGTGTGAGTATGCACATGGCTGTATGGACAGATGCAAAAATGTGCAGCTGTATCGGTGTGTGTGTATGTGTACCTTTCATTGTGGTGGTCAGTATATGCGTGTATGGTGAAGAGTAAGGGAAAAAAATACGCTCGCTAGATGTCTCGTCAGTTTCCTCTCACCTGTTCCTCCTGTCTGTGAATCTTGTTGGTGTCAGATCTTTTCCCTCTCATCTGTTCTTCCTCCTGTCGATCGTGTTGGTCCGTCAGTCAGTGTTGCATCATCCTTTTCTCTTAGACTGAGTGATGATTTTTTAAGTAAATAAATCATCGCTCAGTCTAAGAGAAAAGGATGATGCAACACTGACTCGAGGGACAAACACGATTGACAGACAGGAGGAACAGGTAAGGAGGAATAGAAGGGACACCAACAAGGTTCACAGAGACATTAGTGAATCCTATGATTCAAAAGATTTACAACCACACCATTTTGAGGCTGGGGGCAATGCGCCAGTGCATATGAGCAAACTTGTCAGAATTATTGCACTTCTGCATGTATGCTAGGCAAGGTGTTTTAAGCAGCGGATGTTTTGAGTTAACAGCGCCTTGCCCTTTCACTATTAGAATGAGTTATCCCCCTTTGTTATATACCGTTTGCTGCTGCCTGTCTCACTTAGGATTTTGTTGCATGTGCACGCCTTTGCACAAGTTTTCTGTGTTGTACCTCATTAACAAGTTTTGTCACATACATATTTCCAGGTTGCTGTTTTACTGCACATGGGGAGAGCAGCCACGGATTGTACGATGTCACATGGACGGAACCAATTGTAGTATCATCGTAGAGCGGAAAGCCCACCAGCCTTACTATCTGCTGTCATTTGGTGACCGCTTGTACTGGAGTGATGCCTCGATGGGTCACATCTCTTCTGTCCTCCTTGACGGAAGTGACAGGATCCGACAAGTGGCGTGAGTAGAACTCGTGTCAGACTGGACGCCATGGCAACTAGTGGGTGGTGTTTTGAGATAGATCCAGGATGGCTTTGATGGGTATGCTCACAGTTCATGTGAATGTAATGTTAATCTTGTAACTACCAATCCGCCTTGCCCCTCCCCCACACCCTTTTGCCGTACTCCACGTAACTGTTCTGCCGTATTTTGTGGGTTCAGTGTTTTTACTTTGTGTTCCTATGTGGGGAATTTGGGAAGATTTGTGCAATAAGAGGCACCATTTGAGGACAGTGGTGGTTGTGAAAGTGGTCCTCGTGTGCCAAGTGTGTTGAAAATTTTTGTTGTGTATATTCAGTTTGTATTGCACTCTGACCCACCACCACCACCTCCCTTTTCTGCCTGGCCTCTCCTGTCTCTGTCCCCACCTCTTGTGCCCTCTCCGCTCCCCTCCCCCCACCCCTTCCCCTACTCCATGCTCACCCTTGGGACTGTTGGGTTCTCATTCAGTACTTAGACTCTGTGTGTGTGTGTGTGTGTTTTATTTTACTCATTGCTTTTCTGTCATTGTGGGCCATTCTTCTGCTTCATTCTGGAAACTCTTATACATCTTTTTCCTCATTACAAATTATAAAATATGCCAGTTTTTTTTTCTAGCTTGTAATTTTGTTCAGCTGTCTGTTTTGCAGTGTCTGTTTGCTTGTACATTTTTTTTTTTTTGTTTTCATGTGTTTTCTGTAACTTTTAAATGAGTTTGTTTTATGATTTTTTAAAATTTGGGAATGGAAAATCGAGGAAATGTCTGATACTAACAGCACAGCCTAAGCATATCAGCTGTAAGGATGCCAATAGTTTGGCTACCATGTCATGATTAGCATGTGCTAGCTTCTATTTCAGGAAGTGATTTGTGTTTATCTGTTCAGAGAGTAATGTTGATTTTTATGTGAATTTGGTGGTGCTCTAAAGGATCTCTTTGGTCAGCCAGGCAACAAAAAAAGGGGGAAAAACAAAAAACAAAAACAACTTAATTGGAATTCTAGGTAAAAAAGAATATTCTGAGTCAGCTTATGTGAATTTGATCTTAGTGTGCAGTGGTTAATTTTTGTTGTTTTTGAACAGGCTGGACTCTCCAAAAGAATTTGCTCTCCACAAACACCTGTATTACCATGACAACATGACAGAAAGCATTCACCTGTATGACATGGAGACCACGGTGGCCATCACAGACTATCACTTCCCCTCTGTTGATGTTCAAGACTTGGTCATGCTCATACCGCGAGATACAGGTAGGGGTGTAGCTGATGGGGACGATGGGAAGGTGTGGTGTTGGGTGGTGCCGTTTGTGGGTGCGTGCTTGTGTTCATTACATGCATACATCACTAAAAAGTTTGTTTTGCTTTACATCATGACTTTAAAATTTCATTGAATAATGAATTGCAAACTTGGACATTCAGAAATGAGGAACGGTAAGTCTACATGGATGACAGTTTGACCTCGAAATGACAGATGCTTTTGCATTTCTTGACACTGACATTTTAGTGAACACGTGTATTTTTCACTCTGTAATTAACTCAGATCATTAAACTGTTTGAATTTTCTGCATTATGATTGACTCGATTAACTCGGATCATTAATGTCACGGTCGCTAAGCCGGACGGCCCTACCACCCCTACCCACGCCTATTACACACTAGAGCAGACAACACAGCACACTAACACAGCTTTACAATCATGCGCACTTTATTTCACACACACACTATGGCGCCACCACTCCCGTCCATCCACAACCACACACTGGTATCCCACTTCTTCACTGACCTACACTACCCTGATACGACCCTGAGAACCTTAACCTATGCTAAAGCACCAGTTGCGGTATATCGCTGCGACCTAGGGACGCAGAGATAGCCCGCACACGTGGTGGCCAACTACTAGGGACAAGGACCAACCCAAGGGACTCTAATCTCTAAACTACTACCACCCACACCTCTCCCCAGGACCCACCCTTCTCTTTTGACCCGGGATCACTACCGCACCGGTCACTGCGTCCCTAAGGGAGGCAACGACAAGTACCCTACCCCGTGCTGGCCACTACGTCCTAAAAGGAGGCAGTAGCTAACACCCCTAACCCTACTGCCTAACGCTACACCCCTTCTACCACAACCATGGGACAACCCATCCCGGCCCGGAAAGCTCCAGTCCTCGGCGCTGTACGTGGCCCCTCGCAGGCTGACACCTCCATGGAAGACTCTGCACCCCAGCGTTGACTGTGGCTTCCCCGCAGGCCGACCCCCTTCCCAGAAGACGCTGCACCCCGGCGCTGACCGTGGCTCCTCGCAGACTGACTCCTCCCTGCGATGAGCGCGACACCTAACGCACACCAGACGCCCTCTTGACGAGTCCGGGGCTCGAAGGACGCCTCCTCCTCTGAAGGCCCCGCCGGACACTGAGGGGGAGGGAAGGCCTGGTGCAACGCCCTCTCACAGGACGCCCGAACAGGGAAGAGCAACAGGTGGCTGGAGAACTCCCGGAAGAACCCTGGTAGCAGGAGGAGAGCTGCCTCACAAACGGCAGACGGCCTGGGTAGTCTCCCTCTCCCGGGAAAACAGCGGGTACAGAGAGCCGCCGCTCACCTGCCGGCACGTGGCAGTAGATTGCAGTGGTCTGGCCCCAGTCTCAGGACGGAGCAAGATACCTGCTGACAACTGTAGGCAGACGTTCAACCACACCAGTTCTGCAACTGGCTGAAGTGGCTGCCAACAAAGACGACACCGACTCGGCACAGGCCAAGGGCACCCAAACCCGACGAGGACCTGGCACTACCTATGACTCGAAGTCACTCCTCAAAAACTAACAGCGCTGCCGCCGCACCTACAAGGAGTACGTCCACTTCGACGAACCCCAGGGACCGAAGTGAAGCTACCCCAACGCATTCCGCCCTGGTCGGAATCAAGCGAACTCGACTCAACACAAAACAGCGATTGGTCAGAGCAGCGTATCCCTCCGCAGAGCTGACACGCCCGACCAACGGACTAGTTGTTGCTCGTGCAACAACACGACAATTTACCACAACAACTCACAGACTTGACCAACAACAGCCGATATCCTGCCCCGCCTTCTCTGGTGTAGAACCAAAGTAACAAAAGGGTAACAATCGGAAACGAAACCAACCTCCCGCTTCCATCCCTTCAACAAGTGAAGATTGGAATTCAAGAATATTGTATGTCTTATTTCCCCAGCCCCCTACCTAGCCTAACCTTCCACCTTAACCAAAACCCCAAATCTTACACACGCCCGCTCGCACACACACATATACACATATGCACACGCGCACACGCTCTATATTTCTGAACTACCATTACTCCAAACACATGGATGGCTGATTTACTACCGCCGATCGGTGACAATTAAACTGTTTGAATTTTTCTGCATTATGATTACTCGGTTAACTCGGATCATTAAACTGAATTTTTCTGCATTATGATTGACTCGTTAACTCGGATCATTAAACTGTTTGAATTTTTCTGCATTATGATTGACTCGGTTAACTCGGATCATTAAACTGTTTAAGGAACTGCTTATATTTCCTGCTTTTAAGAACTCAAGATGCTCAGCAAATGTATCCCTGGTTTAAGGATATTGCTGTTTTCCCACTTCTTTTCCAGCCTTTCCCTCAATCCCCTCCAAGGACTTAACAAAGATCTAATCCAAAAGATAATATAATTGAGATATAATCCAAACCATGATGATTATTGAAGAGACTGAGTAATGTAAACAGTATAATGTAATCCAAACCATAACGCTTATTGAAGACAATAAATTCAGATCGTGATAACAGTACAGTATAATCAAAGCCATGATGAAGAAATATAACCCAAACCATACTGACGAGAAATGAAGATGATCCTAACGATGTTTAATGTTCCAGTCCCAGACTTGCCTTGCGCTCAAAACAATGGCGGCTGCTCCGACATCTGCGTGTCCCTGCCAGACGGCCGCCATCGTTGCCTCTGCCCCCTGGGAAAGAGTCTGGCCAAGGACCAACGAACGTGTCGGGGTAGGATTTTATAGCGAGGTGTGCTTGTCGGTGTGTGATGATGGTCGGGTTGTCTGCTCGTCTGAGTGTGGCTGGCGCTTGTCATGATACAGAGAGCATAGGAAACTGATGACGGGCACCTGTCTTTGGTAAAAAAATGACTATCCTATAATAGATTACTCTTGCAGCAAAAATATGGTCCTTTTCAAAGGGACAGAAGCGTGCATTAAAACTGAATTGTAGCCTTTGTGTTTCGCTTGCCGTACTGGTTGGCAGCCACCACCAAGCTTTAGATTAGGTTTGAGTTGAACAAGTTCAGCCTACAGGACTCGGCAGATGCTGACTTCAATCAGTCAGAATTGTTCTAGCAGGCAGACCATGGACCATGTCAAGTGAGCCCTCAAGGTTTCATCAGTCAGAGTGTTCTGTTTGACCAGCCTTGGATTGTGCCAAGTGAGCCGTCAAGGTTTCAGCTCCCATCTCTGCTATCACCGTGCTTCTGACAGCTCTCGACTGGGGGAGAAAGGACTAATGGATATCTGAGACTGGTAAATAAAAGAATGATGGATGTCAGACTGTTAAAGACAAATGAGAGGTGTTGGACACCTGTCGATTGGTGAAGAAAGGAACGATGGATGTCTGAAAACTTTCAGCTGCTGAAGAAAGGAAAGAGATGTCTGACGGCTTGTGACTGGTAAAGAAAGGAACGATGGAAGTCTGGCTAGCATTATTCATTTTTGATCTACTCTTGTCTTTTGGTTTCACACAGGCGAAGGACCCAGAAGATTGCCCCTACTGTTGCCTGTACCTTCACATCCTGTGGCCGTGTTTTCAGTCTCTCTCACCATAGTGTGCTGATTCCACAATCTCTAGCATTGCTCCTCTGACCTCCATTCTCTTTGGCAATGGCATGAAGGACGATGATGACAGGAAGGCATCAACAGTGAATTATCTTTAGAATGGTGGACCCCAGAAACGATGGTCTGTTTCTTGATGTGATTTATCAAGCACGTAAAAAAATGGATTCAGTTGCATATGGACGAAATCTCTTTCCTCCCTTGTTTCAACATTTCTTTTTCTATTTTTACAGGAAAAAGGTGCAGTGACGTATTTTCTGGTTTGTCATTTGGTGTGTGAAGAGTGAAGAAAATGCTTTTTTAATATTATGTAAATAGTGGAGTATTGGGTGAACCCAGTGGTGTTGTGCTGAAGTTTACAGTTCAAAGTTATAGTGTTGAAGGTTTGGAGTGGTTGGTGAACTCGATGACATTGTGCTGCAGCATTGTGCTGAAGTTTACATGACAAAGACCTTATGTTGTGGTGTGGAGTGTTGGCTTCACCCAATGAAATTGTGCTAAAAGTTTCCATTTCAGATAGTGTTGAAGGTTTAGTGTGATGGGAGAACGTGATGAAATTATGCTGAAGTTTACATGACAAAGACCTTATGTTGTGGTGTGGAGTGTTGGCTTCACCCAATGAAATTGTGCTAAAAGTTTCCATTTCAGATAGTGTTGAAGGTTTAGTGTGATGGGAGAACGTGATGAAATTATGCTGAAGTTTACATGACAAAGACCTTATGTTGTGGTGTGGAGTGTTGGCTTCACCAATGAAATTGTGCTAAAAGTTTCCATTTCAGATAGTGTTGAAGGTTTAGTGTGATGGGAGAACGTGATGAAATTATGCTGAAGTTTACATGACAAAGACCTTATGTTGTGGTGTGGAGTGTTGGCTTCACCCAATGAAATTGTGCTAAAAGTTTCCATTTCAGATAGTGTTGAAGGTTTAGTGTGATGGGAGAACGTGATGAAATTATGCTGAAGTTTACATGACAAAGACCTTATGTTGTGGTGTGGAGTGTTGGCTTCACCCAGTGAAATTGTGCTAAAAGTTTCCATTTCACACAGTGTTGAGGGTTTAGCGTGATGGGAGAACGTGATGAAATTATGCTGAAGTTTACATGACAAAGACCTTATGTTGTGGTGTGGAGTGTTGGCTTCACCCAATGAAATTGTGCTAAAAGTTTCCATTTCACACAGTGTTGAGGGTTTAGCGTGATGGGAGAACGTGATGAAATTATGCTGAAGTTTACATGACAAAGACCTTATGTTGTGGTGTGGAGTGTTGGCTTCACCCAATGAAATTGTGCTAAAAGTTTCCATTTCAGATAGTGTTGAAGGTTTAGCGTGATGGGAGAACTTGATGAAATTGTGCTCAAATTTACTTGACAAAGTCCTAATGTTGAAGATGTGGAGTGCTGGGTTTACTCAAAAGCATTGTTCTGAAGTTTACATTTCAAAGCCCCACTGCCATATGGCAAAGGTATGACATTAGCAGAGTGTGGATTTTGTTCTTCAATGCACATGCAAATGTGAGAGATGTGGGTGGCATTTGAGACGGGAAATGCTTGTAAAAATGACAAACATTACCTGAACGAGACATACCATGCACAAAAGGGAGCAACCATTGGCTGCTTTCTTTATTCCTGTTACTTTGTTTTCCTGATGTTGAAGTTTTTCACATAAGTTAATTTTTTTTTTAATGTGTTCACATATATTTAGAAAAGAAATTCATAAATTAACTTTTTTTTTTCTTTTCCAGTATTGAAAAAGACCTGTTTGCCAAAGGAAGTGCTGTGTAAGTCGTCGGACACATGTATCCTGAAATCTGACCTGTGTGGAGAACATGTCACATGTCGGACCCCGGCCGAAGATGTGCAGTGCCTGTTTAACATACCAGGTAAGGTCTGTCAACAGAAATAATGTCATTAGGGGTAAAAAGGGGAAAAAAAGCACATTCAAACTGGGCATTTTCCTTTTTTTTCTGACTGGATTTTTGTGTGTGGATATTACTGTCACTGAAATTTGGTGTTGATTTCTGAAAAGAAATATGCATTTGCATAGTCAGTGCGGTGGTACTCTTAGATTTAAAAAAAAAAAGAAAATAAGTTAATAGGTTTAAACATTAACTAGGAGTGTTTGGACAGGATGGGTGTTTACCACTGACATGTTGAAGGTTGAAATAGACCCGCATTGAGGACAGTGGAAGATCACAGTGAGGACAGTAGAAGTAGACCCACAGCAAGGACAAATGACGTAGACCCACAGTGAGAACATGTGAAGTAGACCCACAGGGAGGACAGTGGAAGTAGACCCACAGCGAGGACAAAGGAAGTAGACCCACATAAAGACAGTGGAAGCAGACCCACAGAAAAGACCCACCATGAGGACGGTAAAAGTAACCCATGGTGAAGACAGATGTAGACCCACAGTGAGAACAGTGGATGTAAATCCACAGCAGTGATATTGGAATAGACCCACAGTGAACACAGTGGAAATGAATACATGGTAAAGACAGGGGAAGTTGACCCACATTGAAGACGGTGGAAGTAGATCCTGGGTGAGGACAGTGAAAGTGGACCCAAAGTGGAGGCAGATGTAGACCCAATGAGAACAGTGGAAGTAGATCCACCTCAAAGACGGTGGAAAGTAGACCTTCAGTGAGCTGAGGACAATGTAAATAGACCCACAGTGATGATGGTGGAAGTAGACCCGCGGTGAAGACGTTGGAAGTAGACCTGCGGTGAAGACGTTGGAAGTAGACCCACGGTGAAGCCGTTGGAAGTAGACCCACGGTGAAGCCGTTGGAAGTAGACCCACGGTGAAGACTTTGGAAGTAGACCCATGTTAAAGACAGTGGAAGTAGACCCACGGTGAAGACAGTGGGCCCACTGTTAAGACAGTGCAAATTGACAGATGGTGAGGAAGCTGGCATACAGTGAGGACACTGCAGGAGACCAACAGTGAAAATAGTGAAAGTAGACCCATGGTGAAGATGGAAGTAGACTTACAGCCAAGACGGTGAAAGGAAGAAGTAATAAGCTTGAAGTGAACCGTTTGAGCAAGTTTAGGAAATATCAAGCCTGGAACGTTGAGACTGTTGAGTAAAAAAAAATGTATACTGTGTGTATAAGTGTGCAATCAGATTTTCTTCTTTTTTTCCCTTTCATGCAGTTGTTTCAGAGAGCTGAAGTTTGCTATTGAAATGTAGTTTTTATTCACTGAACGCATCCACTGCAGGCAATTGGAATCTGTAGTCGGTGAACACACATTAATAATGAGCTATCATTTTATTTTTTTTATTACTGGTGTTTAGTTATGGAATACACTGAAGAGACACAGTAGTCTGACATTTATTCATTTAACTCATTTATAGCTATAGGAATGTGGTGTTAAGTCATTGACAGTAAGCTTGTGAAATGCGGTGTTTAGTCACGGAACAAAGACTGAAAGTGATTTGTCGGAATCGGGCCTTTACATCACAGAGGGTAAAGCGGAGTGCCGGCGACCCAACCGCTGTCAGCAGCTGTGCACCATGGACGGTGACAGACCCGTTTGCTCCTGTGACCACGGCTACTACCTCACCTCCGACCTGCACACCTGTGAAGGTGAGAATGGACCAAGGTGTCCTGCAGTGTTGCCATAATTGCTGTCCATGAAGGTGGGCATGGACCCAAGTTATCCTGCAGTGTTACTGTGCTCGCTGCTTGTAAAAGTGAGAATGGATTCATGATCCTGCATTGTTACTGTGCTTGGTGTCTGTGAAGGTGGGAATGGATAGATTATCCAGTGTTACTGTGATTGCTGTCTGTAAAAGTGAGAATAGATTATCCTGCAGTGTTACCGTGCCTGCTGTCTGAAGGTGAGAATGGATTGATTATCCTGCTGTGTTACTGTGCTTGCTGTCTGTGAAAGTGAGAATGGATTGATTATCCTGCTGTGTTACTGTGCTTGCTGTCTGTAAAAGTGAGAATAGATTGATTATCCTACAGTGTTACTGTGCTTGGTGTCTGAAGGTGAGAATGGATTGATTATCCTGCTGTGTTACTGTGCTTGCTGTCTGAAGGTGAGAATGGATTGATTTTTGTGTGTTACTGTGCTTGCTGTCTGTGAAAGTGAGAATGGATTGATTATCCTGCAGTGTTACTGTGCTTGGTGTCTGTGAAAGTGAGAATGGATTATCTTACAGTGTTACTGTGCTTGGTGTCTGTGAAGGTGAGAATGGATTGATTATCCTGCAGTGTTACTGTTCTTGCTGTCTGTGAAGGTGAGAATGGATTGATTATCCTGCATGTTACTTTCTTTCTTTCTTTCTGCGTACGCAGGCTGATACTCCTGTGGACACTCCCTGTATAGCCAGGCAGTGGAGTTTTGTGTGTATGACCCTTTTTTATCCCGCCATTAAGGCAGTCATACTCCATCTTCGGGGAAGGTGCATGCTATGTGTCACGTGTCATCCATACCAACGGCCAAACTGGCCTTCTCTTCCGAAAGTTGGTGATGGGATTTTACGTGTGTGCAAGATGTTATGCGTGCGTTCACACACGGAACCTCGGTTTATAGTCTCATTCGAAGGACTATATGGGGAATGGAGTCAGAACCAATGTTAACTCCGAGGGAAAAATCCCCCTATACCGAAATTCGAACCCGCAACCCCAGGATCACGAGTCCGGCGCTCTACCCACTGAGCTATCCGGCCCCCCTGCAATGTTACTGTTCTTGCTGTCTGTGAAGGTGAGAATGGATTGATTATCCTGCAGTGTTACTGTGCTTGGTGTCTGTGAAAGTGAGAATGGATTGATTATCCTACAGTGTTACTGTGCTTGCTGTCTGAAGGTGAGAATGGATTGATTATCCTGCAGTGTTACTGTGCTTACTGTCTGTGAATGTGAGAATGGACCTTGTATCACACTATTAGCTTAGTTTATGCAGGTGAGAATTCAGCCAGTTTCAAGCAAGGTGTGCTAAAACTAAAATGAGTGAGCCTAGTGATGAGCGAGACTAACAAAGACAACATGGCTGTGTTGGAAGATGACTTGATCGTAAATGAAATGATTTAGAAGCTTGATGATGACTTTTTAGAATTCTATTCTTAAGGTCAGGTGACCACTTAAAAAGTACTAGCCAATAGGACCCCTGCAGGATATTCAGGATTTCTGGGTTTTCGATGTTAATTTTATACTGTTTTCAGAATAGCCGGCTTGCGTGTGGATGCTACCGCAAGTTTTGTGTTTAGTTTGAATGTGTTCAACTTGGTAAAGAGATGTTCTATCTGATCTGGACTTTTAGAGGCAGGGCTTACGTGTCCAGTTTCAGCGACAAAGCAAGATGCACTTACCTTTGATGTGACCAGTGAAGATGGTGTGGTCTCAGCCCACGTGCCTGTTTGTTTCAGACATTGACGAGTGCTCCATTAGGAACGGCAACTGCAGCCAGCTGTGTCACAATAGCAGGGGGAGCTACTCTTGCAGTTGCGTTGCAGGCTTCAGGCTGATTGGTGACAAGGCAACATGCCATTCTGCAGGTGGGAACCACGGTTGTAGCCAATCGTCTGTGACTGAGGGGTGTAGCTTGGGTGACTGTGCACACATGATGGGTGACATGGGGCTCAGTGAAGCGTGTGGGAGAGGGTGCTGTGAACACCGTGTAATCAAAATGTGGTATAACAGCAGGTATATGTATAGTTTAGTAAACTTGGAACAGTTGATGGGTCACCATGTATATCTAGACTGTTCATGCATGTAGGATTTATATACTCGTTCAATAATTTGGACGTGTTTGGAGACAACAGGGCACTTAAAGGCTTTAAGTCTGTAGAAACTGAATTGGGTTTCTAAAATTTCATAAATTCACGTTGCCTCCATCCACCCACCCCTCCTCCAAAGAGAAAACGAAAGATTCTGTGGCTGTTGAACATGAATTCAGTTTCCAGCATGGACTTGGAGATGAAGTACAGGAATTTTTATTTCAAAACATTTGGAGATACTTAGAGAATTGGACTTTATACCAAAGTAGCATCGTGTTGAGGGAATGACGACACTGGATCGTCTGTGCTCTGAAACAAAGGTAAGGTTGAGTTGTAACTTACAGGCAACCTTCACTATGCATTGACTCAGGCAATTTAAGGCCTGTTGGGTTTGAAGAAAGTTTGTAAGTTCAGTGCCCTTTTCTTGTGTAAGAACCCTATCGGCATTTAGACATGCTTGCTTATATCTGCATGTGCAGGCATGTTTAGGCCTGTGTGATGCATCTGTGACTTGGGATTGTGTGTGTGGGGTTGTGGTCCTCCCTGCTCTTTTTCAGTCGACATTGTGTTCTGGCTGTGTATCGGTGGACAGTATGAGTTCTACTGTGTCTGTGGACAGTATGTGTTTAAGCTGTGTCGGTGGACAGTATGTGTTTAAGCTGTGTTGGTGCACAGTATGTGTTTTAGCTGTGTTGGTTGACAGTATGTTTTCAGCTGTGTTGGTGCACAGTATGTGTTTTAGCTGTGTTGGTAGACAGTATGTGTTTAAGCTGTGTTGGTGCACAGTATGTGTTTAAGCTGTGTTGGTGCACAGTATGTGTTTTAGCTGTGTTGGTAGACAGTATGTGTTTAACTGTGTTGGTGCACAGTATGTGTTTTAGCTGTGTTGGTAGTGTGTGTTTTAGCTGTGTCAGTGGACAGTATATGTTTTAGCTGTGTCAGTGGACAGTATGTGTTTTAGCTGTGTCGGTGGACAGTATGTGTTTTAGCTGTGTCTGGACAGTATGTGTTTTAGCTGTGTTGATGGACAGTATGTGTTTTAGCTGTGTTGGTGGACAGTATGTGTTTTAGCTGTGTCAGTGGACAGTATGTGTTTTAGCTGTGTCGGTGGACAGTATGTTTTAGCTGTGTCGGTGGACAGTATGTGTTTTAGCTGTGTTGGTAGTGTGTGTTTTAGCTGTGTCTGTGGACAGAATGTGTTTAAGCTGTGTTGGTAAACAGTATGTGTTTAAGCTGTGTTGGTAGTGTGTGTTTTAGCTGTGTCGGTGGACAGTATGTGTTTTAGCTGTGTCGGTGGACAGTATGTGTTTTAGCTGTGTCGGTGGACAGTATGTGTTTTAGCTGTGTCGGTGGACAGTATGTGTTTTAGCTGTGTCTGTGGACAGAATGTGTTTTAGCTGTGTCGGTGGACAGTATGTGTTTTAGCTGTGTCGGTAGACAATGTGTTTTAGCTGCGTCTGTGGACAGTATATGTTTTAGCTGTGTCGGTGGACAGTATGTGTTTTAGCTGTGTCGGTGGACAGTATGTGTTTTAGCTGTGTTGGTGGACAGTATATGTTTTAGCTGTGTCGGTGGACAGTATGTGTTTCAGCTGTGTCGGTGGACAGTCTGTTTTAGCTGTGTCGGTGGACAGTATATGTTTTAGCTGTGTCAGTGGACAGTGTATGTTTTAGCTGTGTCAGTGGACAGTATATGTTTTAGCTGTGTCGGTGGACAGTATGTGTGTCAGCTGTGTCGGTGGACAGTCTGTTTTAGCTGTGTCGGTGGACAGTCTGTTTTAGCTGTGTCGGTGGACAGTATGTGTTTTAGGTGTGTCGGTGGACAGTATGTGTTTTAGCTGTGTCGGTGGACAGTCTGTTTTAGCTGTGTCGGTGGACAGTATGTGTTTTAGCTTGTCGTGAGTATGTTTTAGCTGGTCGGTGGACAGTATATGTTTTAGCTGTGTCGGTGGACAGTATATGTTTTAGCTGTGTCGGTGGACAGTATGTGTTTCAGCTGTGTCGGTGGACAGTATGTGTTTTAGCTGTGTCGGTGGACAGTATGTGTTTTAGCTGTGTTGGTGGACAGTATATGTTTTAGCTGTGTCGGTGGACAGTATGTGTTTCAGCTGCGTCGGTGGACAGTCTGTTTTAGCTGTGTCGGTGGACAGTATGTGTTTTAGCTGTGTCAGTGGACAGTGTATGTTTTAGCTGTGTCAGTGGACAGTATATGTTTTAGCTGTGTCGGTGGACAGTATGTGTGTCAGCTGTGTCGGTGGACAGTCTGTTTTAGCTGTGTCGGTGGACAGTCTGTTTTAGCTGTGTCGGTGGACAGTATGTGTTTTAGGTGTGTCGGTGGACAGTATGTGTTTTAGCTGTGTCGGTGGACAGTCTGTTTTAGCTGTGTCGGTGGACAGTATGTTTTAGCTGTGTCAGTGGACAGTATATGTTTTAGCTGTGTCGGTGGACAGTATATGTTTTAGCTGTGTCGGTGGACAGTATGTGTGTCAGCTGTGTCGGTGGACAGTATGTGTTTTAGCTGTGTCGGTGGACAGTATGTGTTTTAGCTGTGTCGTTGGACAGTATAAAATGCTGTGTGTTAGCAGTGCATGTTCTGGCTGTGTACAGACCATGACGGCGCCTACCTCATGGTGCTGACCCAGGTGGGATTCACAGTGGTGGAGATGGACGGGGAGAGGGAGTACCTCTCTCCATGCTGAGCTTGACCCCCCTCACCTTCGACATGACCCTCTACCAGGACTGGCCGTCTTACCATACTCGGCTGCAGAATCCAGCCGACGTGGACGTGCCGCTGATCCAAACGAACCTCATTGTGGTCGACGGTTCGGTGAGAGAGACGAGGCTGTTTGGTCGAAGGGGGTGATGGGAAGGGCTTTGTCGATCAGGTCTGGCTGCCCTGGGGGGAGGGGGGCAGTGAGCGATGTGTGCGGATGTAGAGGCTGTGTTTCCAATCATTGTAAACCCTTGGTATTTCTTTCTTTCTTTCTGCGCACGCAGACTGATGCTCCTGTGGACACTGCCTGTTTTGGCAGGCAGTGGAGTTTTGTGTGTATGACCTTTTTTTTTTATCCCGCCATTAAGGCAGCCATACTCCATCTTCGGGGAAGGTGCATGCTATGTGTAATGTGGCCTGCTCGTCCGAAAGTTGGTGATGGGATTTTACATGTGTGCAAGATGTTTTGCGTGCATTCACACACGGAACCTCGGTTTATAGTCTCATTCGAAGGACTGTATGGAGAATGGAGTCAGAACCAATGTTAACTCCGAGGAACAATCCCCCTGTACTGAAATTCGAACCCGCAACCCCAGGATCACGAGTCCGGTGCTCTACCAACTGAGCTATTCTGGCCTCCCAAACCCTTGGTATGAATACCAGCTCCATGTCCAAGTTATTCAATCGGTGATGGGCCTTGGTGTTGGGCGCCCTGGGTGGGTCGAACAGGAACCTGTACCACTGAATACCAGTGGAGTGACTGGGCAGCACTCTCTCCTGTGAGTGACCTCATGGAAACCAGACACGTGGATTTCTCTGCTGTTGACATTTAGGCACCTGGGGCAGAATAAAAAATGCTTTGTGTAGACTAACTTCTTGACTAATGACGGATCAGTCCAGTTTGTCTGTATGCTTATTCAATCTTCAGCTTCAACAAGGCAGTTTTCCGCCGTGTTTTCACCCTCTCTGTTGGTTTGTCCTTCAGTAAGATGTCACAGAAAACTAGAATCGGTGTGAAAGGGAACATGCGTGATATTTATGTGGATCTGGAATGAACTGGTGCTCTAGGATCACAGGGCAGGGTCATGAAATTGTCACCTTCAGATTGCTAGACGGGGCTTTTGTGAGAAACAAGGCGTGAATCTCAAAGGAGAAAGAAAAAAGGGTGTTTTAGACATATACTTTACGAACTTCAAAGAGTTATTGCAGACTGGGATTTACAAATGAAATCCACTGGGCAAAATGTTTCTTGAAGGTGGAGCTCAGAACTGCGGAAAGGAGGGGGGAGTGAAAGGGAGGGATATTCATTCATTCACTTCATAGTACAGATTAAGGCAGAAAACTGTAATGACACCACAGTTCAGTTGAGATGGTGAGGATTCAGTCGGACGGTGTGTATTTGTGTTATAGAGCTGGAAATAGATCAAGAGATAACCAGTACTGCTAAGGTCACTAAAGCATGGTGTAGCATTCCAAATTTAAGGGAAGCACTCGTACACAATGTGACAAGTCACGCTCGGTAGCACCTACCTCCATGACAAGTCAGACTATGCTAGCACTTTCAGACTCCCTTCGCTTTGCACACGACATGATGATGGACTAAGATGACGGAAATTTCACCAGTTATTGCGTGGTTTTGGCCTGACCTTCAGATCTGCATTATCATGGTTTTGTTCAAGCCACTGTTAGGTCCAGAAGCATTTTTGAAGAAAGAAAAAATTCAGATTTTTGTTGCACTGCATTTCATCATAAAGTGTTGCAGCGTAGCGTTGTCAACAAAATCATAACTTGCTACAATGAAAGCGTAGCACTTGGTGTGTCTAGACATACCGTGAATTCAGGTAGTGTTGGATGGAAATTGGCAGGACTGTTCGCACCATTTTCTTTTCTAGTTTTATCCAGGTATGATGAAAATTGGTACCATTATTTCTTTCCCAGGGACCTTTCATGAAAAGGTAATTTTTTTTTCTATATGTATTCCAGTGTGATGAATTGGTGGCATTTTAAAAAAATTCTCCAGATTCCTTTCGTAAAACGATGGAATGGAGCATCGGAGAGGATACACATCGCAGACATGCAAGTTAAGGTGGTACGAGTGGACCAGGTGACCAAGAACGTTTATTTCAGTGGTTTAGACCATGGTGCCCACCATTGTGGTCTGCAACAACCACCTGCAACGGTGCCGCCAGATCATGTCGGGCCGTGATTGGCAGCCTGCCAGTCTGGTTTTCCACCCAGCCAGGAGGTAATGGGCAAACGCATGCCGCAAATGCATATGCACTTGGACACATGTACATACACTCACTCGCTCTCTCACACACACACACACACACACACACACACACACACACGCACACACGCACATGCATGCTTGTACATGCACACACACACATATGCACATAACGCATGTGAACACATGCTCTGTGGTAGTAGTGCAGACCATGTTGACTAGGATTGAAGGTTTGATTGTACTTCGGGTTATTGTGTATCGTGTGTCAAGTCTCCCCATCATAAGCCCCCTACCCGAGAGCAGTTCTCATGTTTAGAGGCAGTGAAACATGATGGGCAAAGGATCCAAGAGTAGTCATATTTTTACTGTGGAAAAATCGTCTAATTCTTCCTGTTGCATTTGCTTATGGACAGTACAGACATTCTAAGGTAACCTCGGCAACTTTTTGCACTTACAATTTCATAAATCTAGTGAGATGATTCAAAAAGCTGCAAATATTTACAATCAGCTTTTATAGAAAATTTTGGAACACTTAAGTAAGTGTAATAGAATCATGAAGAAAGATGACCCTACATGTCAATTCCATATGGGGTATTTGGGAAGCTTCAAGTATTAAAACATGCTGTTTGAGAACAGCAGTATTTGCCTAGCTAAATGCCATTGTGAACAGGCAAAAGGCTTTGATTTTGCTTCTGTGGCCCTTTACAGTCGGCTGGGCTATAAGCAGCATTATCTCTCACTTGATTTGTCTTGAACAAATCAGTAGTAGTAATCAAAGTATACTGACTTCCATAAAAAAACGCGAAAAATTGAAAGGCTATTTTTCGGGTGAAAAGGGGTGAATATACAATATTGAACCATTGTGGCAAGTTGTTTGGTTCCAAGACTTATGTGCAGTGAAAAAATTGTGTGAGCAACACATCATTCCCGGCATTGGAGGGTCAACAAAAATGGCAAACTGGTTGCTGCATGTGAAGCACGTGCACACCATGCAGAGCAAAGTTAACCAGCGACAAGTACGCAGGCATGCAGCCTTTATAAAGCCGCGCTACAAGGTTCAGATAACGACTTGCATCTGAGCGCTACAGAGATGCCAAGACTACGAGCAGAGGAACGCAATCGTGCCCTAGGCCATCTGGAGGCTGGTGTGGATGCCAGGCAGGTCGCCAACATCTTTAATGTCCACATCTCAACCATCTATCGTCTGCAGCACCGCATGCGAGTCACTGGTACCACTAATGAGCGTCCCTGGCCAAGCCGTCCTCGGGTCACCACACCAAGAGAGGATCGCCATTTTGTTCGAACCCATCTGCGGGACAGGTGGCAAACAGCCGCTAACACTGCTCGACAGGTGCCTGGGAATCTCCAGCAACGAATCAGCCTCAACACTGTGCGGCGGCGTCTTCAGGAGAACGGGCTGGCATGTAGGCGTCCTCACAGAGGTCCGGTACTGACACCAAGACACCGGCAGAACAGGCTGCAGTGGGCACAAGCCCGAATCAACTGGCGCAGGCAGCAGTGGGGACGCATACTGTTCTCAGATGAGAGCCGTTTTTGTATTGACATGGCTGACGGTCGTGTCAGAATATGGCGTCGACCTGGTGAACGCTATGCTGACTCCTGTGTGGTAGAGCGGAACCCCTGGGGAGGCCCGAACGTTATGATATGGGGTGCAATTGGCATTAACCACGCCATAGGACCAGTCATCTTTCAGAACATTGGTCCTGGTCGCGGACAGGGTGTCAATGCACAGCGCTACATCCACCAGGTGCTCGGACCCCATGTCGTTCCTTTTTTTGCGCAACACCCAAACTGGACATTCCAACAGGACAATGCAAGACCACACACAGCCAGGGCCACCCAGCAATTTCTTCAGCATAACAACGTCAATGTGCTGCCCTGGCCAGCCCTCGGTCCCGATTTAAACCCAATAGAACATTTTTGGGATGAACTTGGCAGACGATTGGACCTCCTGCATCCACGACCAGCAACAGCGGCTCAGCTTCACCAGGCCATCGTCCATGTGTGGGCTGGTGTGCCAAGGGGACGCATCAACCACCTGGTCCACTCAATGAGCCGCAGGTGTCAAGCAGTTGTCCATGCAAATGGTGGCCACACACGGTTTTAGGACTTCAAGCTGGTTTGTCACGTGACCTTGGATTTTCCACACAGACAATTTGCTGATGACATTTTCACACATTACCGGTGTAATGAATCAAATCACGTTGAATTCTCCCTTCCACTCTGTACAATTGTGACCAATAAAATTCGCCCCTAACCTTCAGCTTGTTTTGCTTTCGCGTTTTTTATGGAAGTCAGTATAGTTGCAGAAATGTTACATTAAACAAAATTTGGTATCTTGAGGTTTAATACAACAAATTTTGATCTGAAGGAAAGAAAAACAAGATTTTGGGGTTGTCATAGGAGGTAAAATGAAAGTTACTGTTTTATCCTTGCGTTGTGTTGCACAGAATGATGTACTGGAACGACCTGACCTCGCGCACGCTAGGTGCCGCCTACATGGATGGTGCAGGGAAGACAACGGTGATGGAGAATGTGGATTCTGTGCCCAATGGGCTGACGATCTGCACTGTCCAGGATCGCCTGTACTGGATTGACCTTCGCCAGGTGGCGCTGTCCTCCACTATTCACAGTGTTAGACTTGATGGAAGTGACAGGTTAGTCATGTACGTTTCAATAGTCCAAAATCACATGCTTAAAGAATTACTCACGTGATTTGTGGTCAGATGTTTGGAAGTTGCCCATTATCCATATTGTCTTTATAAAAAAGAATTTTGCATAATTTCTGAGAGGAAAAAAAAGGCAATGTTTACTGTTTGAATATGAGTCCTGTGTATTTTAAGGTATTAGCATTTCCATCTGTTAAATAACCCCAAAGAAGGCTAATGTGGCTGAACATTTGAAGGCTGTATTTCCTTGAAAATTGTAGTTCAAATATCTTTGTTTCTTCTCTGAAAATTCAAAAAGTTGTACTTTTGAACTTACTGAGGACAAAAAGCAAGAAACAAACAAGTAGAGTGTTCTAACTACCATTAAGTTCTCGTAAACCACATTTAATGTCCACATTTGTATAAACCAGTGAAAGTCAAGTACCGGCGTTAACACAGCTTTTGTTATTGGGTGAAAAGTAGAAAGCATTATTAAACTAATCTTAAATAAATGTTAGCGAACCGCCCAGAGAACGTGGACAAACGAGTTACAAGACAAAACACGACGCGTTTCGACCTCTTAGGTCTTCATCATTCAACGCCTTCTTCCTTGCGCTGAAGCCTGAGCAATCTGAAGCGACCAAAGCTAAGTGAATTTTCGTTGTTTTATTCGTTTAATTATCACCAGATGAAGACCTAAGAGGTCGAAACGCGTCGTGTTTTGTCTTGTAACTCGTTTGTCCACGTTCTCTGGGCGGTTCGCTAACATTTATTTAAGATTTGTTTAGATTTCCGCCTGCAGTCGTCTCGCTTTGCAACTAGAATTATTAAACTAGTTTTGAAATGACTCGATCAAAAGATTGCTGGATTAGAGTTCCTTCAAGAATTAGAATGGTGTAGGAGAGGAGGATGTAGGGCATCCAACCGTCCCTCACCCTCACCTCAACCCCCTCGTGCCTTACCTCCATTCTTCCTCGCGCTACGCTTTGTTGTGAGAGTGACCGTAACCGTCCATCCCAATTTCAGATACACTGTGGAGAGCATTCCGCAGAAGATTCTGGTTTCCATGGACATGTTTGAGGGCTTCCTCTTCCTGACGGAAAAAAACTCGCATTCCCTGTACAAGATGTCGACCTTCTCCTCGCGCCCTGTTCTGGCTGAAATGCGTCGGATGGCGCAGGAAGTAAAGGACCTGCGGGTGGTACACAGTCCCCCAGACGGTGAGTGTGGATTGACGGCGGCCAGCCATCCTTCGAGTTGAGAGGTGTTCGATGTTTTAACATGGTAGCTGTGAGCAAACCATGTATGCATGCCTGCACCATTTTGTATCGTGTGAATTGACACATCAAGCCTGAAATTGTTGGTGTGAATGGGGTGCAGAGAAGAAACGAAAACTTGTAAACAGAGCTGAGGCTGGTTAGTTTGAACTACACCAAAAGCAGGCAGTGGAACATCTCTCGGAAGTCCACAATTAGTGAAGAATCAAGAATTAAAGAGGGTTGTGCAAGATAGATAACTCTAGCATAGATAAAGACCTCGCTGTTCAGGAGGGAAAAAAAAAGTTAAATGGGACAGTGTTGTTGGGAGTTCATTGTGATAAAACGAGAAGCAGTGTTCAGTCTTGTAGAAAAACTTGAAACAAATCTGTAGAAAGATTTTAGTGGAAAGTACTATGGCATGTGTAAACAGCAATATTCTAGAAAAGTTTTTAACAGAAGGTAAGTCTGAAAGACGAAGCGGCATGGATAGAAGTTCCAGAAAAGTCTGGGGAGCCTTTGTCAGGTCAGGCTGATAGAGGCGAAAGTTTTGCAGAAAAAAGCAGCTGGGCAGGAGCCTATGGTGGAAGGTTGTTCACTCAGTGGTGTTAACTAACACTTCTCTCCCCTGCCTCCAAATCATGTGTTGAAGTTATGGCTTGAGCAGGATGCTTATTTGTTTTGTTTTGTTTTGTTTGTTCACTGGCGAGCTTCAGTCTGAAAGAAACTACTCATTGCATCAGCTTTAACATTTAGTTGTGCACAGTTTTTGTCAAGTTTTCTTTCTGATAGTGATAGTGGTTTTGGAAATGGGTCAGATGTTGTTCCCCCCCCCCTCCCCCCCAGAGATTTGTGTAACAAGTTTTCATTTCCAGAGGCAGTTGAACTTGTGATTGGTGACAGATCTGACATTGACCATGTTTTTATGACAGTAGGACATCAGTGCAGTGGAACGGTTATAATTTTTTCCATTGATGTATTAGCTGATGGATGGTATAAACATTTTGTAAACTTGGGTAACTGGCACTTTATTTTTTTCATTTTAGAATTTAGTGACATTTTGGAAACTGCAGAAATTGGCAGGTAACTCGAAAAAGCCTGAGTAAAGATTGTTAGACATCATAAACTTGAAAAAATACATGTCTTGTCTACTTTGCTTATTTTGTGCGAGTCTGCTGAATTCTGAGTCCATGAGTAGTACATTGCCATTAAATCAATGGCCATTGGACAAAATCTGATCTTCCCTTGGAGCAAGGCTTGTTTCCCTGATATCTCACCGTGGTGTCTGGCTGTGTGTTAAAGTGACCAACCCGTGCAGCACCCTGGACTGCAGTGACCTGTGTATCCTGAGTCGCACGGGAGCAGCGTGCGTCTGCCCTCAACCCATTCTCTTCAGCCGCATAGTCGCTGGCTGTGTTCGCGGTCAGTGCAGGAGTTGTCTTTGTGTGTTTGTGTGTGTGTAGTGTGCTATGGATGTGGTTTATGAGTTATGCGCTTGCAGTTTTTTTTATGCATGCACATTGTGTGTGTGTGTGTCTAGGGGGCTGAGTGTGGGATAGCTTCAAGTAGCTGATTCATGAATGCATGCGAGCATAGGAAAACACAAATGATCCAGTGCAATGGATGGTGTAAAGGTAAAGTATCGGGTAAAAATGCATGACTAATGTGATAATCGTTGGTACTACAGTAAATGTTAACTCCAATCTTGTGTAGGAAGATGAGGTGCGTTTTTGTGTTTACGTGTTTTTTTTTGTAATGATTTATTTTTTTCAAAGTTTCTCATATGGCAGCTGTTCTGCTTCATCGATTTTCTTTCCACTTAGCTTAAAAAAGACGGCGCATTCTGAATGATTTTGGTTTTTCACCTCTTTCGTTAAAACTTCGAGCGCCTGTATCATTCCAGACAGGACCACCTCTCCTACCCCTCAGACCCCCAGTCCACCACACACCCCTGCCCCTCTTCCCCCCAGACCACAAAGTACACCTGCCCCAGGTCAGCGACCGTCCCCCTCCACACCCTCCACACAATGGAGCGACAATCGTCCTCTGGTTCCACCAAGCACCACCAGATTGCCCCCGTCGGAAGAGGAGCACCACCAGCCATCCCCTTCGTACGAGGCCTGCAGTGGATTCTGCCAGAACAGAGCGTTCTGTCGGGTGGCGAACGGAAAGCCTGTGTGCATGTAAGACCTCGTTTCATTGGATGACATGGTTTTGCGGGCTTCTCTCTAACAGACAATGGAAGGTTCAGAATGATAGAAATTCTCATAGCTGAAAAACTGAGATGGTGTAGAAATGTGTAGACAGCTTCAGGAGCAGATCACTCATGAAAAGATGGACAATGTAAATGGTGAAGAGCTGTGCAGACTATTTGACACACACAAAAAAAATTACTGATATTTTCATTGGACGGTAAAATGGTATAGAGCTGCACAATTTCAAGAACAGATCGGTAATCAAAGCATTGGAAGTTTAAATGGTGAAGAGGTGTGCAGACAAGTTCAGAAATAGATCGCCAATCAAAACATCGGAAAGTTTAAGTATGGAGGAGGTGCGCAGACAATTTTAAGAAATAGGGTGATAATTAAAACACTGGAAGTTTAAATCGGAAGAGATGTATAGACAAATAAGAAATACTGGTCGCTGCTTTATTTGCTGGGTTGGGTTTCCCCCAAATCCGTCTAATTATTTGGAAAATGTGGGTGTGTATTTTGTTAAAAGCAGTGTTATATATGCATGACGTGGCTCAATTTTCTCGTCGGTCAAAAAAAAACTTGTTTCCAGTCATTGTTTGTTTAGTGATGGGCCTGATGCTATGCCTGATGGGATGCAAACCGGTCACCTGTAACGTTGCACAGGTGCAGTCTGGGGTACAGAGGTCGGCGATGTGAGGTGCCGATTCCCACTGCAGGTGGTGCTGTTTCCCAGGACAACGTTGTGGTCAACGCTACCAACCACACCACCCCCTCCACCCAGTCAGCGCCCATGTCGAGCAGTATGGGCACGGGTGGGGTTGTGGCCATCGTCATGGTGGTCCTGGTGGCCGTGGGAGTGGCTGTCGCTGCTTTCGTCTTTTACCAAAAGAAAAGGTAGACAAGAGCCTGGCTTTGAAGGGGCTTGCGTATTGGGGGGGAGGGGGGGGGAGGAAGGGGGGGGATTTTTTTTTGGGAGGGGAGGAGGCAGGGGCAGCCACCTTTTTGCCAGGAAAAAAATGAATGGAATTTAAATGAGTGATGTGTGGTGATGGTAGCTGGGCTGGAAATGCAGGGGGGGGGAGGGGGGGGGGGAGGGGTAGCGGAATTGCAGGTGAAAAGGGGAATGTGTATGTGGGATAGAGAATGTATTTCAAAACTGCATTTTGTTGTTGGTCAAAATTTAAATGCGAGATGCCATGCTGACCTACACCTTGTGGGCATTTCCACAGGAGAAAAAAGCTGTGGCCGAAAACGTTGCTTGTTCCTTGTTGGTGGAAAGAAACATTGCAGTTTAGGACGGTGCCAGAGTTGTGTTTGAGTATTTGTTGAATGTGTTACAACAAATTTTACAAGGAATTGTTTTTGCTCCTTCGTGGAAAATCATTGCAAATGTATGTTTTTACATTTGCTCTGCCTTTTTATCTTTTCATTTTTGACTGATATTGTGTGAAAATGAACTTGAGCTTGATCAAAATAGAGCAGAGTAAAGGATCTTGATCAGCTCTGCACTGTAGTGTGTAGTTGGACTTTTTAAGTGATGGTTGTATTCACATTTCATCATCAGACATGATGAAAGGATTTAAGAATAGGGTCTAGTGCACATGGCTTAGCAGATGCCTGGCTTACACATTAGCCCAGCATGCTGGTCAGACCTTTGGGGTCTACCCATCATTGTCTAGCAATATCTTTAGGGAGGAGTGGGGAGGGGGGAGGTTGTGTGCGTGTGTGTGTGTGTGCGATTGTGTAGGTCATTTGCTTGGAATGGCTTTTCAGAAGATGACAGTTGTTACTGATCATTGAGTATTGGAATTATCAAAATAAGAATTATCACATTGACAGTCAACAAGATGTATCTACTGGGGCGCTGGAAGATGTTAGATGTATGGTCGAGGTAGTCAAGTCATTGACTGATCAAAATATTGGCAACCTGCTCGGTGAATAAACGACTGACCCATCCTGGTTGTGTGTTGCAGGACTGACAAAGATAATTGGCCGTCCGCCCTGCGTTTTATTACAGGACTGACAATAAAGATAATTGGCCGTCCGCCCTGTGTTTTATTACAGGACTGAAAGATAATTGGCCGCCGCCCTGCGTTTTATTACAGGACTGACAATAAAGATAATTGGCCGTCCGCCCTGCGTTTTATTACAGGACTGAGATGTTGATACATGACCTGCCATCTTTGCTTATAGCACATAATTGGCCATCCGCCCTGGTTTTATTACAGGACTGAGATGTTGATACATGACCTGCCATCTTTTGTTTATAGCACATAATTGGCCATCCGCCCTGTGTTTTATTACAGGACTGAGATGATGTTGATACATGACCTGCCATCTTTGCTTATAGCACATAATTGGCCATCCGCCCTGCGTTTTATTACAGGGCTGAGATGTTGATACATGACCTGCCATCTTTGTTTATAGCACATAATTGGCCATCCGCCCTGCGTTTTATTACAGGACTGAGATGATGTTGATACATGACCTGCCATCTTTGTTTATAGCACATAATTGGCCATCCGCCCTGTGTTTTTTACAGGACTGAGATATTGATACATGACCTGCCATCTTTGTTTATAGCACATAATTGGCCATCCGCCCTGCGTTTTATTACAGGACTGAGATGTTGATACATGACCTGCCATCTTTGTTTATAGCACATAATTGGCCATCCGCCCTGTGTTTTATTACAGGACTGAGATGATGTTGATACATGACCTGCCATCTTTGTTTATAGCACATAATTGGCCATCCGCCCTGTGTTTTATTACAGGACTGAGATGATGATACATGACCTGCCATCTATAACACATAATTGGCCATCTGCTCTGCATTTTATTACAGGACTGAGATATTGATACATGACCTGCCATCTATAGCACATAATTGGCCATCCGCCCTGCATTTTATTACAGGACTGAGATGATGTTGATACATGACCTGCCATCTATAGCACATAATTGGCCATCCGCTCTGCGTTTTATTACAAGACTGATGTTGATACATGACCTGCCATCTTTGTTTATAGCACATAATTGGCCATCCACCCTGTGTTTTTTTTTACAGGACTGAGATATTGATACATGACCTGCCATCTTTGTTTATAGGACATAATTGGCCAGCCGCCCTGTGTTTTTTTTTTTTACAGGACTGAGATATTGATACATGACCTGCCATCTTTGTTTATAGCACATAATTGGCCATCCGCCTTGTTTTTTTACAGGACTGAGATATTGATACATGACCTGCCATCTTTGTTTATAGCACATAATTGGCCATCCGCCCTGCGTTTTATTACAGGACTGAGATGTTGATACATGACCTGCCATCTTTGTTTATAGCACATAATTGGCCATCCGCCCTGCGTTTCATTACAGGACTGAGATGATGATACATGACCTGCCATCTATAACACATAATTGGCCATCTGCTCTGCGTTTTATTACAGGACTGAGATGATGTTGATACATGACCTGCCATCTTTGTTTATAGCACATAATTGGCCATCCGCCCTGCGTTTTATTACAGGACTGAGATGATGATACATGACCTGCCATCTTTGTTTATAACACAGACTGTGTTGATAACCGACCTATCACACCCTGGTTTGTATCGCAGGGCTGAGAGACGCTGTTATGCGGGGGTAGAGTTCAGGATGGAGAGCGACGAGGCGTCTCTGGTGCCTGGAAATGGCCACGGTGATGTGAGTGAGCAGTTTGATCTCCTCCAATGTTGTTAGGATGCATTGCACAGAGGACGGATGGTTACATTTAGCGTATGCCACCGACGTTCCTTCCCATTTTCACTTTGGCATGGTGGTACTTGTCTTGCTACTATCGTGCTGTGTGTGAATAAAAAAGACAACCAAAAAAAAATCCCTTCAGTGAATGTGGATGTAATAATGAGAGATGATGTTGAATTATTGGACTTATTCCCAGGAAATGAATCGGATACTGGATAGAAATACATTCAGATTGGTGTTCAAAACTTGAACACCACATTGAATCGGTGCTTTACCATTTCTTAACAATGACAGTGTTGTCAAAAGGCAGCCTTTTTTTGATTGTGAAGTCTGTTCTTGATTCAAAACCTTGCTACCTAAGTGGGGTGATTTGCTCTGTAAACCGGACTAGGTGCGGGCGATTTGCTTTTAAACTTGACTAAGTGGGAGTGATTTCCCCCTTTTTAGGTGTGACCAAGTGGGGGCAATTTCCATTTGAAGACATGACTTGGCAGGGGCATTTCCCTTTTTTAAACATGACTAAGGCGATTTCCTTTCTACACATCTAAACTAGGGCGATTTCCATGCAAGACATTGCAGAATGGGAGCAGTTTCCTTTTTAGACATGACCAAGGGGAGTGGGGTGATTTCAGTTTTAGACACAAGGACAGAATGGGGTAGATTGTTTCAGACAGTAAAGGGTGGGCTGTGGATTGTTTCAAAATGGGGTAGATTGTTTCAGACAGTAAAGGGTGGGCTGTGGATTGTTTCAGAATGGGGTAGATTGTTATGGGACAGTAAAGGGTGGGCTGTGGATTGTTTCAGAATGGGGTAGATTGTTGTGGGACGGTAAAGGGTGGGCTGTGGATTGTTTCAGAATGGGGTAGATTGTTTCAGACAGTAAAGGGTGGGCTGTGGATTGTTTCAGAATGGGGTAGATTGTTTCGGACAGTAAAGGGTGGGCTGTGGATTGTTTCAGAATGGGGTAGATTGTTTCAGACAGTAAAGGGTGGGCTGTGGATTGTTTCAGACTCTGTAGACACTGACAGAGTGGGTTGTCCCTTCCTGCAGGACTTCTACTACTGCAAGTGGGACCTGGACGGCAGCGTCCTGGACAGTTCTGGCAGCTCTAACGACTCGGCTGTCTACAGCAACGCCAACAGCCCCACCCCCATCTACAACCCCACCCCAATCTTTAATCCCTTCAACCACCCCCAGGCCTGACTGTGGAGAAAAGAGGCGGAAGACTTGCATCTGGAGTTGTCTGGCGTCTTCTGTGCGAGGGACAAGGACATGGCTACCACAAATGAGCACTGGCTTTATTTCATTTCATCCGTGTAATTTTTTCCTCATCTGTGTTAATTACTAAAACCATGATTGTAATTGTGTGGAAGGTCTTATGTCAAACACTGGCTGCTTGGGTCTTTATTTAACACCTTATTTAAGTACTGGACTTGTGGCGCTTCCAACTTCTGGGGAAGGTGGGCAGACTTGATGTGTTAATGCAGTTTTTCTCATCTTAGTCACATATTCATCAGGCAGGTTTTTATATGCTATGTACTGTTCATTTTGTGTACTAATATGTTGGCAATGACAATCTCTGGTGTTACAACATAAAAGAATGTTTGAGTTGATCTGCCTCACATTCAGTTATGTGGATGTACAAAGTTATGTTCTTCAGCTCTGTTAGCAACATTGTTACATTGAATCGGTGCACGCTCAACTACCTTCAACCTGTATATTCTTACATGTTTGAACCTAAATATCCTTAAAACATATTTGAAGACTTTGAAACTTGTTATGCTTTACTGTTGCTAGATGTGTTGTATTGATTCCAGTATTGATTTGATGCACTTCTGGTGTTGGTTTTTGTTTTTTGTTTTGAGGGAGGGCACGGAGCATTTGTCATTGCTGGGAACATTTCTTACAACTCAGCATTTTTGTTGGATAAGTATATGTAAAAATATATTGGATCTTTCTTGGATATGGTCATGGAAGCCTCATCTCTATTCATATTTTGCCTTGATATGTCTTGCTTTACACTTCTGTGTTGAGAGTTGACTTCAACGGAGTGGCAGCCTGAGATGGCCCTATGCGGTCGGCTCAGCTACAAGCATAAATCAAATTGCACTTCTTCCCCGAAGTTGGAGTATGGCTGCCTTAATGGCGGGATAAAAAAACGGTCGTACACACAAAACTCCACTCCCATTGTTGGAGAGATGGGATTAATCCTTGCCTGTTATACAGGGAGTGTCCGCAGGAGTATCAGCCTGCGTACACAGAAGAACAGAAATTACACATCTAAGGTTGAATCTTTATACCGCTGATGTGCGTTTTTATTTTGTTGCCTATCCCTTAGTATAGCCATTACAGAGTTGTGATTTTTACAGCAAGTTACTTGCTTCCAATTGTTTTGTTATGAAGGTTTAAGTGTTTGTCAAAGAATTGCATGTGTGTTATGAACTATTCATCTCTGTGGCTTGTTGTGTACAGTTCAAGAAGTAATATATGATAATTGAAAAGCATGAACAAACACAGTAACTAATATATCACTGCATTTGGTCTATCGATGCATGCATTGTTCCTGTGTCCATTGTGATGGACAGCAATAAAAGTGAAATGGATTAGTCTTTGAAATGCACTGTTTGTATGGGGTTGTGGTGCGAAATGAAATGGTGCCGACCGTTAACAAGTATGATGGTTCTTCCTGTAAGTCAAAGACATTGTTTTTGGAGCACAGCAAATGAAATGGTGCCGACCGTTAACAAGTATGATGGTTCTTCTATAAGTCAGACATTGTTTTTGGAGCACAGCAAATGAAATGGTGCCAACCGTTAACAAGTATGATGGGTTAGATAAGATAAGATAATGTTGCTTATAGCCCAGCCGACCGAAAGGGCCATATCAGGGCTGTCACCACGTTAAAATCAACTCACCAGTCAAAAAAAAAAAAAAAAAAAAAAACCCTTTCACACATCTCGTTAAATGACATCGTCTACAAACGCACCAGAAACTTTTGTTAAAAATCTTCTGCCGTAAAATCTTAAATCGGATGAAAAATGTTAATCTCTCTCAAAAACTCGAGGATCACATCAGGCGGGACATCCCTGAACAGGATCTCATGGACTCAAGCCGCCGTAAAATGTTTGGTGTCTCACATCGTGCAAGTCCCAACACTCAAAAAGAATATGTTTCATTTTGTTGAAGGCTCATGCAATGGAATAGCACCACGGAGCTTCTCACACTTTAAAAAGGTAAAAATGTGTAAAATGCTCAATGCCGTTGCAGCCGCCCAGAACCGTTTCCTCTTATACGACCTCCCGACGTGGAAGGGAGGAATCCTTTAAGTTTTGACGGATCTGAAAGAGTTTGTTTACACATCTGGGTGGTTCCCAATCCTCCTGCAGAGTACACTCACATAATACGTAATTTTTTGGTTTCACATCTGAGCAGGGAAATAAGTAGTATGACATTTATTCTTCTCTTGTGGCGTTCTGGCGCTAAACGAGTACAACCATTTCGTTCCCCGGCCGAGCTCCGAAACAAGACCAGGAACCCAAGCAAGAGTAATGATGTAAACCGTCCGCCTTCAACTTACTAAACAGTTCGAAACAAAAAAAAAGATCTGATGCTGAAAGATGCGGCAGCTATGGCCTCCAAAGCTGACAGCGAATCCCGACAGAACCAGAAAAGTCCCACTTTGAAAATTGAGATTATCTCAAATCCAAAACCCAGAGCAGTAAGTTCATCAGAATCGACAGAAGCATCTGAATGAATATGTACCAACAGTTCTCTGAGAAGGAGCCCTCAGGGCAATAGGCTGCACAGGCCACTCCCAACATCAGACTTGGAACCGTGTCTGGTGAAAACTTTTTGACAGGATGGAAAATTTCAAACGAGCTCAGCAAACAATGCCTTGTACGCCCAGAGAGCTGGTAGACTACTTTACGAAAAGCTGCAAATCAAAACGAATCTCTGGCGAGAAAAAGGCCACGGGAGGTGATCCGGAAACTTGGAAAATCAGATCCTACACCAGGTCTAGACCTGCATTCCGCACGTGAGCTGCATACGAAGACCAAACGCGGAATATCAATTAGGGTAGTTTTTCAAACATACTTTGGGGAACGAGGGGGGGGGGGGGGCAAAGACACAGTCTTATGGCAGGGTTTCTGGTCCGAGAACAGTCTGATAAAATTAATCAAATAACAGATTCACAGCCTGTGGATGGACATAGAAGGTTCACCCGCTCTCTGCGTACCGGCATGTACACAGGTGGTGGTGCGGACGGTCCAATCCAGAGACGAAGCCCTATGATTGTAGGATAGGGTCCAAGAGTTTGAATGTAAGAGATCGTGCAGAGCCGTACACACACACAACCTCAGTCCAGTTTTGGAACGACCAGGTCCTCTGTAGAGGTGCATGCCAAGTTTTCGCCTTATCAGCGCCAGTCGGTGTGCGCTACTACCCGCAGAATATTCAGTGCATTTCTAGGCAAAGCTGGGGGATAGTTTTTGAATGTGGCTGAGAAAGTTAATTTCTGGCAAAAATGACTCCAGAAATTTGGCCTCTTTAACAGCTGGAATGGGCAGATTTCCCTACTTGAAGTACAGGATCTTGGAAAAAACTGACGGAAAATTATGGAAGTGAATACACTGTGTCTGTTGTGGCGAAAAAAGGTAAACCTGTTATCATCCGCCCACCGAGTGGATTTTATCCACGCAAAGCTGAGCCTGCGCTGACACGTCGGAATACAGGCTTCCTTTCGCATAGACAGCGAAATCACCACAAACAATGAGGCAGTCTGAACCCTGCTGGACTGATTGAACAATGTTGTTTAATCTAAATACTAACAGAGCAGGCGACAGTAATGCTCCCCTGTGGAACACCCAACTCCTGCTCGAGGACATCAGAGAGATGTGGTGCCACCCGACCGAAACTGTAGTTCTGGGCCTTATCCAAAAATTTTTATGGGAAAAGCGGAAGATGACCTCGAAAACCCAGATCTGTGGAGATCAGAAAGTATCCCCGACTTCCAGGTGTATCGTAGGCTTCTCCAATTCGAAGAAAATTCCAACAGCATGCTGTTTGTTCAGAAAGGGCGTTCCGAAGTGTAGATTCCAGACGAATCAAATGGTCCAACCGTAAGTATCCTATGTTTGCGGAAACCACACAGTTCTTATCGCCAAAAAGGCCATCGTTTCCTCCTCCCCGTTTCCACATGAGACCTAGCTTTGACCATTTTCTCCATCAATTTACAGACACAGGCTGTCCAAGAGCTATGGGACGGTAGTTTGCTGGATTAGAAAATCTTTCCAGGTTTGGGGATGGAATAAATGAGGTGTCTTTTCGCCAAGAAGTGTGGAAAAAAACCCTGTAGTCCCACACATGGTTGTATACCTTGTGCAGGATGTTCAGACTTTCCTTGCGAATGAATGTTTTCAATATCAACAGTTGAAATGGATTTCATCTATACACTGGAGAAGGAATCGCTACAAAGAAGTAAGGCAGATTTTCAATCTCGTTTAACGTGAAAGGGAATGATTGTAGACTTCCATGTTGTCTGACGAAAAAATAGCAGGGTGATGTTTTCTTTAAGGTTTTATTTTTTGACAAAAGTGGCTGATTTGTTAGAAGATGGAGAATTCTTTTCAATGGTTGAAGTCCAGCAGATTAGCACTGCTTTTTTTCTCTGTTATTAAAGAGTCAGCAAACTTGATGATGTGTTCACAGTGGGACAGGTGGTTCTTTACCCTTTTGATTTTTTTAATGGATGTACCACACTTTTTTCTCAGAAGTTTCGATTCAGGCCATGGAGCAAAGCCCATCTCCAGGACCGACGTTTACTGATTTTAGAAAGTGTCTCGATTTGGCATGGATTTCTGATGGGCTTCGACGTTGGGACCCGAAGGTCTTGATGGAACACCTGACCTGAGCCGTTTTCTAACTTATGGAAATTTGTTGCAGTCTGAATCGAACCAGGGTGTTTTTGGCCATTTGAAGTTTATCGAAGACACTGGAATACAAGTTTAGCACACTTGATCACAGTATGTTCGACAGTGATTCAGTCGTGTGTCAGGACCTCTGAAGAAAGATTCAGTTGTCCAGGAATTCATTTGAAATAATTGCTGCAAATAGAATCCCATTTGCTTTCTTATAATTAGATGTATTGAGAGACAGAAGACGTGATCAGTTAATACAGGTTGTAGAAGGACAGGGAAATGGCACTACCGTGCAGATCGTCGTGGACAGACCACTCATAGTCCAGGACCAGCGAGGGGTCACAAACCGAAAATCTAAACACGAAAGTGAACCAGTGGAAGAGTGGAGTAAGTTGCAGATCCGTCGATCAGACAACCAAATCCTAAATCCGAAAGGACATCCTCAATTAGCAGCCCTCTGGATGACGTACCGACACGTACCCCAAGTAGATTGTGACCGTAAAGTCCCCAACATCAAAAAAGGTCGAGGAAGTGTTCTCTAATCATACAGACAAGGTCCTGACGACAAACCCGGGACAAGAAGGTGGCAGACTAATGGTAACAGATTGGTCACAGTCTTGTGGAGAGTGACATCTCACAGCCACAGCCTGACGGAGAGTGTAGAACAGAGCGACAGGACAATACAGCAAAGTTTTGTGTAGGAGAAGGCAACACCGTCCCGACAGTCCCAAACGAGGATGGTTGTGCAAGTTTTTAAAAGAATAATAAGCCAGAAAGAGTAAAGGTCATCTGGCTTTGACTTTGAGTATCTTGAAGAAGCCACCACGACGGAAGGTTTATAGATTGACCCAGAAGATGCAGCTCCTCCAAAGTTGGAATTTAGTCCACGGATATTCCATGGAACCTTAGTACTATACACATGGTGCAGAGGGCGAAAAGGTAGAGAGCTCAGGTCATCTCCTCAACGTCTGTATGCTAAAGGTGTAAATTTATTTAGGTTTTAGTAACTGGCTGTTGTTGGGTCTCGACCTGTCTGGGCAGACTGCCAACAGGAGAAGGTCTGGATTTGGGAGATGGTGGATGTTTCTTCCTCATCACCACCACCTCCACTACAGGTTGAACTCCCTTGCCCGCACGGGCACTGGACAGAGGAGATTCGAGGTGGGGGTGCTGGTATTTTTTTTAATCTGCCCAGCAGCAATGGATGTAGACTGCTGGCAGGTCTGATGGGTGGCGATTTTTTTTGCCTCCCCCAGGGGCAATCCTTTGGGTGTTGAGATGTGGTGGACCTGCTTCCGACAGAGCTAACAGTTTTTCCTTAGAAATGTCTACGAAAACGTAAAGTTATCAGTCGACAGCAGACTGTCCGAGTTGGAACAGTAGGAACATTCTTTACGGCCGAAGCATACGAAGAAGGCTGTCGTCGACTATGACATCCCACAACCAGTTTACCGGCTTCAAAAAAGGAGATCTTTATCAGTTTTAAAACTCTTTGTATAGCATATTCCTGAATCCAAAGAGGACAGTTTCGGAAGAGAGGGATGGTCGCCACCGCAGTTTGAGCACAATGTGCCGATCTTTACACGGCCCATCATGGGTTGCCTAGCAAGCAAATACGCACAGTCCTCCTTCCCCGAACAACGGTCTCTGACATGGCCAAACTTTCTGGCATCTGAAGCACCTCAACGGGGACGGAACTTGTATAACGAACCCGGCCAATCAGGTAGCCTCTTTGATGACCGGAAGGCAGCACAGGGTTGCAGATTGTCAGAAAGAAAGGGTGTTGGTGTCCACTCTATCTGTCACCCTTCTTTACTGTCACCCTGCTTAACCTCCGACACCCCTGGGGACGCCAGCTCCCTTATATTGATCTCTGTCCTGCTGAACACCTGAAAAATCCCTGCAGCGAATCACTTACTCCTTTCGATGAATTTAACTGTTTGTGGGGAGTTCGCCCTGATCTCCCTGTCCACAAGCTTTTTTGCCTTCAGCAGCTGTTCAGATTGTTTTCGTCTGTGATTTACATTGAATAAGAAACGACCGTTCCTCAACCCTTGATGGACCGAGGGTTCACCTGCTAAGCCTTGAAAGCCCTTTTGGATATCAAAATGGCTCAAAGCCTGAAAGGGGTTCTTTCCTTTCTCCGTTCCTTCCATAACCGCGCCAGGAAGCCCATAAACCATGTCTTCTGTCGTACCTCCATATCCGAAGCGCTGTCAAATCGAAATCCCCTGAATAGGGATGCTGCCATTCCTCTTTTTGGGGGATTGTTTTTGAAAAAGCCATGTTTAAGTTTATTATATTTCATCCCTCCCTTACTCAAACACCCCACCTGGAGTCCACCTAAAGGGGGCCATGTCCAAGAAACCAATTGTCTTGACCCCTTCAGGCTTTCGGAGAGATATACGACAACCAGAAGCCACCAACCTATCCCCCCCTTAACATGCTCAACTCCCGGGGACAGAGAGCTGAGCACTGCAGGGGTACATGGCCAGCAGGGGAACTGCCTTTCTTGAGCCGAATTAGTACACCCGTCCCAAGTGTAACTCCCCTGTCTATGAGAGGTCCGAGCCAAAGTGATGTGTTGAAGCGCTGGCCCTCTCAATCACCAGGATCTCATCTACCCCTCCGACACAGGTCGCGAAAACCGCACGGCAAACACGGCGGATCCAAAATGAGACCACAGAGAGAAAATGAGTGTAGGAAAGAAGAACTTGAAGGGGAGACGAAGATAGGAAAAGGGCCAAATAAGGGAGGCAGAAACAAGAAAAGGAGAAAGGCGGGTTACTCTTAGTCAGGATCCTCACCCTTAGCCTATCTGACATGGGAAGCCCTACCAGGGCATCAACTCCTTACCACGTTACGCTTAGGCCATACAGCATCTTCACCTCTCAGCCTACAAGCAGTGTGAAAAAACCAGCCTATCTCCCAAGTATTGATGCCCCCGCCAGCAAAGCCTAAGGGATCACTGGACCGCGCAAGCCCTCCGACCACGACAAGGTCGCAACCCCCCCGGAGGGAAGTATGAATGGTTCTTCCTATAAGTCAGACATTGTTTTTGGAGCACAGCAAATGAAATGGTGCCGACCGTTAACAAGTATGATGGTTCTTCCTATAAGTCAAAGACATTGTTTTTGGAGCACAGCAAATGAAGTAATGGCTGCACAAATATAGAAAAGATTTCCCTTGTCAGCATCTTGCCCCATAAGGTCAATTATTGTGTTAGTCTTGAAGTTAAAGTAGATGTTAATGATTAGAAACTAAGATTGCTTAAACTTGATTCTCATCTTACCTATATCTACAGATAGGTACTTCCAACATCTGAAACTTCAATGCATTTGATAGGAAGAAGCTACTGGAATAGTCCTGTTGTAGTCAACTGTAAAAACGCCACCAAGTGTCAACCTGTTGAACTCGATGTATAACATCACAAAGGGTATACCTGTTGTAGTCAACTGTCTAACATTACAGTGTCTATCTTCAAACCATTTATGAACATTTGAACACGGATTTCAGATGGAACGGCAAACACGCTGCACCTGAAATGGTAAGATCAAGCAAAACTCTGTTAAAATGTTTATTGATACGTTTCTTAAAAGCAGGAATAAGCGCCTT
The DNA here is from genome assembly GCA_018398815.1 of Conus ventricosus. Lineage (NCBI taxonomy): Eukaryota > Metazoa > Mollusca > Gastropoda > Neogastropoda > Conidae > Conus > Conus ventricosus. Next base: position 35,361,018 of record CM031625.1, read on the forward strand.
CAGACAGCCAAAAGTCCACCTCTCAACTTGTTCTCATTAATTGATCCCAGATGCTGCCCTCATAGTCTGCTGCTATTAAGAGCGCTTATACAGCATTTGCCCTCATAGACTGACGGCCTACCTGGATAGAGCCAACTGAAGAGCTGCCTGCTCGTGCGTCTTTCAGTTTCCCATATCATTCAGTTAATGTTGGCCACTCAATTTTGTCATTCTGTCAATTTTTTGTGCAGAGTGTACGCTACATCTGACACGTCCATACCGATGACCACATGGCCTTCTCTTCCGTTAAGTTGGTGATGGGGCTTTATCTGTGTGCAAGAGTTCATGCTTGCATTCACACATGGAATCATGGTTTATAGTCTCATTTGAAGGTGTGTTTTTTTTTCGGGGAAAAGAGTTGGAACTAATGTTAACTCGGAGGGAAAATCTCCCTATACCGAAACGACCAGTTGGAGATTTGAACCAGCACTCTCAGGGTTACAAGGTGGGTGCTCTATCAGTTGAGCTATTCTGGCCCCCTGCCAGATAAAGGCATTGTTCAGACAATGGCAATAGGTATTCAAAAGCCTTTGCAGCTGTGACAAACGTCCACAATGCCTGTTTCCAACTTCCCTGTTTTCTTTCACATTGTAAATATCAATTTAAAAAAAAAAAAATTCTGTCCTTCATATCTCTATTGACATCTTTTGTCGTACTATGTGGTGTTAAATTCTTTTTTTTATAAGACCTATCAAAATGATGCAAATGGCAAGCTGTTTGATCTGTCAGACACCAAATGCCGACTCTCTTCGCGTTCAATCGGCGAGGCATGCAAATAAAGATACCACGGCAACAATGCTTATGAAAAAAAACCCAGAAAATTCAACGCTCTTTACAACTTTGACACCAGCTTGCACAGGCCTTTGCTGTAGAGCAGCGAGGCATTTTCATGGCTTAGTTACTGAAATCGGCTTAAGTCCAGTCCCTGAAAATGTAGTTCCCAAGGCATTTTGCTCAAAGGCATGTGGAAATAGTTCTGATTTGGTCCAAGTTTGAGGACTCATAATTTTTTAAGAAATCGTTGGGGGTGTCATTTAGTTTGTGAGCTTCCCTGAATGTATATGAAAGTTGAAAAGCAAAAGCACCAAGTATGAGATCTCTGTGGCTTGCTATGCATGTGTATAATTGAACTGACAATTTTTTGTTTTCTAACATTTTTCTTTTCTTTTTGCATAAACAATGACACATATAAACACCAGCAAATTTGACAAAGTACATATGCAACTGCATAAATCAAAAAAACATTTCTACACTTACAAAGTTCTGTATATCATTCCAAGAGAGGTGGATATATATGCCATCGTGCAAGTGAGTTATTCTGAGACGTATCTATACGACTGGCATGTTTTTCAAATTTCATATCTTCTTTTTAGATATGAAGTATATTGTTGGAATTGAGGTTGTTTACTTTCAAACTTACATTTGTTCACCGAAAACTTCAGCTAGCAGAAGTCAAATGTGCTGTCTGCCTTATAATGGTCATCACATCCAAATGAAACTATCTTTTCTGTAAGTGATAAGTCTGAGTTGGTACACTTTTCGTGAAAATTGACAAAAATTTGTTTTTGAAAGAATTTTTTAAAAATTAAAAAAAAAAAAAACCAAAACAAATCACAAGTTTCTTGTTTATTGTGATACAGACTCCTATCATTAACTCATTTCCATCAGGATGAGGTAATCTACCTAAATATACCCCCCCCCCCCCCCCCCCCCCCCCACCACCAAAACATTTGTAAAACACATGTTATAAAATTCTTTTGGAATTCCCGAAGGCAGTCAGACAGCCGGCATGTAGTTGGGATCCAGGTAGTTGTACTGACTGGCGGTGTCCTTGTTGCTGAAGTTGAGGTAGTCCTGGTCCTGTAGGGGCTTGTTCCACGTCCTCTTCACTGGACGCATGCGGTGACTGGAGTTGTGACAGCTCGTCTCGAAGGAACCCATTCTGGAAACGGGCATTGTCCGGTCAGCCAGAGTCACAGGATGACATCATCAGTACAACAAGCATCAAACAGATGGAATCTGTGTTCCAAAGTGTCAAAATGCATAGTTATGCAACCACATATTTAAGAGAATTTTAGAAAGTATACAACACAAATCTAGACGGTTCAAGTCGATGTATAGATCAAGTGTCGATCAACAAAATTTAAAAGTGTTTTTCGACGCCAAGAAGTCATCTGACCCTCGCACATTCATCACAATCAATAAAGCAAACTGAACGATAGGGTTCGTCAGAAGAACACTGTCATACCTGGATTAAAACATCTTTAGCACATTTTTCCAAGGTTTGATTAGACCTCTCTTAGAACACCAAATCCTAAACAGTGTTCACTGAAACTGTTCAAAGATGAGCAAAACTGCTGAAGTAATGTAATGTAATGAACTGTTATGAAAGACTTGAATTAACCATCATTCTCTGCTGAGTAAACTATCGAGAGGCAATTTGATTGTGACCCACAACATGTTCAGTGGTTTTGATGAAATGAGCAATGACAGTACTTGTTTACCACCCAGCCGTAAAAAACCAGGGCATCCCCATCATTAGCTCCTGTACAGTGTCCTGCTCCTCTGACCTCACTGGGAAGAGAGACAACAAAAAATATTTATAAAAAAACACACCGCGGTTACAATGAATGTTAACAGCTCTGCATGCACATCCAGATGCAAGTCTCATTCTCAAGGACCTTCATGGCTTACAAATGGGGAGGGGGGCTGAAATCTCACAGACCATGGACTATACTAACCCTACCTTAATCGCAAGAGGAGGTAACACCAGCACAGACCTGTCGAAGTTCAAACTCTGCCCTAACTACAAGAGGAGGTAACACCAGCACAGACCTGTCGAAGTTCAAACTCTGCCCTAACTACAAGAGGAGGTAACACCAGCACAGACCTGTCGAAGTTCAAACTCTGCCCTAACTACAAGAGGAGGTAACACCAGCACAGACCTGTCGAAGTTCAAACTCTGCCCTAACTACAAGAGGAGGTAACACCAGCACAGACCTGTCGAAGTTCAAACTCTGCCCTAATCACAAGAGGAGGTAACACCAGCACAGACCTGTCGAAGTTCAAACTCTGCCCTAACTACAAGAGGAGGTAACACCAACACAGACCTGTCGAAGTTCAAACTCTGCCCTAATTACAAGAGGAGGTAACACCAGCACAGACCTGTCGAAGTTCAAACTCTGCCCTAACTACAAGAGGAGGTAACACCAGCACAGACCTGTCGAAGTTCAAACTCTGCCCTAATTACAAGAGGAGGTAACACCAGCACAGACCTGTCGAAGTTCAAACTCTGCCCTAATTACAAGAGGAGGTAACACCAGCACAGACCTGTCGAAGTTCAAACTCTGCCCTAACTACAAGAGGAGGTAACACCAGCACAGACCTGTCGAAGTTCAAACTCTGCCCTAATTACAAGAGGAGGTAACACCAGCACAGACCTGTCGAAGTTCAAACTCTGCCCTAACTACAAGAGGAGGTAACACCAGCACAGACCTGTCGAAGTTCAAACTCTGCCCTAATTACATGAGGAGGTAACACCAGCACAGACCTGTCGAAGTTCAAACTCTGCCCTAATTACAAGAGGAGGTAACAGCAGCACAGACCTGTGGAAGCAAGAACTGTACAAACTCTGCCCTAACTACAAGAGGAGACAACAGCAGCACTAACCCGTCAAAGCAAGAGATAAGGTTGTGTTGCTTAGAGCCCAGCCAAACACAATAGGCCAAATCTGGAACGTCACCACGCCGAGGTCAACTCGCAAGTTTAAACAGTACAAACTCTGCCCTAATTACAAGAGGAGGCAATGGCAGCACTGACCTGTCGAAGCAAGAACTGTACAAAGTCTGCTCTAATTACAAGAGGAGGCAATGGCAGCACTTACCTGTCGAAACACGTTTCACAGAAGTCCAGGGACGCCGTGGAGGGACAGTCCCACACAGTGCCAGCGTACTCCCACAATGGGGCGCAACCACAGCGTCACACTGAAACATGGAATGATGATGACATCAGCACTAGCCATGGAGGCATGCGCGCATGCACACACACACACGCACACACGCACACCACACACACACACACACACGCACACACACACAATTGTTTGATAGAATTATGATGCTTTGAATGTGTTAGTTACTTCAAAATTTCTTCGTGTGTTCTTCATAATGTGTCGATACATGATTTTGTTTGTTCTTTATGATTATGCTACATAGTGTTAATCACAATAATTTGAATTTTGTACAATCATTTTGATAGAATTATGATGCGTTGAATATGTTAGTTACTTCAAAATTTTTCACGTATTCTTCATGTGTCGAGACATGATTTTCTTTCTTTGTTTGTTCTTTATTTTCATGATTATTTTGTGATGGCAGGATGAAAATAAAGAAGCTGTGAAGCTTATTCTTTAAACCCTAAATAAAGATAATTTTGACTTGGCACATACACACACACGCATAATCAATCCCAAACAAGAACACCAACATCCTTGTGAAAAAATTACGCCCCCCCACCCCCACCCCCACCCCCCCACCCCCCCACTCCCCCAACGTTTCATTTAAAGCTCATATTTCAAAAACAATTTTGCCCACTAAACTTTGAAAGAATTTTAAATGGTAAAAAATCCCCAGAAAAACTGGACGGGCAGGGTGGCAGAGAGAAGGGCATTCCCTCTCCACCCCCACTCTGTTTCTTCTCACCCAGGCCCCTCCATCCCCTCCATGCCCCCCCTCCCCCCTCCTTCCCCCTCCCTCAGAGCTGTACCTTGAAGCCATGATGCTGGGGAACGGACAGGTCCAGAGTCTTCAGTTTCTCTTCCCTCAGCTTTTTCAGCTGTTTCAGTTCTTTGTACTCCGCCGTCTGCTTCAGTTCCTCTGGTAAGTCCTCATCGTCCTGTGACCTCGGCAACGAGTGATAATGATAATAATGATATTGATGATAATGATAATGATGATAATAATGATGATAATGATAATAATGATAATGATAATGATAAACAACCCACATATAAGAACTGACACTGATTAGTCTATGCCATACTTGGGTGTCAAACTGTTCAAAACATATGAAATTTGGGGTGTTTGTCAAAACTGAATTTAGCGATCTGTCAGCTGATTTTGTCTATGTGCTATAAACGGGAAAGAAATACATTGGTTGGGTTATTTGAACTACACCTCATGGTGATCCCATACTTTATAGAGAGGTACACGGCAGTGCATTGATTATGGGTCATTGGTCACCCACATTGCTGTTAACGCCCTTGAGGACTCTGACCAGTATGAGTCTTGTACAACCTGCATCATCTGAAGAGGGATGAACTTTGTAAAAACACACAGTAAAAATGGATGTAAAGTGTTTGGCTCATGGTGATAAAAAAAAACCACACACACGGTAAAAATCTATGTCAAGTGGGTCATAAATGACCCCGTCATCAGGAGTGTGTGATGTTGGATCAAGGTTAAATACCCTTCCTCATTCTAGCACTGGTGACTATGCCACTGTCTTTGGGGAATTGGAGGTGTCCTGCACACGCTGAATGAGAACAGACCTCACTATAAACACTGACTGGGCAGCAGGGCGCTGTCTTCGCCGTGGTGTACCTCACCTTGACCCGATCATGATTTGCTCCCTGCAGAATGTCTGAACTGGGGCTGTGACAGGGCAAGCTGCGTGTAGCTGTGTGGACAGTCACAGAGAGAGCAGTATCGGAGTGACGGCATTGTGGGGCCAGAGGAGACGAGACAGTGAGAACAATGAACGTGACGTTTTCCTTCATGACTTGCGGAGAGTAAACAATAGCTGACAATATGCTGTACATACGCATGTGGAAACATTATTGCAAGAGATATCAGTCTGTGATTTTATTGCCAAACATCAGTCTGAACATCGGTTGATTACTTGATAAACCCATTCATATATCTCCTATCACATAAAAAAACCTCCAAATACAGACTCCCCATCCCAGCCCACTCCTGCCAATAAAGACTTCTTTCTCTGGGACACACTTTTTTTTCTTTACTGTGTCTACACTAGATTAACCTCCCAAAAGTGGCTCCCTTCCTTTTACAATTAGTTTTTCCTACACAGTTTTCTTGGTCAAGGCTTTCAAGACTGGTTTGTCTTACTATTGTTCTCTTTGTCCATATTAAGCTGACGTCCCAGCAAACACCCCCTTAAAGGCACATTTTTCAAAGACTCAAAGATAAATGTTAATTTTTGACGGGTAAAACTACTAATTTGTTCTTAGGAAATTGAACTGCAACTTTTGAAAGGTAAGAAAAATTTTGAAACTGAAAACAAAAATCCAGGCCATGGAATTGGAGGGAATGAAATCTCCAAGACTTCAAAGGATCTTTATAGACTTGAAGACCTCTATGTGAATGTTAAATGTTAGTGATAACGCACCACCAAAAACCGCAGACAAATGAATCACACGACAAAACAAGACGCCTTTCGACCTCTTAGGTCTTCTTCACGCAAGATGCAAAACACTCGGGGACAACGAAAATGAACAAGCAATCACTTATCTTCATCCACGTCAGCGCAAGATAGGCATTGAATGGATGAAGATAAGTGATTGCTCGTTCATTTTCGTTGTCCTGGGTGTTCTGTATCTTGCCTGAAGAAGACCCTAAGAGGTCAAAAACGCGTCGTGTTTTGTCTCGTGATTCGTTTGTCTACATTTTTTGGCGGTGCGTTATCACTAACACTTAAAATTTGTTTACATTTCTGCCTGCAGTCGCCTCACTTTGCAACTAGACCTCTACGTGGTTTTTCTTCCTCACCGAGCGGTCTTGCATGCTGGTCCTGTCCTCTCCAGCACCCTCTCCGATGGGGTCGTTCTGGCCCAGGCTGGGCTCCATGTGCGGCATGGGCGACCCGTCTCCCATCAGGTCATCATCAACATCCTCCCTCATCATCACCGGGGCTGTGTACCTCTGCAGGAAGGTGGACTCGCTGTACAGCAAGTTGTTTCGTTGGTGCCGATGACTGGCCTGCGACACAAATGTCACCTGTGGTTCGAAGCATGTCACCGTGGACCGAGACTCACGGCTCCGGTACCACCACGCATCACTCATAAGCGACATGAGATCACCGTCACTCATCGGAAGATGGCTTTCACTTACCTCACTGAACGCTGTACATTCAACTTCCACTCAAACCAGTCCCCTACAGCTACAGGATCTGGACTTCCGTCTGCACATCCCTTCATGAAACACAGGAAGGACAGAAAAGGACATGCAGCACAGGTAGCCTACGTGGACTCAGCACAGGTGCATTACTCACACAGATCCAGGTACACAGCATCAGCCAAAATGCTAGTTTTTCATACATCATGTACACGCTTGCAAGCATCCGCAACATTGTTGCAGCTTGTGAAACCATGCCCACATTTTCTCTAAGCCGAAATTCAGAACTACGAACTGCTGAGAATTTGACAACAAGCTCCACCAATCAGAAAAAAGCAACAAAAAAAAGGAAAAGTGGGAGGTGGTGGGGGTGGGGGGGGGGGGGCAGTATTCTCATAGCTAAACAGCAGATGTAGTGAAGCTGATGGATTTGACGGAATAAAAGGACAAGTCCGTTACTGTGCATAAGCCTGAAAAAAAAAAGCCTGTACAATTTCACCTTGCCTGTTGACGGTGACAGACACAACGCTGTTTTTTACATTGCTGTTTGAACAAAGACTCAGCAAACAGAGAATTAACCACCATGACGCACTGAAACTGTTTGCAAACACGCAACAGGTGCAGCAAGCATCAAGGCCTGCGTGCCTCTTGACATTACTGCTAACATCGTTTCTCCATTCTGATGCAGAAGCCCTATCTGCGATGGCTCGTACAACAGAGCCAATGGATGGACTAAACAGCCTAACCAATGGATGGCCCCAAAAGGCAAGCTAACGGATGGCAAGTGCAGTCTAGCTAATTGACAGCCCAAACAGCCTTGCCAATAGATGACACAAAGAGCCTAGCCAATGGATGGCCCAAACAGCCTAGCCAATGAATGGCCCAAACAGCCTAACAAATGGATGGCCCAAACAGCCTAGGCAATGGATGGCCCAAGCAGCCAAACCAATGGATGGCCCAAACAGCCTAACCAATGGATGGCCCAAACAGCCTAGGCAATGGATGGCCCAAACTGCCTAGGCAATGGATGGCCCAAACAGCCTAACCAATGAATGGCCCAAACAGCCTAACCAATGGATGGCCATAACAACCTAACCAATGGATGGCCCAAACAGCCTAGGCAATGGATGGCCCAAACTGCCTAACCAATGAATGGCCCAAACAGCCTAACCAATGGATGGCCAAAACAACCTAACCAATGGATGGCCCAAACAGCCCAGGCAATGAATGGCCCAAACAGCCTAGGCAATGGATGGCCCGAAAAGCCTCGCTGATCAAACGGCACTCTTTCAGGGCTCAACCTCATGTCCTCAACCAACTAATAAACAATAATTCTTGAATAAAAACGTACACACACACCTCATCCAACATACCCCCACACAAACAGAATTTATTCCTGTACTTTCTAAATGTTCTGTTAAAGGAATTTTTTTTTTAATCAATGACATCTATCTCTTCCTTTCTTCCCACTTTATCAAACAGTCGTTTGTGCAATTACTTGCAGATGCACTGTTTTGTATACCTACACACACGCACACACTCATGCATATACAGACACATATTATGGCAAACCCTACTGCCTCCCTCCCTAAAAATGGCAAGGGCTTGCACGTGGTTGCCGCCATTACCCCCTCTTCCCAAACCCCGGCCCCTCGCTAAGTATTCAGGTGGTTTCAGAGACAGCATACCTGTCCGAGGAATTGGAATCGTGCAAAATGGTAAGAGGGTGTCAAAATCACCCATCACTGACCTTCTTGACCCGGGATGATACACGGTTTGGTACCCCGGCCCGGCACAGGAAGTTTGTTCCTTTCTAGCTTCTGGAAATATTTCTGTACACGGCTGGCAATCTGTGGACACACAGAACATGGTGTGTAACATGTGATTATAACCTATGTATCATTACGATGTGTAACATGGCTATGACGTATTTTTGTACGCGGCTGGCAATCTGTGGACACACAGAACATGGTGTGTAACATGTAACACATCCTGTAACATGACTGTATATGTTTATGACTGGCTATCTGAAAACAAGAACCAAGGCATGTAACATGTGATGTAACACATCAGGTAACCTGACTGCGATTATTTATATATTTCCGCCGGAGAGTGGGTTACTGAAAGGTAATAACATCTGTTGGGGAGTAGGTCACCTATATGGAGTTCTACTAGTTGTGGTGTCTGCCACCTAAAGGAACTCATATCTGCTAGGGAGTGGTCACTTAAAGGGAGTTATGCCTGCCAGGAGTGGTCACTGTAAGGCAGTTATACCCAAGGGGAGTGGTCACTTAAAGGGAGTTATGCCTGCCAGGGAGTGGTCACTTAAAGGGAGTTATGCTTGCCAGGGAGTGGTCATTGTAAGGCAGTTATACCCAAGGGGGAGTGGTCACTTAAAAGAGTTACACCTGCTGGGGAGTGGATCACCTGAAAGTAATTATACCTGGTGGGAAGTGAGCGTCTAAAGGTTGTCATATATGGTAGAAGTGGGAGACCTAAAGCTGGTTATTTATGATGCAGAGTGGGTCACGTGAAAGTAGTTTGCTAAAACTAGTTTCATATGACTGGCAGTTGGTTAACATAAGGTATGATTCAACACCCATTTTACGCCAAATTTGACAAAGATTGCTCGTCCATTTTCGTAGTCCTGAGTGTTGTTTTATCTTGCCTGAAAGAAGACCTAAGAGGTCAAACGCGTTGTGTTTTGTCCTGTGATTCGTATGTCCACATTGTGTCGGCGGAGTCAGTCAAACTACTTTTAAAGATTAACTTAAGGTAGTTATACCTGCTGAGGTGTCCTGTCGCCAAAAGCAGCAGCGATTTTCCTCCATCTTCTGGCTTCAATTTCTTCAGGTGGAAACTGGATCAGCAGTTCATCCAGTCTGAAAAATACACATCCATATTATATACATGGGGTATCTCCCATAACACAGCATACACACATGTTCACAGTATACCCTGGATCTGTCCATACAAAGCACACATACACACACCTCCACACTAAACATGGAATTTCTCCATACATAGCACACACAAACATCAACATTATGCATTGGGTCTCTTCACACACACACACGCACACTCATAAATACACACCACACTACACCACACCACATGTACTAATTATACATGGGATCTCTTAACAAACACATATGCATACACTCACATATACATACACACACACACACACACACACACACACACACACACACACACACACACACACACACCACACCACACCACACCACACCACATGCACTCATACATGGGATCTCTTAACATACAACACATGCATACACTCTCACACACACACACACACACACACACACACACACACACACACACACACACGTTTTTCACACTATACATGGTATCTCTCCACACATTGTATACATACACACCCACACCTACTGAAAAATCCTGTGCTAATAATGAGAGAATCACCAACCTACTGGCTAATCTCTGTAACTACATTGAATTGTCAACACATCGGCTCATTTCTACACTTACAGTGAAAGAATAACCAACACATCGGCTCATTTCTACACTTACAGTGAAAGAATAAACCAACACATCGGCTCATTTCTACACTTACAGTGAAAGAATAACCAACACATCGGCTCATTTCTACACTTACAGTGAAAGAATAACCAACACATCGGCTCATTTCTACACTTACAGTGAAAGAATAACCAACACATCGGCTCATTTCTACACTTACAGTGAAAGAATAACCAACACATCGGCTCATTTCTACACTTACAGTGAAAGAATAACCAACACATCGGCTCATTTCTACACTTACAGTGAAAGAATAACCAACACATCGGCTCATTTCTACACTTACAGTGAAAGAATAACCAACACATCGGCTCATTTCTACACTTACAGTGAAAGAATAACCAACACATCGGCTCATTTCTACACTTACAGTGAAAGAATAACCAACACCATTTCTACACTTACAGTGAAAGAATAACCAACACATCGGCTCATTTCTACACTACAGTGAAAGAATAACCAACACATCGGCTCATTTCTACACTTACAGTGAAAGAATAACCAACACATCGGCTCATTTCTACACTTACAGTGAAAGAATAACCAACACATCGGCTCATTTCTACACTTACAGTGAAAGAATAACCAACACATCGGCTCATTTCTACACTTACAGTGAAAGAATAACCAACACATCGGCTCATTTCTACACTTACAGTGAAAGAATAACCAACACATCGGCTCATTTCTACACTTACAGTGAAAGAATAACCAACACATCGGCTCATTTCTACACTTACAGTGAAAGAATAACCAACACATCGGCTCATTTCTACACTTACAGTGAAAGAATAACCAACACATCGGCTCTTCTCTGTGCTCACAGGGAGGAGAGAACAGTCAAAACACCGGTTCACCTCTATACTTCTAATGAGAGAACAACCACACACATAGGCTCATTTTCCATTGCACGGCGAGGGACCAACCTACACACTGGCTCATCGCTGTACTTACAGTGAGAGAATAACCAACACAAAAGCTCATCACTGTATTTACAGTAAGAGAACTGCCAACACACTGGCTCATCTCTGTAATAACAGTCAGAGATCAACCAGCTCATCTCCGTACTTAAAGGGAGAGAAGAACTAACACCTGGGCTCATCTCCATACTGACAGAACAATGAACACATCATCCCATCTCTGTACTTACAGTGGGAGAACAACCAACATCCGCTCATCTCTGTTGTTACTATTAGAGATCAACCAACACATCCGCTCATTTCTGTATATTTAGGGAGAAAACAACTAACGTGTCGGCTCATTTCTGTATTGACCGTGAGAAAATAACCAACAAATTAGCCCATCTCTCTGTACTAACAGCAGGAAGAGAACAACCGACACACCTCCTCTCTGTACTTACAGTGAGAACAACCAGTACACTGAATCATCTCTGTACTTATAGGAAGAGAACAGCCAAAAGATCAACACATCTCTGTACTTACCCTGAAGAGAGAACAACCAACATACTAGCTCATCTGTGTATCTGCAGTGAGGAAAGAACAACTAGTACATCAACTCATCTTTGTACTTAAAGGGCGAGAACGACCAATATATCAGCTCCCCTCTGTTATTATACTGAACAGAGAACAACCAAAACATTGACTCACCGCTGTACTTATAAGGAGAGAACTTCCAACTCATCAGCTCACCTCTTTTGCTCTTCTGGTGTCCACAGCTTGTTGAAGGTTGATGACTTGGACTCGTCCTTGAACCGCCCCCCTCACAAAGCCTTCTATGACAAGGCCCTCCCCTGCGTCAGCGCTCCCCTCCAGCCTCATCTTGAGCTGCTGCAGGTTCTCATCTATTGGTCCACAAACAAACACCGTACAAAGTAGCTGTGTTAAAACATGAAAACATGGTAGCTGTCGCTCTCACCCACACTCCAGTGATGAACTATAATGCACATGAACTGTGTCTCTGGTTCATGACTGTCTTACAAAGCACGTAACACAGCTTCTTCTTCTTCTTCTTCTGTGTACGCAGGCTGATACTTCTGTGGACACTCCCTAATTGCACAGACAAGTATTAATCCCATCTACCCTGCAAAGGGAGTGGAGTTTTTGTGTGCATGACCGTTTTTCATCCTGCCGTTAAGGCAGCCATACTCCATCTTCGGGAAAAGAACATAACACTGCTGACTGGTGTGTCCCTCAGACCTGAAGACTTTCATGCGTGGGCAGAATACTGGACAGTGCACATTCAGCTGCTGGTCAGAGGGTCATCAACTGCAGTATTAATACACAAGTCAGATCATCACCTGCAATGAGTGTGTTGGTTCTTCTGCAAAGAAAATAGTACCCAGGCATGTCCCAGTAAACAACACAGCAACATGATCACTACAGCCATCTTGGCTGGCAGCTGTGGGCATGAGCTGTAAAGGTACTCATCTATGCCTACTGAGCAAAGAGTTGTTAGGGCACTCATCTAGGTCTACTATGGACAAGAGTTGGTATGGTACTCATCTAGGTCTTCATTGGACAAGAGTTGTTAGGGCACTCATCTAGGTCTTCATTGGACGAGAGTTGTTAGGGCACTCATCTGGGTCTACTTTGAACAAGAGTTGTTAGGGCACTCATCCAGGTCTACTGTGGACAAGAGTTGGTATGGTACTCATCTAGGTCTTCATTGGACAAGAGTTGTTAGGGCACTCATCTGGTCTACTTTGAACAAGAGTTGTTAGGGCACTCATCTAGGTCTACTGTGGACAAGAGTTGTTAGGGCACTCATCTAGGTCTACTTTGAACAAGAGTTGTTAGGGCACTCATCTGGGTCTACGTTGAACAAGTTATTAGGGCACTCATCTAGGTTTACTTTGGACAAGAGCTGTTAGGGCACTCATCTAGGTCTACTGTGGACATGAGTTGTAGGGCACTCATCTAAGTCCTCTTTGAACAAGAGTTGTTAGGCACTCATCTAGGTCTACTTTGGACAAGAGGTGTTAGGGCACTCATCTGGGTCTACTTTGGACAAGAGTTGTTAGGGCACTCATCTGGGTCTACTTTGGACAAGAGTTGTTAGGGCACTCATCTGGGTCTACTTTGGACATGAGTTGTTAGGGCACTCATCTGGGTCTACTTTGGACATGAGTTGTTAGGGCACTCATCTGGGTCTTTTTTGGGACATGAGTTGTTAGGGCACTCATCTGGGTCTACTTTGGACATGAGTTGTTAGGGCACTCACCAAGGTCTACTGTGGACAAGAGTACTTAGAGCACTCAACAAGGTCTACTCTGGACAAGAGTTACTAGGGCCCCCTCACCATGGTCTACTGTGGACAAGAGTTGGTAAGGCACTCATCTTGGTTACTTTGGACAAGAGTTGTTGGGGCACTCATCGGGGTCTACTTTGAATACGAGTTGTTGGGGCACTCATCTGGGTCTACTTTGAACACGAGTTGTTAAGGCACTCATCTGGGTCTACTTTGGACAAGAGTTGGTAGGGCACTCATCTAGGTCTTCTTTGGACAAGAGTTGGTAGGGGCACTCATCTGGTCTACTTTGGACAAGAGTTGGGTAGGGCACTCATCTGGGTCTACTTTGGACAAGAGTTGGTAGGGCACTCATCTAGGTCTACTTTGGACAAGAGTTGGTAGGGCACTCATCTGGGTCTTCTTTGGACAAGAGTTGGTAGGGCACTCATCTGGGTCTACTTTGGACAAGAGTTGGTAGGGCACTCATCTAGGTCTACTTGGACAGCGTGGTAGGCACCATCTGGTCTACTTTGGACAAGAGTTGTTAGGGCACTCATCTGGGTCTACTTTGGACAAGAGTTGTTAGGGCACTCATCTGGGTCTACTTTGGACAAGAGTTGTTAGGGCACTCATCTGGGTCTACTTTGGACAAGAGGTGGTAGGGCACTCATCTGGGTCTACTTTGGACAAGAGGTGGTAGGGCACTCATCTGGGTCTACTTTGGACAAGAGTTGTTGGGGCACTCATCTAGTCTGTTGTGGACAAAAGGCCAGAAATACAACAATGCGATCACAGCCGATAACCAAAGAAACTTGCAATATAAAGGCCCAAAGCACCGTCAATCAAATGTACACTGGTTTTCAAACATCAGAATGAAAAGCGGAGAAACCTTCTGCTGATTCGTTGGCCTGATTCTTTCGCCGTGCAGACTGTCGATATGACCCCAAGGACTTTAAGTCCACACTGTTGGTGTACTTTTTCCAGTCGATCTTGGGGAGCTCAGCAATCTTTTGGGGTGCAGGGAGCGGGATGCCCAGATTCCCTGTTCTCTGCAGGTGATCAGCATATTTGATCGATCCTGCAACACCTGTAACAAAGGCGGCCTGTCAGTCCACAGTCCAGGTCCTCATAGCCCCGGTCCTCATAGCCCCGTGAATCCTGTATCGGCATAAAACAACGAGGAATGGCTATGTGTGGTGTGTGTAAGTGTGTGTATGTGTGGTGTGTGACAGTGTGTGTGTGTGGTGTGTGTGTGTGTGTGTGTGTGTGTGTGGTGTGTGTGTGTGTGTGTGTTTGTATGTGTGTGTGTTAAAATTTCTTCAGATTTCCGCCTGCAGTGGTCTCACTTTGCAACTCACAAAACATGGGCCAGTGTAATGCTTACATCAGATATACAATACAAAATTGATTGTGAATTTTTGACAAATTGTCTTAATTTAACATCATCGTTTAACATCACAAATAAAAGACCTGGGAAAAAAAAGAACATAAAATTTGCCACAGATGACTGCCAGCAGCAGACCAGAGCGTCACTTAACATGGATGTTTCAAGCCTTGTTTCCTTCTTTTCTGTAATTTTACCAGGAGAAATTGAAGAATTGCACAGCTAAGGCAAAGCGACAAGGTGAAGAAAGCAGGTGTGAATATGAGACACCTGTACCTTTTCGCGTGCTTCATACAACAGCTCTATGTCGGCAAGGGCCCTGGTTCGTTGCGCCTCCAGGATGCAAATGGTCCGCAGCAGCCTCTGATAGTCAGGATTATTCTTGAGTGCCACGTGGTCCGATTCAAAGCAGTACGGGTCACCTAGGGTGTCGTCAACGCACTCACAGGAAGGGGCCTCATGCTCTGATCCACTTTCCATCTCCATTTCTTGTTGGTTGTTTTTTTTTTCTGACAAAACAAAGCACAATACTTTAAAAAGAGTAAAATCATGCACAAGGCACATGTAGGTCGTGCACACAAATAATTCAGTAAGTGAGATCGGACGGAAGAGGGAAGGCAGACAGTTTGAGGGGCAAGAGAACGGAAGTCTGGCTGAGTGGAGCAGATTCATTCTATATGGGAGTTTTGAGGGGCAAGAGAACGGAAGTCTGGCTGAGTGGAGCAGATTCATTCTATATGGGAGTTTTGAGGGGCAAGAGAACGGAAGTCTGGCTGAGTGGAGCAGATTCATTCTATATGGGAGTTTTGAGGGGCAAGAGAACGGAAGTCTGGCTGAGTTGAGCAGATTCATTCTATATGGGAGTTTTGAGGGACAAGAGAACGGAAGTCTGGCTGAGTGGAGCAGATTCATTCTATATGGGAGTTTTGAGGGACAAGAAGCTGGAAGCGAGTTATGAGCACATGTACGTACATGCACAAATATCAATATGTAGGTGTGTTGTGTGTGTGTGTGTGTGTGTGTGTGTGTGTGTGTGTGTGTGTGTGTGTGTGTGACTGTGTGTGTGTGTGTGTGTGTGTGTGTGTGTATGTGTGTGTGTGTGTGTGTGTGTATGTATGTATCATTGTATGTATGTGCTGTGTGTGTGTATGTGTGTGTGTGTGTGTGTGTGTGTGTGTGTGCGTGTGTGTGTGTGTGCGTGTGTGTGTGAGAGTGCATGCACTCTTGTGCCTAAGCGTGCATGCAGGCACAAGTGAATCTGAATTATCTTCATGTTTTCTTGTCCTCTCACCAACGCCTTTTCTCATGATTTTTGTACACCTTTCTCCTCTTCTATCATCTGACACCTTCTTCCTTTCCTTTCTCTCGCCTTCAGGAATTTCCACACAATCCGTAACATTGCTTACACACCCAGAAATGTCAAATTTTAAAGTTATGGAACAAACCCAGCCCCCCACCCCCCACCCCCCAATGCACTATGCTTGTGCATTATTCATAAGTGAGGGAGAAAAGGATATGGGGGCAGGGGGGTCTACACCGATAACAAATTGAGTTTCAAAAAGCATGTGGCTAAGGCAATGTTCAGCTAAAGCAAGCAGAATAGTAGGGGTAATTCAATGCTCTTTTGACTACCTTACTGAAGAACTCTTCTTGCAGCTGTACAAGTTGCTGGCACAACTAATCTTAGACTACAGTCTGGACATTCTGTCTGTGCAACCTTATCACAAGACTATCTTGAAGACATTCTCACTCTGTCAAAAAACAGATGATGTCCAACACAGTGCGACTAGACTTCAGGCATCCTTGATTATTTATTTCATCCTTAGCATCTCTCTACTCTTACTCTTCCAGGTCTGGTACACGGAAACGGGATGATATGATCGACCTCCTTAGCATCTCTCTACTCTTACTCTTCCAGGTTTGGTACACGGAAACGGGATGATAATATGATCGACCTCCTTAGCATCTCTCTACTCTTACTCTTCCAGGTTTGGTACACGGAAACGGGATGATATGATCGACCTCCTTAGCATCTCGTCTACTCTTACTCTTCCAGGTTTGGTACACGGAAACGGGATGATATGATCGACCTCCTTAGCATCTCTCTACTCTTACTCTTCCAGGTTTGGTACACGGAAACGGGATGATATGATCGACCTCCTTAGCATCTCTCTACTCTTACTCTTCCAGGTTTGGTACACGGAAACGGGATGATATGATCGACCTCCTTAGCATCTCTCTACTCTTACTCTTCCAGGTTTGGTACACGGAAACGGGATGATATGATCGACCTGGATAAGTTCATACATGGCATGTATCAAAGCACTACACCACAATATGATTATGAGTTGTTCATAAACAGAGATAGCAGACAACACTCTTTGAAACTGTCCAAGTTACATCACAGAAAACATTAGTTGAAATCTTTTCTGAGTGAATCTTAAATAAATGTTAGCGAACCGCCAAGAGAAACGTGGACAAAAGAGTCACAAGACAAAACACGACGCGTTTCAACCTCTTAGGTCTTCTTCAGGCAAGACACAAACAAATAGGACAATGAAAATGAATGAGTTTGTCACTTAGCTTTGATCTCTTCAGCGCAAGGTAGGTGTTGAATCCACGTTTCTCTTGGCGGTTCATTAACATTTATTCAAGATTCATTTAAGATTTGTTTAGATTTCTGCCTGCAGTCGTCTCACTTTGCAACTTTTCTGTGTGATCAGAGTGTGCAACATCCCCCCAGAGCCAGACTCTGTGGTGACATGGGCAGTTAGCACTTTCAAATCATGCCTGGACGCTCACTGGAAAGACTTCCCCATGATGTACAGCCTAGAATGTTTCCAGTAGCCTTGGTGGTCTTATTCTTAAGGTTTATCTATTCACTATGCATGCCTAATTACTCTTCAGTTTAAATGGTGAAGTGAGAGTGACACTCAAGCACCTGACAGTTCTAGTTGTTCTGGTAACACATGGTTCAAGATTTGTTCACAATCTTTTCTACGCGACACGGACTGCTTTGCCTTTATGGTGCAAATACATATATCCTCCCCGAAATCCAAACATACCACAACTTCCAAGCCTAACACCACACCTTGTCAACTGAAGAAGTGATTTCAGTCATACTCAAAGCCTGTCCCTAGTCCTATCACTGACCACTGTCATTTTTCCACTACAGCACAAGAACAGACACATCTCCAATCTACTCGAGCCAGTTAATACTGTCGTCTCTGTAGGAATGACAAGCCTATTGTCTTTTCTCTGGTGAATTAATCAATAACTGATACTTCGTGAAAATAAATGAAACAGAATAGTAACAGTGGTCAATGACCGATGACCATGACAGGATAACGCTGACAATACAAAGAAAGGAAATCTTAATGATGCAGGGAAAAGTAAACAGTAAATAACAAACAAGTACTGTAACTCTTGCTCCCATGATAAAATAACACTGAGCACGGTCTCCTTGTTAGTTTAATATGTTCTGTGGTTTTCTTTCTTTTTTTGTGTTCAGCGACCAGGTGACGTGAGCAGCATTCATTAAGAGTAATAATAATAATAATAATGAGCCTGTAATTACTTGATCATGGGAGCAAGAGTTAGCCTACCCTATACAAAGAAAAATGTACAAAAATATGTACAGACTAAAACAAAAAGTAAAACAGTTGTCAACCCTTTAAATAAAGAAGATGGAACTACTGCTGAAACAGACTTGGATAAAGCAAATACCCTAAACAACTGCTTCTCTAATGTTTTCACACAAGAAAACTTGGACAATTTGCCACAGTCAAATCCTGCTTCTTGGTCTGATGGAAAAACAGTAATAGACATAGTTGTTACCCCAGAAGCCATTGAAAAGAAGTTGCTTGAACTCAGGGTTAACAAGGCTCAAGGACCGGATGGAGTTCCAGCTCGAGTCTTGAAAGAACTGAGTAAAGAAATATCATTACCATTAAGTATATTATTTAATAAATCAATGGGTGTAGGTTCCATTCCCAAGGAATGGAAAACAGCACATAGTATGTAACTGCAATATTTAAAAAAGGAACTAGGAGTGATCCTGGCAATTATAGACCTGTAAGTTTGACTTCAATAACACGTAAAGTTTTTGAATCAATTATAAAAGATGTTATTGTAGACCACATGACCATAAATAACTTGTTTTCTGACTGTCAGCATGGTTTCAGAAAACATAGATCATGTGTAACTCAGCTTTTACAAGTAATGGAAGACTTCACTTTATTATTAGACAAAGGTCACAATATCGATGTAACATATCTAGATTTTCGTAAAGCTTTTGACTGTTCCACACAAGCGACTAAGTAAACTAGAAAATTACAGTATAAATGGTAACATACTGGCTTGGATACGCCATATTCTAAAGGGAAGGACACAAAAAGTAAGAGCTGGAAATACATTCTCTGAAAATATATATACATATACTTAGCGGGATACCCCAAGGTAGTATATTAGGTCCAGTACTATTTACAATATTTATAAATGACTTACCTGAGTTAACAGCCAGTAATTGTAAAATATTTGCTGATGATACCAAGATTTATAACATATCTGAGAATAATAAAGCGTTACAAAAAGATTTAGATAGGTCAGTTAGGTGGTCAGAAACCTGGAATTTACATTTTAACACTAGTAAATGCAAAGTTATGCATATATATATAGACAGAACCAACCCACATACTGATTACAACCACAAAAACGAAAGGTGGAGATACTATATTATCTAAATGCAGAAAAGAAAAAGACTTAGGAATAATTTTTGATGAAGCTTTAACTTTTGACCAACATATTCAGAGTGCAAATAAGAATGCTGATAAAATGCTTGGCATAATTAAAAGAACATTTTCATTTCTAGACAAAGATACATTTATTTCTTTATATAAGGCACTAGTAAGATCTCATCTTGAGTATGGCAGTGTAATTTGGTGTCCATATTTGAAAAGGCAATCTGCCCTAATTGAAAAGGTACAGAGAAGAGCCACCAAGTTGGTACATGGTATACAGAATTTGTGAGACAGACTGAAGCACTTAAATATCCCCTCATTGAAAGGTAGATGAGTTAGAGGTGACTTAATTCAAGCTTTTAAGATTTTTAATAATATTGATAAGTATGCAAGATTTCTTTAAATTAACAAATTATACCCTTACTACTTATACTAGAAATAGTACTAGTAAAATCTTTATTGAATACAGTCGTACCAACAAAAGAAAATTCTGTTTTAGTAACCGTGTTGCACCTCTATGGAATATGTTGCCCACTAACATTAAATGTGCTGAAGATACTAACACCTTCAAAGACGTAATTGACAAATTTGGCAGTACTTTGTTGATATACAAAATATGGTTATGACGATTAAAACTGTTACTAAAGACTGAGCGATCACAAATGACCTTATATGACCTGTATTATTTTTTAAAAATTTCATCAAATGATGGGACAATTAAAAGCCTAGATATCCATATAGATGTGTTTAACACATGTCCCTATATCCTGAATCCTGAAAAAGAAAGACGGGACTCTGCCCTGCAGTAGTTGTAAATTTTTTGAGTTACGGCCATTAAAAACTAAGAATAAGGAGTTTGACTCCCAATAGCATCAGCACTGTTGCGTAAAAAAAAAGTAATTGTTAAACAGTTAACAACAACACAAATGGTTCCGCATAGACTATTTTCTGCTACCTCTGTCAGTTTGTTTACATACCGCCACCCAACACATGTGTATCTTCCAGTTACTTCCCTTACTTGGAAAAAATGTCCCGGTCAAATTCGTTGCACGGTCAAATCCGTTGCTGGTATACCATCTTAGCCAAAAATGACGTTGCTGGTATACCAACTTAGCCAAAAATGATGTTGTAACGCGTGGTCACGGCAAAACTCCACAGTTTCAACTAAGACCACCACTAGTACTACTACTACTACTACCACCACCACTACTGCTACTACTACTACTAGATTTTTGTTGATCATTGTGCTGGCTTAGTATTTGCATTGAATTTCCCCAAGCAATGAATTTGATTGAAGCTGCATTCAAATTGGTTGCAACTGAATATCATGACCACTACTACGTCGACTACAACGCTACGACTACTACTACTTTAACATTTCGGTGTTGTTGTTGTTGTTGTTTTTTGTTGTTGTTTTTTTCTCATTCTAGAGTTCCATTGTGTGATTTTCTAAACTTGGGAATGAAATTGACAGGCGTACGATAGTCATTTGCAACGAACTTGACTGATCAACAGCCAGTCAAAAGGGTTTTGCAGCTGAAAATCATTGACTATCTTCAATCTTCAAATCAATAGCCACGTCGTCTCCATAGACTTTAAGTGACTCGGGTGTGCGCATTAAAAAAAAAATCCTACTATCTTGTTTAAAAGACAGCATTCATACCTCCCACCCTAACTTACCTACCAGCTAGCCTTAAAAAAAAAAAAAAAAAAAAAAAAAAAACTAAGTGTGGAGCTGCAGGAAGGCTACCCACATTCACCTTTTCAAGAGGGGTTACCCCACTCCCTATCCTGCCCCAGAACAAGCATTAGGCTAGGCCAGGCCCGCCAACCATTCACACACACTTCCACACGACAACACATACAATATTTTAAAAGTAAAGTTTGCTGAGCTCCCCCTGACATGTGCCAGAGAGGGGCCTCGGCTGCAGCTGCCGGTTGAGAGTTCCACACTGGAATAGTGCGGTGAAAGAAAGTATACTTCGGTTTTTGATCTAAGGTGGCGAAATTTCTTGGAGTGGTTGGCTCTTGTTCTGGCGGATGCTGGTGTCAGGTACTCCTCTGGCGGAATGTCCACAAGGTTGTTCACAGACTTGTAGAACATTATAAGTTGGCTTCCGTCCTCCTGGACTCCAGGGATTCCCATTTGAGGTCAGTGAGCAGACCAGTAACGCTACAGGTGTAATCATAGCGGTTGGTGACGTATCTGGCTGCTCTCCTCTGTACTGCTTCTATCTGTTTAGTTTTGTCTGTGGTGTACGGGTTCCAGACTGTACTGCAGTATTCGAGGTGGGGGCGAACTAGGGTCTTGTAGGCATTGGTCTTGGTTGCCTGGTTCGCTACCCTCAGGTTCCGCCTCAGGAATCCTATCATGCTGCTGGCCTTTTTGGTGGAGTGGTTGATATGGCTGGTCCCGCTTAGATCTCTCAAGATATTAACTTCCAGGTATTTGATTCGGTTGTTCGTTCCAGGGTGTGACCTTTCAGTTTTTACCTAAATATGATGGGGTCCCTGGATCTGGTGCAGGATAGGGTATTGCATTTCTGCGGGTGGAATTCCAAACCCCATCTCTTTTCCCACTTGGACAGTGTGTTTTAAAACCTCCTGCAGTAACCGGCAGTCGTTCTGGTTCCTGACTTCTCTGTAAACAATACAGTCATCAGCGAACAGCCTAGTTCTAGAGTGGAATTGATCAGGGAGGTCGTTAATGAAGACCAGGAAGAGAAGAGGGCCCAAACTGTGCCTTGTGGTACGCCACTGACAACTGGTGCCTGCTCGGACTTAGCGCCATCGACTATTACTATTACAACAACAACAACAACAACAACAACAACTACTACTACTACTACTACTACTACTACTACTACTACTACTACTACCACTACCACTACCACTACTACTAGATTTTTGTTGGTCATTGTGCTGGCTTAGTATTTGCATTGAATTTGCCCAAGCAATGAATTTGACTGAAGATGCAGTCAAATTGGATGCAGCTGAATATCATGACCACCACTACGTCGACTACAACCCTACCACTACTACTACTACTACTTTAACATTTCGTTTCTTTTTTTTTTTCTCTCATGGTATTGACCTGCATCCAATTTGCCTGCAGCTTAAGTCTAATTCATTGCTTGGGCAAATTCAATGCAAATGCTGAGCTTCTGAAGACTGAAAGAAAGTTGGGGGGGGGGGGGGGAGAGACAGACAGACAGACAGACAGAGGGGGAGGGAGGGAGGGAGGGGTGCATATTAAATGTTTATTTCTCATATCGTGACTAACACATAAAACTGAATGTTTTGGGGTGGGGGGGGGGGGTTAATCTAAAACAGGTGGGGGGGGGGGGGGGGGGGCATTCTGGCGTGGTTTGTTTGAACTCCCGAGGAATTGAAATTGGCACGTGCTAATTCTAACTCCTGGGGGAGTTAAAAAGTGGAGGGGAGTTAAAATGGATCGTTACACCGGAGCCTCACTCCCTCGTCCGGCCCTGACAAGCTCCTGTGTAACGATCCATTTTAACTCCCCTCCACTTTTTAACTCCCCAGGAGTTAGAATTAGACGTGCCAATTTCAACTCCCCGGGAGTTAAAAACAAACCACGCCAGAATGACTCCCTCCCCCCCCCCCCCCCCCCTGCCCCTCCCTGTTTAGATTCCCCCACCTCAAAACATTCGTTTTATGTGTTAGTCATGATATAGAAATAAACATTTAATATACACCCTCTCCCTCCCTCCCTCCCGCTTTCTCTGTCTGTCTGCCTGTCTGTCTCCCCCCCCCCCCTCTCTCTCCCCCCCACCCCCAACTTTCTTTCAGTCTCTCACTCACTCTCTCACTCTCCTTGCTTGTCTGTCTGCCTTTTTGCTTGTCTGTCTGTCTTTCCCCCTCTCTTTTTGCTTGTCTCTCTGTCTCCCTGTCTATTTGTTTATCTATCTCAGTGTCTCTGTCCCTAGTGTCCCCCCCCACTCCCCCTCTGTCTGTTTTTCTTTTTTTTCTTTACCCCCCTTCTCTCTCTCTCTCTCTCCCCTCCCCTTTTCTCTCTTCTCTCTCTCTCTCTCTCTCTCTCTCTCTCTCTCTTTTCCCCTCTCTCTCTCTCTCTCCTCCTCCCCCTCTCTCTTCTCTCTTTCTCCCCCCCCCCCTCTCTCTGCATGTGTCTAGTCATCTTTGTTTTCTATTATTAGTGTTATCAAAGACAGACTGGATTAATAGGCTTTTATTTTAGCCTAAGATTTTTATCCTTGTCAAGTAAAGTTTTGAAGTGTCATGTGTCAATGTCTCTCTGCAGTGTGTGTGTGTGTGTGGGGTGGGGGGGGGGGGGGTGGGGAGTGGCGGGCAGTCCTGGCATGAGGCCAGAATGACTCCCCCCACCCCTACCCCTTCTATTTTTTAACTCCCCTGGAGTCAATCTTAAATAAAGATTTCTTGATCGAAAGAAAACTCCCCGGGAGTTAGTTTAGGCACGTGCTAATTTAACTCTACCCCCCCCCCCCCCACACACACACACACACACACCGCAAGAGACACTTGCACATGACACTTGAAAACCTTACTTGACAAGGATAAAAAAATCTTAGGCAACATAAAAGCCTATTAATCCAATCTGTCTTTGAAAAACCACTAATGAATGTAAACAAAGCTGACTAGAAGCATGCAGAGAGACACCCGAGAGAGAGAGAGAGAGAGAGAGAGAGAGGGGAGAGAGAGAGAGAGAGAGAGAGAGAGAAGAGAGAGAGAGGGAGGCAGAGAGAGAAAAGGAGGGGAGAAAAGAGAGAGAGAGAGAGAGAGAGAGAGAGAGGAGAGAGAGAGAGAGAGAGAGAGAGAGAGAGAGAATGGGAGGGGTGGGGGAGTAAAAGAAGGAAAGAAAAACAGACAAAACAGAGGAGGGGGGGTGGGGGGAGACACTAGATACAGAGACAACTGAGATAGATAAACAAATAGACAGACAGAGAGACAAGCAAAGAGAGAGGGAGAAAAGACAAACAGACAGACAAGCAAAAAGGCAGACAGACAAGCAAGGAGAGTGAGAGAGAGTGAGCGAGAGACTGAAAGAAAGTTGGGGGGGGGGGGGGGGGGGGGGGGGGGGGGGGGGGGGGGGGGGGGGGGGGGGAACCAAGACAAGACAAGACAAAATTTCTTTATTTACGAGGATTAATAGATAAGCACTGACGGTGCTTTTTGGGGGAGGAGAGGAGAGGGGGGGGGGAGAGACAGACAGGAGACAGAAGAGAGGAAGAGGAGGAGGAGGGGTGTATATTAAATGTTTATTTCCTATGTGACTAACACATAACACTGATGTTTGGGGTTTTGGGGGATTTAAATCTAAAACAGGGGTGGGGGAGTATTTGGAAGATTTGTTTAACTCCGGGATTAAACTTGGCACGTGCAAATTTTCTAACTCCCGGGGATTAAAAAGTGGAGGGGAGTTAAAAATGCATCTTTTACACCGGGGTAAGGGATGGAGAAAGTCCGAGCATCCAGCCCCCCCTTCCCCCCACCCCCCCCCCCCCCCCCCCCCCCCCCCCCCCCAGCCTCACTCCCTCGCCGGCCCCCGACAAGCTCCGGGAACTTGGCGTTGTAATAGTAATTTTCCCTCACTTTGTGATGGGTTGATGCTGTTTTGGCAGAATTCGAGCCCTTGCCCATATAACCCGTTCACCCGAGGAGAGGGTGTGGGGAGAGGGGAAAGGGGAAGGTAGGTCTAGGTAGGAGACGAACATATTCGGCTAGCATGGACACACGCCAATCCCCTACACTTTCCTCACCCTTAAAGTCGCTCTCGCTTTTTTCTTCTTTTTTTTTTGTGCGTGCGCGTGCGTGGGCACCCAAACCAACAGTTGGTTCCGCGCAATCTCTGCAAATCTATTGGTTGCCGAACAATAAGTCCACAAAACACACACCAAAGTTCAGTTCAATGTTTGTTTTTTTTTAATGTTTTGGGTTTTGTTTGTTTTGTTGCTGTTTTTTGTTTTTTTTCAGTTTTTGTTATTGTTTTTTTTTCCGGATTCGAAGCCCTCAAACCCTTCCCCTTTTTACAAAACACACACACACAGAGCCGGTAGCACACAACATTCTAGGCCCTAGCGAGACAAGACAGAGCGTTAGCCGAAAATGGCACGTGATTCCCGTGAATTGACAACCTATATAACATTCGGCTCGCGACAATCGCGCCCTCTTCTGCATTGGACAGCATGGCTGCAGAATGTTTGGACTGTGTGTCTCCAGGGGCTGGACAGCGTTCTTGGCGATTTTTCTCCAGTGTACCAGGGACATGATGGATGGTGAGCGTGGTAAGTCGCACAAAAAAATTTCTCTTTTTGGGGTTTTTCTTTTTTGTTGGAGGCACCCAAATTCAACGAGCTAGACCTGCTAAACTGTTGTCTGTTTTTTTCTCCCCCTGTTCGTGTCATCCCTCTTCACCGGGACAGTGAAGGCCACTCTTCTGAAGCAGAATCAGAATGGGATTTAAACGTGCGGCAAAAGATTTTAAATTTATGGCGTGCAGAAAATTGAAACTATGCTTTGTGTGCCTACACGCACAGGATGTCGTTTAGTCTTATTTGAAAGGCTTTTTGGGAGTCAGTACCAGTGCCGAGGGAAATCTTACTGAACCTTGAAAACGGCCTGGCGGAGGTTTCGAACCAGCAACACAAGGGGTATGGGACCGCTCTAAACCAACTAAGCTGTTCCTGTCCCAGATGGATATTGCCTTTGCCTGCAAAAGGTTGAATATGGCTGTTTTTGCACTTGTTGAATATACACTTGTTGAATATGGCTGTTTTTGCACTTGCAGTTGACTTAATTTTGCCATGACACAAAACTGACCTTGCCCAATGACAGAAGTGTTCGTGAACGAGTTAAGGCGGGGCACAGAACGTGCTACTTCAAAATTTCAGGCGGGGAAAAAGAAATTCCCTCCTCTTCCCCCTACCAGTTTTTTACTTTACTTTTTAACATGCGCGCTGGTGACCTCCTCGTTTTGAGGTGAACCAGTATTTTAGGAAAAAGGGACCATACCCCACCCCCCTTTTTGGATGCCCCCAAGTTGGTCAACGGCAATAATGAAGACGGTTGAGACCAAGTTAAAGCGGGAGGGAGAAAGACCGTTGGGTAGGTGGTGTGGGGGGGTTTTTCGTTCAATGGTTTTGTATGAAAAGAAAAAAAAAAAGAAAAAAAAAAGGGGAGCGTGTGGTGCCATTGGCTTAGTCACCATCTCGGTTCTCTCCCCTCCCAGCAGATAGCCGTGCTTTCTTCGCTCCCTCCCCCTACTTCCCCCCGCACGCGCTCCGCGCGTTGCATTTGTTCGTTGTGCATGCGAACTCGAGAGGGCGCCGCCTCGCCTTCCCAGCGCGCTCGCAAGCCGCGTGCGCGACTGGAGAAAATATGCTGTGCACAAAAGAAACGCATTTTTTTGTCATTTCATGCGCCATTTAGCATTCAAAATATTACAACCACAGAAGAAATAAGACAACAATCTACTGTTATGTCTATTCATTATGTCCGACTTTTCACACTGGACAGAGTTCCCTGCTATATGGGGCATGTTTCTGTCAAAATTTTCCTTAATATTTTCAGCTAAAAAAAAAATATGCGTTTCTTTTTGTGCACAGTATAGTTTGCCCAGTTGCCTCCAGCTCGTTGACATACGTGATTGTAAACATTCATTGGGTAAACTTTTTTCCCCAGTTTTACACAGGGTAAGGAAACGAGCGAAAAAAATATCTACAAACTGCAAGAATGGTCCGAGTCGTGGAATCTGTATTTCAACATGACCAAGTGTGATGTATTGCATGTCGGGAATAATAATCAGAATAATGAACATAAAATGATGGAGAATGATGTTTATCACCAAATAGAGGTTCTTGCTGAAGAAAAAGACTTGGGTATTGCCTTCGATAGCAGGTTGTCATTTGACCCACCTACAAAGAGTGGTAAGTGAATCTAACCAAATGTTAGGTATTATAAAAAAGTTTTTACTTATTTAGATAAAAGATACTTTTTTTTGAAATTATACAAAGCTTTTGTCAGGCCACATTTGGAGTATGCTAATGTGATTTGGAGCCCTTTTTTTTAAAAGCGTCAATCACTAATGTTAGAAAAAGTTCAAAGACGAGCTACCAAATTGTTAAAGCATTGCAAAAACTTATCGTATAATGAAAGATGAAATATTTGAATCTGCACTCGCTGAGGGGAAGAAGGATCAGGGGTGTACCTAATTCAGTTTATAAGATCTTTAATGGCTTGATGATGTGACTTTGAGACTTTCTTTTCTGTTGCACAACTTGCGAGTACTAGAAGGTCTGAAGGAAAGATTGTTATAAAGCACGTAAACTAATCAACGTAAATATTAATTTTTATATAGAGTTGCTAACCACCGGAACGAATTACCAGCTAACATTAAATTTGCACACAATATTAATACTTTAAAGAATTTTCTAGATAATGATTCAAAATTTAGAGAACTGCTCTAAGCTTATGATGGATTGCATTGAAGATATTAATTGTAGCATGCCATCTGACCCAAAAGTAAAGAATTTTAGAGGGGACACATGATAGACCGCGAGGTCTAGGCTAATGAAAGCCAGTCCCTACTACTAGTTACCATGATGTGACCAGTTTGGGGGATGCATGCGAGGTCCTCCAGGGGAAGGACTCTGAAATGGTTTCTCTACAAGTTTTAGTTTGAATCTTAAAATATTCACCCCCACCCTCCCTCTCACAAGTGATGGAGGGAGCAACTTGACGGTACTTGTCATCAAAAGAAATTTGTATTCTCAAGCCTGTTAAAAATACTTCAGAGTGGCTCAGGAATAATTCTCCCTAGGTTTGTGCTCTGAACGATGGAATTAGAGACGAGTTGAAACCTGAAATTGTATGAACACATACTTGACCCAGGTTAAGTGTAATTTCACACACCAACTTCACTTGTGTATACAAACAGATCAATAGAACTCAAGTCATCGTTCTGTCGTTTGATTAGACCTTTTCCCACGTTATCTCATCATAGAGGGGATGCTCTTGATGAGTTGTAAATCTTAATATTAATTACTTAATATATCAGAACTTGTGAGGTGTTGGAAAGAATGGGAGATCTCTCTCCAGTTCCTGGTGACTGCTTCACTTTCACCGGAGGCAGGCAGACCTGTTTGTTCACATGGTAGTGTTGAATCTTGATGTGCTGTGCCAGATGCAAAAAGCTCAGGAAGACAGGAGCCCAGCATCTGTTCACATGACAGAACTTGTTTGCAGTTGAGTAGCTACGAGTCTGGCATGGCGAGTCCTAGCACTTGCCCTGTGGCTTTCAGTAAATGTGCGAGATCTCGGCTGGCAAAGGATTAGTCTAGATAAGATTTCTGCTATGATTACCAGTACCCAGTTTAGTTCTTCACTCAGGTTTTTAGTGGATTTAACAAGAGGTAGGAGACGGTAAGAATGTACAAAATAATTAAAGGCAAACTCCTCAGTTTTAATAAAAGTTGGCTGAAGTAACTCGGTAATGGAAGTGGAATTCACTTAGCTCAAGAACACATGTATAAGAGTCACCTACCCTTAAGCATTGAGATGATTAGTGTTCATAAATCGCTTTCCACCCAGTATAGGCATCTGTTTTTCTGTTGGAAGATAGCTTTCAGTGATCGTCTTAACATAATATTGAATACAAGCGAAAAGTCATTAAGATAGAAACATTTCAAGGGCATTGAATTGAATGTGGACATTTGAAGAAGCAAACTGGTAAACATGCATGCCAGTGCACATATATACTCGATGAACCGAATACACACAAAAAAATTTTTTTTTCTGCCTAACGTTTGGACAAGTGGTTTAGATTGGAGTAGTTTCTGTGAAATGCTATTGACTGCCTTGGTCAAACCTAGAATATTAAGGTCCTCTTATTCCTTGTTGCCAAAGCTGCAAGCCAACCAGACATGGGTTTACGAGTGGGTCTTGGGGATTCTGAGCTCTTTTTCCCTGTTGACAGTCTGTCAAGGTGGTTGTGCGACTTGTTGCTGACTAGAGTATGCTCCTGAATTTGAGGCAGGCTTGTCATTGTCGGTGATACTGCTCTGTTTAAGTGGCTAGACTACATCTGTCATTTTCAAGTTAGCTGTGATGTTTGCCTGGTTTGTGCTTGAGTATTTGCCCCTTCTGCAAGATGTTGAAAGTTATGTTCCCATTAGCGTACAGCTTTCACACACACACAAGTGATACGTGATTGGTATGCCTTTTGCACAGCTTCCAACTTCAGAAAGTTTCCGGAACTTCCCTGTTAAAATTCATTTCCAAAATCTAAAATTTTCAAAAAATGAATGTATGGAATTTCTAAATTCTGTTTAATTTGATTAGCTTGCTGCCTACTTCATCGACCGAGATCGACCACGAGATTTCCATTCTCTGAATACTAGATTGACCGAGATCGACTGCTGAATACTAGGTTAACAACTTTCACTTTCGCTATCGCATATCCTAGAATGCAATTGCATCAGAAGAGTCTTTCAGTAGGGCCATTTCTAGATACCATTTTTGTTTTTTGTTGCAAGGGTTTTGGTGGGGTAGTTTTGCCGCTGTGAATGTTCAAAGTTCAGCTTTGTGTGAAGATGTTCTGGGAAAATGGCTGATCAAATAACTATGCAACTTGTAGAATTCATTTTCTGATGCCATAGTGATGAAGAGAGTGCATTTGAGAGCTATACTATTGACGTTTTGAAGCAAGATTATTCGGACGTCGTTTGTGACCTGGTTATAAATGAAGATCGACTGATGGCTGATTTTGAGACGGGAATCAATAATGATTCAGGCAGTGATGATGACAATGTCAAATTGCCGGTTGCTGCTGGGCCCACCCCCCTCACCCTCCCCTTTAAAAAATTTGAAAAACAAAAGTTGCTAGAGATTCTTTAACTGTTGACTGGAGTGATAGAAGTGAATTCCCCCCCCCCCAAAAAAAAAAAAACACCAAACCCAAACAAACCCAAAACAAAACAAAAAAAAAACCCAAAAACTTTTGCTTGTTTTGACAGCTAGTAAAGCAATGACAAAATGTCAGTCAGTGAGTGTGGCCCACGATTTCTCTGTGTGAGCGTCGCCTTTAGTCTTGATTTCAGAGGAGTTTTGGCAGACTTTGAGCAAGAAACAAATTTATTTGCCGCACAAAAGCAAGCAGAAACGGATGAAGATAAATTCTGGCCTAAATTGAAAACTGCCTTGTTTGTCAAAAAGCAATGAGATGGACAAGAAGTACATCACCACAGTGTGTGGTGTGTGTGTGGTGGTGGTGGTAGTGGGGGGGTTGAGGAATTTGCTTAGTGCACTTGTGCAAAGGCAAATTTTTGCTGAATTTCATCACAATTTAAAGTCCAGTATTCAGTAATCTGTTCTTTTTTCCCCGTCAGAAGTGAGAAGATTAATCTTCGCGTACGTGATGCTTTCAATTGAACAAATTGTTGAAGTTTGGGTGTCTTGTCTCCTTCACAACAAAAGTTAATGATCAAGTGTGCAAAGCATATAGAATGACTTTATTTTGTTCCTGAGGGTTTCAGTACTTTGTTTAAACTTGGAAAATCTATGTGCTCCTAATCCATGACATTCTGTGGGTTTAGTGAATTTAGGGAAAATTGTTTCGGCGCCAAGAACACTGAAGTTGAGTTGGTCTTTGTTTTTTTTTCTTCCTCCTTGTGTACCAGCTCACTGCATATGGGAAAAAATGGCTTTTTTGGATGGAGTGATGTCTTTAAATGTTTTCATTAAATTATTGGAATAGATGAGTGAAAATGATTTTTTTTTGAGGTTTCCTGATGGAGAGTGTATGTGTTTTGGAGTTAACTCGCTTGGCATGGTATTCTCATAGTCATGTAGCACAAAGTCATGCCTTGAGGTTGGAAAAAAAAAAACTGGGGTTTGGGGATAATTTTTTGAGTACACATAAACTATTGCAGAATTAAGCACAGATGTTTGTGAGTTTTGGCATCGCATGTTGTTGAAAATGCGTTTTGTTTGTAATTTCAGCAATTGTTAACTGAAGTAATGGAGGATGAAGTTTCAGTTAAAAGCCTGCCACTGTATAAACAGTAGACAGGAATCCGAGATTAATATATCCCATTATAGCCACTCCTTTCCCCTTTTCTGAGTATGAACCCAAACTAACACAGCACAAAATAATACGGTGCACAAACGAAGCTTTTTTTGCATTCACACCGATCCCCACAGATGGCAGATGAAACACCAGACCTCTATATTTTACACCACACAGGCAAAAAAAAACAAACCCTAAAACAATCCAACTATGTTACATTACCCGACCATCAAGCATGCCCTTCCGCATACCAGTGTACGCATGTACTGCACATATAACATTAACGACCTTCCTCAGGAGGCACAGATACACACTCAGCCACTAAAGGCCAATACAAAGGGGACAAGGGTGAAATCACATCACCTGGTAATCCGGGATGAAATATCAAGCAAGGTGATACGTCATAAACCCGAGATGCCCACGCAATGCTTTTCTTTCAAATGTATTCTTTATACTAATTTTTATGTGCCCGGTGTCAAACCATCGGACACCAAAGCTTAACCCCCAAATTCAACCCCAATTGTTCAGGTAACCCGCACCCAATGTCGTATTTTCAATACTTCATCCGAAGTCCCTGGCGGGTACTTGACACAGGCAAAAAAAAACTTCTTCCAAAAAAAAACAAAACCACACAAAAAAAAACAAAAAAACGGCAACACAGCGTTTCCCGATATGGTTATGGAAACGTCGGTCTGCTTGACGGCGCTCTCACACTAATGCACCGCCAAAACACAAAACCTTCACTGAAGCGCTTGATACGAAATAGGAGAGGAACGTTGTGACACGTCGAAGAACGCGGTTCCCTCCTACCGGGCACCAACCACACCCGCGAGTCACACACTGATGGAATACTGCGGTGGGCCCTCAAGACGCTTGCCACCCTGAAAAGACAGTTGAAGTCAGAGGAACTGCCACACCCTCGGACTGTGAAAGGGAGATGACGTCCCGACCGGAACGCATCTGCCGGCTCGGGTGCGTCCCACTCCGGCAGAGAAGTGGGCAGGGATGACAGTGGGGATGGCGGTGCCAACTCCCACCACCTGAGAGGCCGACCCTCACGGATTTGCCGTGTAGGGGAGGTACATAAAACTCGCCGGAACCCTTGGACAACAACAGGAACGACACACAAAGGACGACACCCTCAGTCGCCGGGACACTGCCAGACAGCCAACGCCCTGGTACGTGCAGAACCGTCGCTGAACACCAAACACCGACAGTCAAGACGCGGACGACACACTGGACAACACCCCCAGTCGCCGGGACACTGCCAGACAGCCAACGCCCCGGTACGTGCAGAACCCGTCGCTGAACACCGAAACACCGACCGTCTTCTCTGGTAGCCAAACCTTCAAAAGTCGGTCGAGGGCATACCAAGACTCCTGCCCCAACGGCAGAAACAAACATGAGCACGAGGCCAACCCAACCTTCGCGGATAACGCCTCAGTTCGTACTAACTTGCAGATACACCACGACACTCCGAGTTCACCTCGGGAAACTCACAAGACAGCACTCGCATTCACGGAATTCCCCATACACATCGAAGAACTCCAGTTTCACGAGCGTTAGTTTACACACGTAAACCTCACTATTCCGACGAGCCTGACAACCTCCTCCCTCCCCCCTCCAAGAGTTAATATGTAAGCAAATTCCCGGCAGGATTCACGCACTTCACGGTCACTGCCACCTGGCACTGGACGGGCCACACTCCACAATTGTCACTGAGGCGACCTGTGTCAGTTCGTGCGTGACAAAGCCCAATTCCCACATTTCAGCTTTCCATAACCTGTTCAGTCCAGATTCCCGAACGATGATTTGTGGCAATGTATTAGGTCTTGCTGCCTAGCGAGTGAATCTCTTGTTCTATTAACACTTAAACTTGGCATCGATGGAAGAGAACTGGCTACTGGTGTTACAGGTACCTTAATGTTTGCAGTTCAGGTCACCGTGTGCGACTATAGACAGATGCAGCTGGTTTGGCATTGCTTTGGGTTGGGTATATCTTCCGACTTTTGACAGACGCAGCTGGTTTGGCATTGCTTTGGGTCTGGGTATATCTTGCAATAGTGCCGCAAGTATTGTCAGTCACTTGTGACTTGATCTATACCTAGAACCTTGTTCTGTGATGAAATTAGACATTGAAGTGGGATCTCGTTTGAATCGCCTCTTTGCTCCTTTCTGATGACCATGCTTAGAGTTGAGGCATGCATAGACTGGAGAGCTAAAATTACAAAACCTGACTCCCTTCAGTGGCTTTTAATCCACTTGAAATGGGCTAACCTTGTGTCATTTGCGTTTTTACTTCACATATCAAGGGCTTTAACTCGAAGCATTTTCTGCTGCACCTGTCCACAATCTGAGCACAGGAGGGGAGCCATTACTTCTTTCTGTAAGAGCATGTTGCATCAAGGATTAAAAAAAAATCCATTGGGTTAAAACATGGTAGCTGATTGTGTAGTGTACAGAGAGCAAGAAAAGGACATAAGCAGGTGGTTTTTTTTGTAGTAGACGAGGCTAAAATTTTTTGTACCGATTATGGGTTACATTATGGAACCAAAAAGAAAAAATGAAATAAAAAAAATGCAAGATCAACTGCAGGAATTGTATAGTCTTCATATTTCAAACAACTGTGTAGTAGCTACCTTCTTCCCTGGCAGTGGATTTTTAGTTATTGGTTATGTAATCTCTAAGAATGATGTCCATGACATGTCAAGGTGGTTTCATTTACCTGAAGTAAACTTCCTCTGAATCTTGTAACTAGAATTGTTAATTTTGTGTTTGAACCTTGCAGTTTACATTTGTACATGCAAAGTGTAGCTGGCAGCAGTAAGAAAGTGTTATAACCTTTCTGCATATCCAGATGTTGATTCCAGCTGTGGACAGTGTAACTGCTTATTTTGTTACGAGGTTGAGAGCCCATCCCCAGACTACTGTACATCTTAAAAATTCTGTAAAAGATGCTGGAGAGTTTGAACTTTCTTTTAAGAAGGTGCTGGAGAGAGTGGAAATTCTAAAAGATGCCGGAGAGTTTGAACATTCTAAGAAGGTGCTGGAGAGAGTGGAAATTCTAAAAGATGCCAGAGAGTTTGAACATTCTAAGAAGGTGCTGGAGAGAGTGGAAATTCTAAAAGATGCCGGAGAGTTTGAAAATGTAGAAAATGATGGAGAGTCTGAAGAACCTAGAAAAAAAAAATACACAAAGGGGAATAAGTTTACACATACTTTTTTCATCATATAGACTGGGTTTTTAAGAACGTTGTAATCCAGGGTCTCTAAGTCCTAAGGTGTCTAGATTTCAGTGGTGTGTAGCCAACATGCTTAGGAAGATATTGTGAAAATTCTAAGACTTTGTTCAGCTCTGGGCTCCTGTTTTATTGGCGAGGAACTGGACCAATGCACCATCCCAAGCTGGTCTGGAAAAACTTCAGAGATGGAATAGGTGAACTAGGCTGGTAGCTTTTTCCACTGGTGTGGGGTTCAGGGGAAAAAGTGTTGTGTAGGCTGGTGGAGTCTCTCGGCCCCTCCAGTTCTTGTATCCCCTCTGGTGTGGAACTGAAACATGCAGATTATTGAAGTCCACAATGTTGCTGTTGGTCTTGTACAGTAATGTTTAGGTGGTCATGGAATCTTTGCTTCTGCAGGTGTTCTTACTTCAGCGAGTTCAGCATGGTTTATGTATGGCCTGGGGTATGATCTGTGTAGCAAAGATATGTCACGCTGCATTGCACTTTCCTCAATGCTATTGTCTTTTTCATAGGTCAGATTGCAGGCTTTGAAGGCATATCAAAAGCAGGACAGATTGTGATCTTGAATTTTGCTGCTTTCTCATGGATATACTCGCAGAGATTTGCTGTGGAAAATCTACAGCTGTTTTTTGTTTTTTTGTTTTTGTCCACGGTGGTCAAAACATGTCGGACAGGTCTTGACTAAGTAACTCTGAGGTATTTGCTGGATGATGTTTCCAGTATTTATGAGGCTGTATGCTTTCGACAGTGTTTAATTTAAAAAGATTTTTTTTTTATCATAAAAATCTTACGGGATTGCCACCCATTTGCCATGTTGATACTTAACTTTTCGAAGAAGCTATGCCCAGTTGTAGCAGGCTGTGGTGTTGTGACCCGATTTGTGGTCTAGCTGCTGCTGTTTTTTTTTTTTTTTTTAACCTTTTTTTGTTGTAACCGGAAAGCCTACACCACTACATGAAACTCTGGTATTCTCAGGTAAGTGAACTCGATGAATAGTTCCTAATGTCTGTCCATGGATAGTTGCATCATGGTTGATATTGGCTAGGCGCCGATTTCCATGCCAATTTCTGGTCTCGTCCAGTCTTTCTCTGAACTTGGCGAGTTCATGTTCATTGCCAGCCAGGCCATTGATGTCATCTGCAAATTGAAGTGCGTGACTCGCCTTTCAGTGCTTTCAAGTGCACATGGATGACACCACAAGTTGGGAAATGCAGGAAACTGGAATTCACCCTTGCTTTTTGTTTCGACAATCTGAAATCACGAAATGTCTAGGTCAATCCCCCCCCCCCCCCGAACATTTTGATAAAAATGC
This sequence comes from Conus ventricosus, assembly GCA_018398815.1. Classification (NCBI taxonomy): domain Eukaryota; kingdom Metazoa; phylum Mollusca; class Gastropoda; order Neogastropoda; family Conidae; genus Conus; species Conus ventricosus. The sequence continues at coordinate 35,397,678 of CM031625.1, forward strand.
GTCCTGATTACTTTGTCCAATCCAGGTTTTTCTTTTGCAGACTGATTGTTCCTTCCTTATTTTGAGGAAAGAATGCGCAAATGCTGCTTTAGCCAATAGGCATGATACTGTTCGTTGAGCCTATTGAAGATATGGCAGTGATTGATACTAGTGTTTAGAACAAATTTCGTTTTTACATACCCTCACACGGCAGAGGATTCTTCTAGATAGTAGCTGCAAAATTCTTAAAAAAGTTAAACTATGGTGAAATAGGTTCTTCATTAACTATGGTGAAATAGGTTCTTCATGACTCAAATTACTTTCAAACGTGATTCATCAGCATACTTTGGCTAGACTCGTGCTCTCTCACCGATTTGTGTTTCTGGGTGTGTTAATAAAAAATAAAAAAAAATTTTTTTGAACCGCCTGACATTTCATTTGTGTCAGTCAGCAAGATTTGTCTGTCTTTAGTCAGAGTTTCCCTCCTACAGTTAAAGAGTCCATACGTGTGATTACCACTCAGTCTCGAGAATCTTGTCTCGAGAAATGTTTCCTGAATTTCTGCTAATGTAAGTTTGTCATATTCGTCCTAATTTTGCCGGTTGTAGGTGCAAAATTCGGAATTGTGTGGGTAACCAGGTCTATATTTGTGTGCTTGCAAAGGAAAAAAAAATGAAAAAAAAAAGGAAAAAAGGAAAAGAAAACAAAAGTATTATCCAAATCAATTTTAAATACAATTCATTTCGCTTTCATCTTGACAGTTAATGTGAACATAAAGGCCTCTTTAAAAGTAATTCATGATCAATGGTTCTTTGTGTGACAAGGCACCAATTTGTTAATTTTTTAGTAAGCAAAATGAACAAATATTTTTCAATCTAGACTTTTCAAAACATTCTGTTTATATAATAGATTTCATCTTGATTATTTCATCAAAGCAGTCACGCTCACTGATCTTTCAACTCATTATTTTTCACACCTGATAAATGATAATCAGGAGATTGGTATATCCTTTAGCTTGTTGCCCCAGAGTATTATAAGCTTACATGTAAGGGTGATTAGAACCTGTTTCATAAAAAGTAAACGTAAAATCTGTACATTTCACATGGCTGTTTATTTTTGTTTCCTCTAGAAAGTAACTTGTGCCAGAATTTATCTTCATTTTCCTTGTAAATTTATTGAATTTTTTTTTTCTAGACTTGAGAACTACACCTGTTGGGTTCAAGGTGCAAATCCAAGTATCATTTTATAACTTAAGTTTAAATCTGAGACAAGTCGCATACCTGTTGCACCAATGACCTCCACCCCACTCACATGCCACTCCACCCCTTCCCCTGAGATGCAGGGTTGCAGGCAGATCTTCCTGCTGGAACAAACAAGACAATACGAGTGTTTCGTTGAAGTGAAGAGTCTAGTTTTCCATTCAAGGTAGTTCTTCTGACACCATGAATTCTTCAGTCTGAGGACAGAATCCGTTTTATGAAATTATTCGAGGTGGAATTTTCCATTTTTCATAAATCAGGGGGGGAGGGGGGGGGGGTTAAAAATGGTCTCTGAAATTGTTACGTATCGATTGCATCTTGCCATAAAACGGAAGTGCTGAATCGGAAGTACTCAGCCCTGGACTCCAGCCTTTCAGTTTTTCATTTTTTGTCCAGTTTCACCCATGCATATGCACAAATTATGGTCACCACAATTTCAAACTGAAGCTGTCTTCGTAAGTTTCAGAAGTAGTAAATACAAATTTTAGTGAACAAAAGTTCTTATGGGACATAAGTAAATACACATTTTAGTGAACAAAGATTATTGCTGCCTCCGGTTTCTTGTGAATTACATAAACTCCACTGCACAAGTTTCAGAAGTAGTAAATACAAATTTTAGTCGGTAAAGATTACTGCTGCCTTCGGTTTCTTGAATTACATGAACTCCACTGTGTACAGGTCAGTAGCATTGTCCATTTTAATGATAGTCCGGTTGATTGCAGGATAAAAAGGTTATGTCAGGTATGAGAATTTTCTGCTGAAAGATGGATTTCCGCCGATTTGGAGGATCCAGAGGCTGTTTTTGAGATCGATGTAAATCCGTTGAGAAAACTGGGTGGGGGGGGGGGGGGGGGGGGGGGTATAGTGAGGTTTGTTTTTCGTAAGCAAAAGCTTGGATCGCGATTTTGTTCTCGATTGGTTCTCAAATGGAAAACTTCCGGCTCGTTTGGGTACCCAGGACAGATTACAGTGAATAATGGAATTTGGCTTACCGAAACTACAAAGAAGGGAAGTAATCCCTTAGCTGTGAAAAGTGCCATTTGCGGATTCCGGCGCCATATTGTCTTACAAGTTGCACGTCCAAAGTTCCAAAGTCGTCAACATGTTCCGACAAATCACCGAGAATGAGAAAGTTTTGGCCACGGAGATCGATTCCTCTGTGAAAAACAAGTGGAACTGGAAGTGGCTGGAGGAAGATGAGCGTACAACAGTGACTTTATCGCGTGGTAAAGAGACCGTTAGCCACGAGGTGAAGATCCGTGTGGGAAAATAGAATAAAAAGCTTGTTATTTTATTTCTTTTTTTTTTCTTGCCAGATTATGCATTTCTGGGGTGATTTTTAGATACTGAAATATGAAAAATGCTCGGCTTCAGGGGGCTTTGCCCCCTGACCCCCACCAGGGCCTTTGCCCCTGGACCCTACCAGGGGCCTACAGCGGCCCCCAGACCCCCGCCTAATTTTCCTATTTCACTTTCTTATTCCCACCTCTGTTATATGCATCCCAGATTTTACCTATCAAAAGTGTAGAAACCCTTCAGCTTTGCCCCTTAACCCTAACAAAGGGCTCTGCCCTTCGACACCCTGCCAGAGCCTAAGGTGACCCCCTGGACCTCTGGCCTTGCTGCTGTTCATTTTTCCTGTTTTCACCCGTGAGTGCATCGGTCATTGGTGGAATGTTTTGGAGAATGAACAATGAAATTTAATGGAAAAGAGAGGCTGTAAATTGTCATGGGGGTGGATGCTTGCTGAACTAGTTGCTTTGCTTTGCAGTCTCTTTCTAGATGGGCCGTGTGTTATTTTTGTTGCATGAACTCCTTTTATGGTTCCAACAAGTCTAGAGGAATGGATGCCCTCAGAACGGCTCATTTTTGTAAACTACCCTATGGATACCTGTAGTTTTGCTTTTACGTTGTGATTAGTGGCAGATGATTTGGGGGGTCGATTGGTAGTCCTTTTTCTGACCACCCTTTATTGTTGACAGCCTGGAACCCAAGGCCCAGGGTGATGCCAAAGACCTGGCAAGAGGAATAGAACTCGCAGGTGGATAACAATTTAAAATCCATCCAAACCCAAAAGAGTGTTTACCAGCTTCCCAAGGCGACCGTAAAGAAGAAAGTCTTGTGCTGTTTGCATACAGGCCACTCTTTTTATGCCTATTCTTTTAAAAAGTGAAGAAGCTCCATTGGGCATTCCATGTTGTGTATCGTTGACAGTGAAATATTCTTTTAGAGTGTTCAGACTTGCATGATGTGTGACATAAACATTATACAGCAGACTCCATGAAAACCTTGTTCATAGGTGTCCGACCTGATGTGATCTTTTAAATATCTGAAAGAGATCAATATTTTTCATCTGATCTAAGATTTTACAGACGGAAGATTTTTAACAAAGTTTCAAGTGTGATTTTAGGTGTATTTTAAAGGGTTGTGAGAGGGGTTTTTTTTTTAATTTTTTTTTTTTACTTGTGTTCACTTCAATGCAGTGACAGCTGATATGGCCCCTTGCCGTCGGCTTGGCTATAAGCAAAATGACCTACCTAGACGGCCCTAAAATAGTCATGTGTAGTCGGCTTGGCTAGTGTGATTGCCATGAAACTGAAAACTTGCATCATTAAGTGTGTGTATGAGAAAGGAAGAGAAAATAAATTTCAGGTCAATTGAGACGCATTGCTAAAATGGATTGTGAGAGTGGGGTAGCTCAAAGCTGTCGTTGGGGCTATAAGCAACGTCAATCAAATTCTGGTCATCTGGAGATTCTGATTATGCCAACACTATAGAGAAAGGACACAAGCTATTTTGCAGTGTTTCTCTGACATATTTTTTCTTATTAAAGGTTTTTGGGAAGGTTACATTTAACAGTTACTGAAAATTTCTTACATTGGAGTGAAAGCTGATGCCCACAATAGTCTGTCTGGAAGATGCCAGTATGTTTTACATATTTTATTGGACAAGGATTTCTAAGCAATTTTTGCATGTTTTAGATTTATTTTGTGGTTTCCTTTTTAAAGTAGATCCAAATACAGAATCAACTTGAATAAGATGACAGCTTTGATGGGCCTCCTTGCATACATGAATCGACTTGACACTGTATGTATTGCAGTTTTATTCAGCACTTTTTTTTTCTGGATGTTGACAGCCCCAAGAGGACAGTTTGTGGATGGCTGGCTACTATATGGCTGGCTGGCTTAGCACTGAAGTTTTGGGGTGGGGGGGGGGGGGGGGGTGGTAATTACCTACAGCCAGCACAACAGTATGCAGAGCAGACAGGGCAAGAGGGATTTGAAATTTTAAAAAAAAGTCAGAATAGATCAGTTAAAAGTAGTGGCATCTGCTGAAACGCGCTTTCTTTCCTGACTCTTTTGTTGCTCCATCCTCCCCCGAGAGGGATGTATTGTGAAATGAAGTATAGGGAAGCCTTATCTCAAGACTAGAATAAAAATTCACATGATCTTATTGGTCTAAACCTCCAGCCACTCGTGGCCTTTGTGCTTTGAATCTTGTGTTCTCCACGTTCATGCCAGTGATAGAATACATGCCCTCATTGTTCATGCTAGCATGTTCAGGGGGACAGTCATTGGATGACCATGGTGATGCCATCCAGGTGGAAATAATCATTTGCATGGGTTCTGTAATCCAGACTCGAAAGCGTGACTCGTCCAAAAGTTTAAACATGGAGTGAGAATGCTCTAATGTCACAAAGCACAAATGGTGCCAGAAAAGTGTTAGAATGGCTCTTTGATACATTAGGTAAACCCTTCATCTGAATCCATGTACATTAGCTAAAATGTAGACTGTGCTTTGGAAAGGTTGAGGAAGAACTTTACAACCAGCTCGTGTGATTTGTGTTTTTCATTGTTTTAAATGACAAAATATTTATTAATGTAAGCTGTTTATAACTTGCGTACAGACTTCCATAGAAAGGAAAAACTGAAGAAGGAACCTTCGAAACAATTGTGTGAAATTTACCCTTATCGATGTAAACATTTTGTTTCAAAAATTTCTACACCAGCGCCTTTCCACATGTGTTCATCGCAAACGATCGCATTTTCCCCCCCTTTTTTTCTTTTAAAAATGCATCACTAGGATCATGTAATCATTGGTGGTTTGGGCTTTTCAAGGATCAGAACTGACGGGCTCTGTTGAACGCCACTGAAATTGCTCAGCAGTAGTGTAGTATCTCCTGTGATGGACACAGTATTGATCGCTCCCTGTGGAATATAGTGTAGTGTCTCTTCTGGTGGGGGCTGCCTTGTGGCTAGATAATGATGGTGGTTTCTGACTGGATGACTTTCTAGTCTTCAGATGGGTTGCATTATGACTGGATATTGACGGCTCACTGGATTTTGTGTAGTGGCTTCGCAAGTTGGTTGTGTTGCGACTGGATATTGATGGCTTCCGTAGGACTGTGTTGTGTCTCCTCTGTCTAGTTGTTTTTATGATTTGATAGATATTTTTTTGTGGATTGTGGTGTCTTCCTGGGGGTTTGCATTATGACTAGATATTGATGGTTTTCTTAGGATTATAGTTTAGTGTCTATCTGGTGGGTTGGTGTATGAGTGAATATTGATAGATACCTGTGGACTGAGTAGTGTTCAGGCGGGTTGGTGTTTGAGTGATATTGATAGATACCTGTCGAGTGAGTAGTGTTCAGGCGGGTTGGTTTATGAGTGATATTGATAGATACCTGTGGACTGAGTAGTGTTTATCTGGTGGGTTGGTGTATGAGTGAATATTGATAGATACCTGTGGACTGAGTAGTGTTTATCTGGTGGGTTGGTGTATGGGTGAATATTGATACCTGTGGACTGAGTAGTGTTCAGATGGGTTGGTGTATGAATGAATATTGATAGATACCTGTGGAACGAGTAGTGTCTATCTGGTGGGTTGGTGTATGAGTGAATATTGTTAGATACCTGTCACCTGTGGACCGAGTAGTGTCTGTCTGGTGGGTTGGTGTACGAGTCAAGTTTGAGAGATACCTGTGGTCTGAGTAGTGTTGTCTCATGGGTTGCTTTTAAAGAAATTTGACTGGATATGGTTCACTGTGGACTGGTGTGGTCTCCTCCAGTGGGGTTGCCTCAGGACTGGATATTTGTGGCTCCCAGTGTTTAGTCTGGGGACTGGATATTTGTGGCTCCTGTGTTTAGTCTGGGGACTGGATATTTGTGGCTCCCAGCAGATTGTCTAATCTGGGGACTGGATATTTGTGGCTGCCAGCAGACTGGCAGTGTGTAGTCTGGGGACTGGATATTTGTGGCTGCCAGCAGACTGGCGGTGTCTGGTCTGGGGGACTGGATATTTGTGGCTCCAGCAGACTGGCGGTGTCTGGTCTGGGGGACTGGATATTTGTGGCTGCCAGCAGACCAGCGGTGTGTAGTCTGGGGACTGGATTTTTGTGGCTGCCAGCAGACTAGCAGTGTGTAGTCTGGGGACTGGATATTTGTGGCTGCCAGCAGACTAGCAGTGTGTAGTCTGGGGACTGGATATTTGTGGCTGTCAGCAGACTGTCGGTGTCTGGTTGGGGGACTGGATATTTGTGGCTCCAGCAGACTGTCGGTGTCTGGTCTGGGGACTGGATATTTGTGGCTCCCAGCAGGCTAGCAGTGTCTTTGTCTGGTGGGTTGCCTATTGACTTGCATGGGGGCTTTGACACGATCACACAGGTGTGACCTTCTTCAAGGGAAACTAAAAAAACAACAGGTATGGCCTTCTACAAGGGAAACTAAAAAAAAAAGTGTGGACTAGGATGGAACCAGATCGGTGTGGCCGTCTTGGGGGCTGGGAAAAAGTGAATAATTTCGGGGGGGGGGGGGGGGGGGGGGGGACTTGGATGTTATTTGTAAATTGCACAATGCCTGAACAGAAGTGGAGGAAGAAAAACATGTTTCACAGACAGTGTAATATGTTGAGTGATGTATGTTAATCTTCAAGAGGATGGGAAAAACCACTAGCAGTGTTGGGATCCATTCATTCTCATTGTTGGACAGAACGCATCAGATTAAGTAAGAAGTTTTGATGCGGATGTAGAAAATAGGCTGTCGAGTGTTGTACTAATTGGTGGAAACAAACAAGTTGGCAGACTAGTCGCTCCCTCTGTTCTCCAAATTCCATCCCCCAGCTGCTTTAGAGATCAGCTGAAAACTGTTGACAGTTCTTTGAATGGTGATAACTGGTCAAGACAGAGTTCAGTTCTGTTGTGTGATTACTGTAGCAGTCCTCATGATTTGTTGGTCATAGTGCAGTTTGTAGTTTCTTCTGGGAGCTGTTGAATGCTGACTTTTGAAAATAACAGCGATTCCTAGTTGATGCAAATATGTGATCAACTCCCACAAAATGATAGATAAGTCGAATTTTGAACTTATTAAGATATGTAATATCAATAGTAAGAGGAGAAAAAGACTTTTCCAATGATATATAAAGAATTTCTGTATGTTAAAAAATGAAAAAGTTATGACCCTTCAAAGAGTCCATTAACACGGTAGCCATTTTGAGAAAAATGGCTTTAAAGTTTCCCTACTTTCTCCAACCATTTTTCCTTAGCAACCAAGGTTTAATTTAGCTGTTAACTTAAGAAAAATATGGGAAACCATCAAAATAATCATTGCAAACACTTTAATAACTGAATTTTATCCCCGGTCAGATATATATTGGTGAATTTAATGGATGTTCAGGATGCTGAAAAATGAGAATTTTTTAAATTTTAAAATTAAAAAAAAAATCTAATCAATGCTTTTGTTTTTAATGTTACCTTGGCACAGATACACTAATCACGACTAATTGAATTAATATGTATTTTCTAGTCTCATTTTGCCCAGCGTAAAAAAAGTGCGTTCTTTGAGGGAAAAGAGGTAGAGCTGTGCGTTAACACATAGTGGACTCGCAGTTCATGACATCCTATGATAAAAACAGCATATACTCATTAACAAACATACCTTATCGGAAACAAATGCATGTGCATTATTCTTTCTTCTTCCTTTTCAGTTGCCTGGGTGAAATCTCTTGTCCTCTCGCACACGCACACACGCATACGCATGCATGCATGCATGCATGCATGCATGCACGCACGCATGCACACGCACACACACACACACACACACACACACACACACACACACACACACACCACACACACACGCATGTACGCACGCACTATATCCCGACGTTCAAAACCTGTGCTCCCTCTCCTCTCCACAAACATGCACACACACATATGTTGGCCATCAGCACTGGAATGCTTTAAATGATCATTTTGATGTGCATGCAGTTACAGGAAAACTGTTCTGCCATTTGTAGATCTGGCAAAGGCTGTCCATTGCAGTTCATACCTGTATCTGTTGCATACGTCGCCGTCACAAATTTTTGGTGTTATCGCGTCGGCATTATACCTGATAGGTCTGCACTTTCTTCAGTTAGTACAACTGGCTCCTAATTTTCTTTTTCATCTTCGATTCCGAGTCCAACAGGCTGAGATTGACACACGCCTGTCGAAGTCGATGGGGAAATCCCATCATCGGCTTCGCTGTCAGTTACTTCGTTGGAATCAAAATCAAAATGTTCGTTTTCATTGCTATTGCTGGTGGTGAAATATTCGTTTATAAGGCCACTAATTCCCTGGCCTTCATAATCGAAAATATTTCCTGCTTTTTGATGAATTTAACAGTTTTACGATATGTCATCCATGATGATTTTTCAAGTGAAGCGACGACAAAGGCAAAATGCAATAGATCCCATTGAGTTGTGGCCAATGAAGGCAGCGTCTCTGCTGTTAACAGCGGAGTTACTAAGGCCATTTCAGTATTTGATTGCTGATTGGTTGGAAAGGCTTTCTTTTGTGTACGACTTTGAATGCCTCATAAAGGCCTTCTGATCGGTTTATTTTAGAAAATTGTGTACACATTCTTAACATACACACACTGAGCTTTTGAATGATGTGCGACATGCCAGGGGCTCTGCGAGGGATGTGCATGTGATTCATCTGTTGAAAAATGAGCAACTTTTCACAATTGTGCTGCTTAAAATTGATGACATGGAGTGAAAAAAATTCATTTAATCACATTTCTAGCTTAATTTAGGTAAACTAAGTGAAACATGATATGCTTTAATGGTTTTCCTATGTGTTGTGCAAAAATCTCATTTTACCCAAAATGACCCTGCCACACTTTGTTGCCCGCAGCGGCGATCAGCCTGGCGTGACTTGTCTATCATTTTGTGGGAGGCTGTCACATATTAGAATAATAAAGTGACTTATAATGGTGAAATTCCTTTTAAAGAAAATTAGACTTGATATTGAATAATATCATGTCTCTCTGAGGATTTAAATTACAAAATGGCATGGTTTTGATAAATTCCGAGATGAAGTGCTATTGATTTTGATAAACTGTAGAATGACTTGCAGTTATGTAAAGTGTTTGTTGATTTCTGTGTTCTTTCTCCAGGTACCAGCGGTCTGATGTCTGTGTTGTCTCTGTTGCACAGATCCAGAGAGGAGGATGGAGCAGGGACCGGGGCCACTGCGGGTCAGACGCCCAAGGATCCGAATGATCCCGTACAGTACGTGGCTGCGGAGACATGGCCATGTCGTTCGACATAGAGGCCAGGGCCCAGCTGTAGGACTACCCCAGGCTGCTGCCAATGTAGGTTTAGGTGGGTTAGGCGCATTCAATCAAGGATACAACACGAGCACAGACACATCCGACACAGGCAACCAGTCAGACAACAGTGAATATGTTGTATTCGACTCAGACTGCACCACAGACACCCTGAAAACGACCGCCAACATCCCTCCTCTGAGGCCTAAAAGACCTGCCTCAGAGGTGGAAACATCCTCTTCCACAAGCACACCAGATAGGTCCCCCAGGCAGCAGTCAACATCCCCTGCACCTGACACGTCCCCTGGTTCACCTGTTCTGTCGTTCACATCATTCTTGGGTCAGCCGTGGGGGTGGGAGTGGATAGGTGGGAGGGAGGAGGGTGAAGAAGACATTGGGATGGAGGGGGTAGGGGAAGTCCGTCCAGTCCTTTCAGATGATGATGAGCCCATTGCTCAGGATGAGCCAAGAAATGAGCTCGTCCCTCAGGATGAGCCTCGAGTTGAGCCCATCCCTCAGGATGGGCCAAGAGTTGAGCCCATCCCTCAAGATGGACCATGAGTTGAGCCCATCCCTCAAGATGGGCCACGAGTTGAGCCCATCCTCAAGATGGGCCACGAGTTGAGCCTGTGCGTTGCTCTTCTCGTGTCAGGAGGCCCCTGACCGATACCAGTCCATAGACTTCAGGACGGAGTCGTACCTCCGACGCCTGGAGAGGAGCAGGAGGAAGAATAGGAGGGGCCCGTCGAAACTAAGGACAGTTTCCTCCTGCTCATGATCCAACAGGCTGTTGCTTCGACACGAGACTGGTAATCTCGTCTCATCTGACATAATTGCTGTGATAAGACAGCTTTGGTCACCATACTGTGGCATACTTGCCAACAGCTGCTGTAATCAGATAGTCCTGAGTTGGTGGCATACTTCTTTACAGCTGCTGTGACGAGACGGTCTTTGTCGCCATACTGTGGCATGCTTTCTTACAATCTTGGTCACCATACATGGGCATAATTGCTATCTGCAAACAGGGCAAGATGGACGTAGGAGATAGGGCTAGAGGGGAATAGGTAGTGTGTTTAAAGTTTAGGGAAGGGACAAATTTTGTAGTTAGAGGGTGTAGTGAAATATGGGTTAAATACCGGGATTAGAGTAGATGCTAGTAGAAATTGGCTCAGAATGTGTTTGTCTGTCCATTGTGCTGGTGTTGCTTTTCTAACCTCGTCAGCATTACTGTATTGTATGTGTATTCAGTTCTGTCTCGTTTTGTCTCTTCTGTTTTGTCAGGTGCAGCAGTAGTTTAATTAGCAATGCTTTCTTTTAAATGAACTTTGGAGTATAAATTCTTTGTACTGTACTTCCAAGTTTTTCTTTATTTCAGTCTGATATTGTTAAAACGAAAAAAACTATTACAGATTAGTGTGAGCAATATTCTTTAAAACTGTGACAACTTCAAAATGGAAAATTAGGTTATATCTACTTTGCCCATGTAAGATGATCTGATAGCTGAGTAGATGTGTATTGGGGAAAAAAGAAAAGCCTTTGTTTCCATTGTGTATTGATAACTAAACAGTTCGTTGTTTCCATTGTGTATTGATAGATAACTAACCAGTTCAGTCAAAAGAGAGAACATGGCAAAAATGGATGCGAAACGGTGCACCTATGATGCCGACAGAAAAATATCCTGATCATTCCAGGTGTACACTTCAGATAGTGTGGCACTTTCAACTTGTCGGGTCGACCCAGCTCAGATTTACCCCCCATGCAGATTTCAGAACATGATCTGTGTAGCCTTTTATCGGCAGATTTTGACTCTTACATGGGCAAATTAGATATAGCAGGATTTTGTAGTCTGGCCCTGGTCATTAGGTGTAGGTAGGAATTAATTAGGTAGCTTTAGAATAGGTTAGCATAGGGAGGACGGCATGGCATTTTTAAATTTTTTAAAAATTTTTTATTACTGGTTGAGCAGGTAAGTGCACGTGGCTTCTCTACTCCGATTTTCCATTCATGATGTAGTTTGTATTGGGCTCATCTTTGTAGTGGCAGGGTTTCAGATTTACTTGCGTGTCTATATTTTTGTATGGAATTTTGAAATGACATGTCTTTCTCATGGATGCAGTGCTGATGAGAGAAAAGGTTGTTCATTTTTATTTATGAAAAGCAGCTGCTGCTGTTTGTTGCTTTAGTTTAGTGTTTAGTGAGCAAGGTTAGGTATTTTGAATGATCAGCCGAGTGCTAAGTGTTTTTTCGTTCTGGTGTGTGAATGACCAGCCGAGTGCTGATGACAGAAGAGTTTTTTCGTTTTGGTGTGTGAATGATCAGCCGAGTGCTGAGTGTTTTTTATTTTGGTGTGAATGATCAGCTGAGTGCTGATGTCGAGTGTTTTTTCGTTGTGGTTGTGAATGATCAGCTGAGTGCTGATGACGAGTGTTTTTTTTCGTTTTTGGTGTGTGATCAGCTGAGTGCTGATCATGTATTCTCTCTCCTTCTCTCCCTTGCTCTCCCTTGCCCGTCTTCCTCCCTCTCCATCCCTTCCTTTCCCTTTCCCTCTCTTCATCCCTTTTTTTTTTTTTTTTTTTTTTCAGAAATAAGGTGACTTCATAAACATGTGCATACAAGCATGCAGGCACATGAACGCTTGAAATGCATTCTACGCATGCATCCATATGTGCATACGCCCGCATACTTGTCTGCAACTTCTTGGAAGTGGAGCGTTATTCACAAATGTAGGCAGGGCAGTTAGGTTGTGCAGCTTATGACCGCTGTTGCCTGTCCACTGACCAAGAGCAGTATTTCAGTTAAACATCTGCAGTGGAAAAAAATTAAAGTTCCAACAGCCGTTGTAATAGATGTAGAATTCGCTTCATGAAACTGAAATTGTTTAAGATGTTGGTGACATAATCTATTGGTCAGTTGGCCAAGAGAGAAGGTTCTGGCCAGTAATTATGGAAACACCAGGTTTCTAATTTTGGCCACTTGCTAGAGGGCAGGGAGGGGAGGTAAAAAGTTTAGTATACCTGCCACCTGGATAGGTGAGAATAAAAAGTCTGTCAAGGTGAGTATATGAATACTCTGAAATAGGACTGGAGGAGGAGAGAAGGGGCCTGTGGAGAGGGAGGGGGGGGGGGGGGATGTGGTTTGATTTCACTTTGTTCAGTTGAAGTTCCAATGCTCAGATTCTCTTGCTAAATTCAAGATTGCTAAAACTGGTGTTTATTCTGCCGTGGGTAGTGAAATATTGGGGTCATGCACAATTGTATTCAGCATGCAGGTAGGGATGAGACTTGATGTATGCCCAGTGTATGTGTGAACTATAATTATTATGGACGTTTTTGATGGACGATTCCTACATATGCTTGTGTGTACATGAACCAGAATATATGTGACATCCTATTACTAAAGACTTTGCACAGTTCTTGCAGGATATTCAGACGCTGAAGGTAAGCAGGAAAGAGTGACAGATGGAGTGTTGGGTATGTTGGTTACTTGACCCCAACTTGGTGGTGGTGGGCAGGTGGTTGGGGAGGGTTCTGCACACAGTATGGATTTTCAGTATCTCCTTTACTTTCCTTTGTTGTGAGCTTAGATGTGTCTCGGATTGTTGAATTCGTTGCTCACTTATGTGAGATGTCTCAAGGGTTGAAGTCAGTTTATTGCGTCGTGAATAGATGCCATTGAATCTTACATTGCCTTATTTCCAAGATTGATAGTGCATGTGCTCAATTTCCCTCCCTCATTTTCATCCATTTCTTTCACCTCTTTTCAGGAACTGTTTTGAACAATCTTTTTTTAAGTATTGGGCTTTTTATAATAATTAAAAGAAAAGCATGTTAGAGATGCAATTTTTTTTTTATATAAGTATATTTTTCATTTGATACGATTTGCAAGTGCATCAGTGCAGGATCTTCACAGAATGTGAACAGCTAGTTCTTTCTTAAGCTCTGTCCATGCTGGACAGGTCCATGAAAGCCTGCAGCACTGTTCTGTTTCCCACATGTGTCGTTGCTTTTTTTTTTTCTGCTCCCATTTGTGACAGCCCTGACAAGTCCCTGGGCTGTAAGCAAGTAAATTGAACTGAATCGCACATTTCACATTCTTTTGTGCATGTGCAACCGCCGAAAGAGACTTTGTAGTACTGATCTTTGAAAACATTTTGAAGCAGTTTTTCTTTATTTAAAAAGTGGTTTGCAGATTTATCTTATTAAAAGGGAAAAAAAAAACCCTCCCCAAATCATGTGTTATTATACATATAAACCATGCAAATATGTTATATATATATACATATAAACTATGCAAATATGTATATATAATATATTGTAGCTCCCCACTTGCTTGATTGCTTGATATGCGTGTCAGGCTGGGGTCTGCTTGGGGTGGGTCCGTTTGGTGTTGCAGTCATTCAAGAAAAACGATCAAGTCCTTGAAGTACAATGTCCTTGTTTTTCTTTATTAACGTACTTGACTAGAATCAAAAGTAGGAGAACAACGTAGACACTAACTGGAACTGGAAACTCTGATTTGAAAAAACTAGTTGAGAACTCAGATCTAACATGAACTCGGAACTAAAGAAGAAGAAAACTACAAGTAGAACTCTGACTTAAAGAATAAGATCTCTGACCAGACATTGGCCCCCTGAAACACACAATGGAATACAATGTCTATGTGTCCCAATAAACATATGTAATAAACACTTGACCAACAAGTGGCAAATCAATACATACAAATGTGTGGATGTAATATCATGGTGAATGGCTGTATGCATGAGTGCATGTATACTAAGAAAGTTTTACAGAATGAATGTTAGAATCAAGCATGCGGTTATGTGCCTGTGTATGAGCAAAGATGACATGGATACATGTATATGTGTGTAAGTACAAAAACATGCCCACCATGCATATGTACTAAGTGTACGGGTAATGGGTTTTGTTTGCGTGTGTGTAAATATAGCAATGTAAAAAATAATTCTTAATATACCATTTTCACACCATAATCCAAATTTCTCCCCTCTGGTCCATCATTTTCCCAAAGTAATATTAGGAACAAAAATTCTAGCTGACAGCACACATTTGTCTTCAAACAACCCTCTGTTTATGATCCCACCGATCTTAGCGAGTGTAGGGATTGAACATCCATACCATGAATGAAGAAATTATTCCTTCAAATAAACCATATCAATAAATTGAATAATACAAAGTCTTAGCAGCACAATGTTCTCACAAATACCAAAAAACCACAATACAACTAAACTTTGAAGCTCAAAATCTTTTCAGTCCCATTAGTTGACATACGTCCCATAAAATACATTCCACCTGTTCCCATTTTATGCAACGAACTACACTGGTAAGTTCTCCACAGCATTTAAATAGATAGAACCTCCAATGGATAATTTGATATCCACATCAAAATGGCAAAAACTGAGCATTCCACATGGGCCTATTTTCTTTTTACAACACAAAGTTCCCCTGCCATATTTGCAGCCTTGGACACTCTAGTTGAAAAAATACTCCCAGTGCTATTATGGATTCTGACCTTCCACGTGATTTGTATTTCCTACAAGAAAATACAAAGCCAAAGTATACCACAAGCACGCACAGTGGAACCTAAAAATCCACCACAAGGTTTTTCTTTTCCTTATCGGAAAAAATATCACTCCACAGGCTTAGCAGCCCAGCAATATATTATTTGTTTTGTTCTGTCCCTTCAATTGTACAGAACCAAAACTGCCCCACTTCTGCTCACAGTTAAACAATGTTCGGCACATGTAGCCGACAGCATCATCCTTATCATAGCTCAACCACCTCAATCAGTTGCTTCGTTGGCAACTAATCACCCAATTAATCAACAATACTCCAATAAAAATACACACTAGGCAAACATCATCAGGGTATTCACATAAAAATATAACTTCAAACATAACGACTCATACCAATAAAATCCCAAACCAACGACCATTAAAAAACAAACATGTTACTCCTCACAACAAACAACATTCATTTCTACAATTCATTCACTCCATCATTAACCATATTCTGTAAAAGAAAAGAAAGAAAAGATCTTAGTTCAATCAAAAATACTGGTTCATATTTATAATAGTGCATACCTTGAAAAGGATCTTATTTGCCCTGAAAGGCAAAATTTTGGGGAATCTGGCAGTGCTCTGCTGACTACCGGCCATCCAAGAAACGCGCGCTCTCCCGTACGCAATTCACAATCACACAAAAAATGTTCCATGTCAATTAATAAAATGCACTATAACAATGAGCGCACTTCGCATGTTTTGGACTGTAAATCATTATTTTCCCTACCAGTGATCCTTATGCAATAAAAAGTATATCCAATGCAAGCAAACTCTTTGCAAATCAATGTAGCAAAACAATGAATATCTCTACGCAGTTAAATGGTGAAAAGGACGCTTTAAATATTTGAATATAAACCATTTGAGAATTTACCAGGATGAACTGGGTCCGAAATGAATTACGGTCAAAGGGAGAGAACTCCACGAAAGAAAATATTCTGTGAGCTTGAAAAAAACACTGCTACTTAAATAATTTGCAACCACCATTAAAAAGCATGAAAAACAACAAAAATAGCGTTCTGTATTTTTTTAAAAACACAAATCCATTCTGTAGTAATTTTACAGAGTACTACAATATATATACATATAAACTATGCAAATATGTATATATATATACATATAAACTATGCAAATATGTATATATATATATACATATAAACTATGCAAATACGTATATATATTATATACATATAAATTATGCAAGGACTTTGACAAGGTAACAACCTGACGAGACCCCTTCCCCCTCACTATCCCCTTCTCCATTCCCCAAACCCAATTTCTCCCTCATTCAAATCCTCAACCCCCCACCTTTTGCCCCCATCCCCTCGTCCACCTCCACCCCTTCCCCTCCCTGAACCCGATTTCTCCCTCATTCCCATTCTCGCCCCACCCCACCCACCCCACCCCCTCTTCCCCTCCCCCCTCCTCCACCTCCACCCTTCCCCCTTCCCCTTCCTTCAATAAACCAAGGTTCTGAGTCCCCTTTTGATTGATGACTTTGTTCTATACCCAATAGGAGCCACCAGCCTTAGCATATGACTGCAACTTTGTGTGGATAAGACCCAACAGTGGGCAAAAGAAAATGGGTTTACTTTTTCTTGCACCAAAACTTGTGTCCACTTTAAGAGTTTTCAGCAGTACTTCGCTGACCAGAAATTCATCTGGATAATTTTACCACACCTGCTGTGAAGGAAACCAATTTGGGATCTGTCAGGAACTGAACTACCACACCAGCATTGGAAAATTTGTCAAAAAGCAATGAACATTCTGAGAGTTGTGGCACATACTGATTGGGATGCTGATAAAACTCTAGTCCATCTTTTTAGAGTTTGCTGCAAACCTTTTATCTTGGGGATTGCCTATGCGGTTTACAGAAGTTCCATCAGAGGACTTGAGATGACCCAATAGATGCAGTTACAGCTTCTCTTTGGAAGCGAGCAGAATCCTGCACTTTACATAATAAAGAAAGAATGGCAAGGGTGGAGAGTAAGATAAGATAAGATAATGTTGCTTATAGCCCAGCCGACCGCAAAGGGCCACATCAGAGCTGTCACCACGTTAAAATAAACTCGCCTGTCATAAAAAAAACAAACCTTCACACATCTCTGTAAATGACATCGTCCAGAAACATACTAGAAACTTCGTTAAAAATCTTCTTTAGGGTAGCAGTAAGTATCGATGATACTGTATGAATAAGATTCTCGAAACCAAAGACTTGAATCTGGTAAAGGCCACCCAGATCAACTGAGCCCTTGAAGCTTCTTGATCCCAGACTCTAACCATGACTCTTTACAGATCCCAGCCTAGTTCACAGGCCGAGGCAACCACATCCACACAGACATGGAGGTTCCAAGTCGCGTGGATAATGTTCAGGAACAAGACCAAAAATCAATCTGAATATGGCCAGCATTGTGGGAGAGAACCCAAGGCAAGGTTGTCCAACCAAAAATGCAAAACATGACTTTTCCAGAAATTGGGACACTACTCCTGTTTGCTGCTTCAGAAAGGTCCAGCAAGACTCCAAGACTACATGCATAGGAAAGTTGAAAACATAATGGAAGATCAGGCTTAAGGAAGATTCAAAACCCTTTGCTGTTGCCATCCAAAGCGCTTGGCTTTGCCCCTGAAGGAAAACCGTTGAAGCAAAAGTTGGTAGGATGCTGTAAAAAGATGCCCATTGTGTTACTGAACCAACAGATTGGTGTGCCCCAACTGCTGCAGTCCCAAAGTCTAATGGCAAGGTCAAAGGGTGCGTAGACCTGACCAGCCTCCATGAATCTGTGAGGAGAGAGAATTTTCCCCAACCACCAACAGATCAACTTGTAGCCCAACTTCATGGAGCCAAAGTCTTAAGCAAATTGGACTGTAACAGTGGATTTTGCCATATACCTCTTTAAGAAAACCAACCACTGGCAACATTCATTACACCTTTTGGAAGATTCTGCTTCAGAAGACTACCGTTTGGTATCAGTACAGGTGTGAAGTCTTCCGCGGTGCATGACTGTTGCTGACTGGACAGCAAAGACCTGCGACATAGACTTTCTGGTCCATGGAAAAAAAGACAGCAGAAACATAGTACCAGCCTACAACAGATGCTGAAGAAACTTGTAGATGCAGGAGCGACGGTCAGTCCTAACAAGTGCCAGTTCTCATGGAACTGTGTAAAATACCTGGGTGACATATCCAAAGATGGCATTTCCATCAACCCAGAGAAAGAGCAATCGCCAGTTTCCTACCACCAGTGAAACCTCGTGGGAATGATAAATCATAGGTCCAGATGAGCTGCAAGCAATGGGACTGACGGCATACAGCCACTGCAGGATCTGAGAGAGGGCAATGGGGGACCTGGTACAATGAACAAGGGAAAATAAGTACTTTAAGCCATTCAGCAGAGGCTGTGTGCAACACTAGTCCTTTCTCATTGCAGTTCAAACAAGAGCACCCAAATCTCCGAAAGCTGCACTACAGAAACCAGAGGAGAAGAACCTCAAACTAAATCCGGAGAAATGAGAAGTTGAAAAAAAAACAAATCGAGTACTTCAGGCATGCAATTTCAGCTAAGGACTGAAACCAGACCACTCCAATGTGATGGAAGTCCAGGAGATGTCTCCACCAACCAAACAAAAGGAACTACAGACATCTTTGGCATGATAAACTATTTCACCAAATTTGCACCACCACTTTCAGAGATCACCAAACCAGTGTGAGAACTACAAAAAGACATTGAATTCAAGGTGCAGTCTTAGCAATGAGAGGATGACAATGACAGATCTTTTCTTTTATGCATCAGGGTTTCTCACACCAACAGAGCAGCGCTATGCACAAGTGGAGAATAAAGCCGGTGGAATAATTTGGGCATGTGATTCATTTTCTAAAGACATCATAGAACTAAAGACATCATAATTGAAACTGACCACAAACCACTCCTTTTGCTCTGAAAAACCAAGAACTTTGAGCTTTTATTAAAAATCCAAAGATTTGGGATGGAGTGAATGAGGTTCATTAGTGAGGTAACCTGCACAAGAGAAACAAAAACGTTGTGGCTGACACTTGGTCTCAGGCTGCTGGTGGTGACCCTGTCCTTAGTTTCGACGGGCCCTCCTATTCTTCCTCCTCCTTCTCTCCAGGCGTCGGAGGTACGACTCCGTCCTGAAGTCTATGGACTGGTATCGGTCAGGGGGCCTCCTGACACGAGTAGAGCGACGCACAGGCTCAACTCGTGGCCCATCTTGAGGGATGGGCTCAACTCGTGGCCCATCTTGAGGGATGGGCTCAACTCGTGGCCCATCTAGAGGGATGGGCTCAACTCTTGGCCCATCCTGAGGGATGGGCTCAACTCGAGGCTCATCCTGAGGGATGAGCTCATTTCTTGGCTCATCCTGAGTGATGGGCTCATCATCATCTGAAGGGACTGGACGGACTTCCCCTACCCCCTCCATCCCAATGTCTTCTTCACCCTCCTTCCTCCCACCTATCCACTCCCACCCCCACGGCTGACCCAAGAATGATGTGAACGACAGAACAGGTGAACCAGGGGACGTGTCAGGTGCAGGGGATGTTGACTGCTGCCTGGGGGACCTATCTGGTGTGCTTGTGGAAGAGGATGTTTCCACCTCTGAGGCAGGTCTTTTAGGCCTCAGAGGAGGGATGTTGCGGTCGTTTTCGGGGTTGTCTGTAGTGCAGTCCGAGTCGAATACAACGTATTCACTGTTGTCTGACTGGTTGCCTGTGTCAGATGTGTCTGTGCTCGTGTTGTATCCTTGATTGAATGCGCCTAACCCACCTAAACCT
The DNA here is from genome assembly GCA_018398815.1 of Conus ventricosus. Taxonomy (NCBI): domain Eukaryota; kingdom Metazoa; phylum Mollusca; class Gastropoda; order Neogastropoda; family Conidae; genus Conus; species Conus ventricosus. The sequence continues at coordinate 35,417,867 of CM031625.1, forward strand.
ACATTGGCAGCAGCCTGGGGTAGTCCTACAGCTGGGCCCTGGCCTCTATGTCGAACGACATGGCCATGTCTCCGCAGCCACGTACTGTACGGGATCATTCGGATCTTGGGCGTCTGACCCGCAGTGGCCCCGGTCCCTGCTCCATCCTCCTCTCTGGATCTGTGCAACAGAGACAACACCGACATCAGACCGCTGGTACCTGGGAAACAGCACAGAAATCAACAAACACTTTACATAACTGCAAGTCATTCTACAGTTTATCAAAATCAATAGCACTTCATCTTGGAATTTATCAAAACCATGCCATTTTGTAATTTAAATCCTCGGAGAGCATATTATTCAATATCAAGTCTAATTTTCTTTAAAAGGAATTTCACCATTATAAGTCACTTTATTATTCTAATATGTGACAGCCTCCCAAAAATGATAGACAAGTCACGCCAGGCTGATCGCCGCTGCGGGCAACAAAGTGTGGCGAGGGTCATTTTGGGGTAAAATGAGATTTTTGCACAACACATAGGAAAACCATTAAGTATATCATGTTTCACTTAGTTTACCTAAATTAAGCTAGAAATGTGATTAAATGAATTTTTTTCACTCCATGTCATCAATTTTAAGCAGCACAATTGTGAAAAGTTGCTCATTTTCAACAGATAATCACATGCACATCCCTCGCAGATCCCCTGGCATGTCGCCACTCATTCAAAAGCTCAGTGTGTGTATGTTAAGAATGTGTACACAATTTTCTAAAATAACCGATCAGAAGGCCTTTATGAGGCATTCAAAGTCGTACATAAAAGAAAGCCTTCCAACCAATCAGCAATCAAATACTGAAATGGCCTTAGTAACTCCGTGTTAACAGCAGAGACGCTGCCTTCATTGGCCACAACTCAATGGGATCTATTGCATTTTGCCTTTGTCGTCGCTTCACTTGAAAAATCATCATGGATGACGTATCGTAACACTGTTAAATTCATCAAAAAGCAGGAAATATTTTCGATTATGAGGGCCAGGGAATTAGCGGCCTTATAAACGAATATTTCAACACAGCAATAGCAATGAAAACGAACATTTTGATTTTGATTCCAACGAAGAAACTGACAGCGAAGCCGATGATGGGATTTCCCCATCGACATCAACAGGCGTGTGTCAATCTCAGCCTGTTGGACTCGGAATCGAAGATGAAAAAGAAAATTAGGAGCCAGTTGTACTAACTGAGAAAGTGCAGACCTGTCAGGTATAATGCCGCCGCGATAACGCCAAAAATTTGGTGACGGCGACGTATGCAACGGATACAGAGAGAGATTGAGAGATATGTTTGTCCAGTCCGTTATCAAGTTTACCAGCTACATACTGCACCTCCCAAGAGACCAGATTACAGCAGCAAGTGGATGAAGCCTGCAGCAAAGTGAAAACTCTACTGTGAGTCATGCTGAACCATGGACATAGAGGACACCTATAGCATTGTGAAATGCTGCGTTCTGGCAGTCATGCTGAACCATGGACATAGAGGAACTATAGCATTGTGAAATGCTGCGTTCTGGCAAAGTCATGCTGAACCATCGACATAGAGGACACTATAGCATTGTGATATGCTGTGTTCTGGCAGAGTCATGCTGAACCATGGACATAGAGGGCACTATAGCATTGTGATATGCTGCGTTCTGGCTAAGTCATGCTGAACCATCGACATAGAGGACACTATAGCATTGTGATATGCTGCATTCTGGCAAAAGGAAGTGTATGGTGGCCAGGGATGTCTAAACAAATCCAGGCCTTTGTAGAAAAGTGTTACAAGCAGCATCCAACAAGGACCTTTTCCACCCAATCCCTACCGTAGAATACCTTTGGCAGAAAGTGGACACAGATCTGTTCAAGTTAAACGAAGATGTACGTACTAGTCATTGACTACTGTTCCAAGTACATTGAAGTGGCCCATCTGAAGAAAACCAACTTGTGTGGTCAGCCACATGAAACATTTCTTTCCAGCCACGGAATGCAAGAAATTCTAGTGTTTGACCATGGGGAAAACATTTCAGCAGCAAGCAATTCAAAACATTTGCTGAAGGTTACAGATCCCAGTTGTAACGAGCAGTTCTCAACACCCCCCCCCCCCCCCCAGTCCAGTGGTGAAGTGAAAGGTGCACAAACCATAAAAAGAAAAACTAATGAAGAAGACAGAAGACCCAGTCTTAGCAAACACTCACTTGCGTCGGGAGACTTCTGGCAAGAAAATGTAACTTGAAGATGAATAACAAACTCTTCAAAATGCCTCCAAATCGAGTTTTTAACCATGTGCTACAGATGGACAAAAAGAAAGAAACGGTCTTCTGCCATTTGCACACAGGCCATGCCTTTAGCACCCACTTGTACCTTTCAAAAGGTGTGGAAGCTCCGTGGTGCATTCCATGTTGCGTACTGTCACGGTAAACATGCTCTTCTTCAGTGCTGGGACTTGTATGATGTTGGACATACAAACACTTCACTGCAGACTCAATGAAAATCTTGGTTCGGAGATGTCCAACCTGGTGTGACGAGTTTCTGAAAGAGATGAACATCATCCATCCTACCCATTCCTTCCCAGCGTCTACTCTTGCCTTTATTCTTTCCTTCCATTTCCTCATTCACTTTCACTTGCCCCCCCCCCCCCTCCCCCCACTCCTTTTGGAGGGCTGCAGTCTAGTGGTTGAAAGGCTTGTGGTCCGGAGGGCTTGTGTGATTTGGCCAACCCCGAGGCTATGGTGATGTTTGGTGCTGTGGGCATCATTACTTGAATGGAACTCTACATGACGGTCCTGATAGGCTGGCTCCCTCTGGTTGTCTGGGCTATGATCATGACTGACTTGCACATTTGTATTGTAAGAGGGAGCAGGCTCTTCAGGTTCATATCATGTGAGGTGTGGTTGTATGAAACATTTCTTTTCTGTGTCTCTGTCTGGGACATGTATGATGTTGGACATCACACACATAAACACACACACACACACACACACACTTGCACGTGCACACACACACACCTGCACTCACACACACACTTGCACTCGCACACACACGCATACACACACACACACACACACATGCACATTCACACATGCACACACACATTCACACACGCACACACACATTCACACACGCACACACACATTACACACAACACACGCACACACATTACACACAATACAACACACACACACACACCACACACACACACAGAGACCACACACACACACACGCATACACACACACACACACACACGCACACACACACACACACATGCACACACACACTACGCACACACTACACACACACACACACACACACACACACACACACACACTCCACGCACGCACACACAAACACGCGTGCACAATATGTACACTCTCGCGGGTGTCAGTAAGCTATGTGTTGATGAGCATTAAACCTAATAGACAAGATGATGCTCCATGGTGTACACCATGTTGAGTTTACAGTCCTGCAAGCTGCAAGAATTGAACAGCAGACTACGTGATGAACCACTCTCTTTGAAAAGTGTGCTTGTAGACTAGTGGAATCTACACATTCAGCATGAACCTGTACTGCAAATTCTGTAGCAGAATTTGTTCAGGGATGTTCTGCCGTCTGTGATTTTGTTTTTCTTCAGTTTTTGAAAAGTATTTTTTCATTTGATCGGAGTTGATGGGGATTTTTTCTTTCTGTTTTCTTTTTCTTTTTTGTTGATTGTATACCTACAACAAACTGGTCTTTGTCGGCTGCAGGTGGATGAGTGGTAGGGATCCAATATGTATGGAATAATTCCAATGTTACAGCCATGATATGGCCTCCTGTGGTTAGTTTGGCAGTAACCATGGAGATGGTACTACGTAAGTACCCAAGAATGGTCATTTTAAAAAAAGTTTGATACATCACCCAAATACAAGCTTATGCAGGTTACACACTCTTATAATGCCTCTGGTGGATTTTTGAAATTTCCTCACAAAATCTTGAAAGCACACTAACATACGTTACAAATCGGTTTTCTCTTTTTTTTTTTTTTAATGCTGCCTTCAGTCATGCACACACCTGTATGCTGTCCAACTTGCTCTTACTTGCACACACACGTGCATAGTTGACATGCCTCGCACACATGCTTACATGCTTGCATCACATGCACACACACACAGAGGTGCCAGCATGCAGGCACATGCTCTCTCTCTCTCTCTCTCTCTCTCTCTCTCCTCTCTCTCTCTCAAACACACACACACACACACACACACACACACACACACAAAATATCTCTTTCATACACTCCTCACACACACACATACTCGTTCACACGCACACACCTGCAGATAACTTGTCACTTGTACACACATGCATGCACACACGCAGACATACACACACACACACACACACACACACACACACACACACACACACCACACACACCAACACACACCTCTTGCTCTCACACTTACACTCTCTCTTCCCATTGCAAAAAGGTGATCCATCAAACTCTTTAAGTTTGTATAGTGTGTCAGGTGGCAGTGTGTGTGGTGTATGCTGATAAAAACCATGTAATGATCCACTTGCTGTACTGTAAAGTGTTGGGATTTACACGACATTCAACGTAAACCTGTACTGCAGATTCTGTTGCAGAATTTGTTTAGGGATGTTCTGCTGTAATTTGTTTTTTTTGTTTTTGAAAGGATTTATAATTATTTGATTGGACTTTGTAGGGATTTTTTTTTTCATTTCATAGTATACTTGCAAGAAACAGGTCTTTCTGTGCTGCAGGTGGATGAGGGATCAGAATGGAATGTATTGAATGTTACAGCCATGATATGGCCTCCTGTGGTCGGTTTGGCAGTAACCATGGAGATGGTACTACATAAGATACCTAAGGCTGAAAGTCATTTTAAAGATTTTTCATACATCACCTACATACAAGCTTCTGCAGATTGCAAGCTCTTGTAATGCTTTTAGGGGATTTGAAAAATCTAGCAAATCATGAAGGCACACTATTGGATATCAGTTTGCTTTTTTTTTTTTTTTTTAATGCTGCCTTCAACCCCTCTTACCTTTCTCCCCAAACCACCCATCCTACCCATTCCTTCCCAGCGTCTACTCTTGCCTTTATTCTTTCCTTCCATTTCCTCATTCACTTTCACTTGCCTCCCCCCCCCCCCCCCCAACTCCTTTTGGAGGGCTGCAGTCTAGTGGTCGAAAGGCTTGTGGTCCGGAGGGCTTGTGTGATTTGGCGAACCCCAAGGCTATGGTGCTGTTTGGTGCTGTGGGCATCATTACTTGAATGGAACTCTACATGACGGTCCTGATAGGCTGGCTCCCTGTGGTTGCCTGGGCTATGATAATGACTGACTTGCACATTTGTATTCTAAGAGGGAGCGGGCTCTTCAGGTTCATATCATGTGAGATGTGGTTGTATGAAACATTTCTGTGTCTCTGTCTGGGACATGTATGATGTTGGACATATAAACACTTTACTGCAGACTCCATGAAAATCTTGGTTCGGAGATGTCTAACCTGATGTGACGAGTTTGTGAAAGAGATGAACATTTTTCATCTCATCGAGGATATATGAAATTTTTAAATATTTTTTTTAACGAAATTCTGGTTTGTTTTTTTAATCCATTCGAACAAGTTGCCTGCATGGTGCGTTTTTTTAAATATTATTTAAAAAAAAAAATCAATTTTATGAGTTGATTCCAATCGGATGACAGCCCTGATATGGCCTATTGAGGTTGGCTGGGCCATAAGCAATGGATCTATCTCTCCCCATGAAAACCATATTCCACTCAATGCGAGTTCTGAAAGATTAATATTTGTTGTCCAAGCAAAGATTTCATGGAATTAAGGTTTTCCCATTGGTTTTTGTGTGTTTTAGAAACGCGTGCACACACACACACACACACACACACACACACAACATAAAGACACGCACACACTTGCACGCGCGCACACACATAAATACACACAAACACAAACACACACACACAAACACACACACACGCACACGCAACTCTCACACGCACACGCACTATACATACATACACACACACACACACACACACACCACACGCACACACAGACGCACTCCACGCACGCACACACAAAGAGGCGTGCACAATATGTACACTCTCTCGGGTGTCAGTAAGCTATGTGTTGATGAGCATTAAACCTAATAGACACGATGATGCTCCATGGTGTACACCATGTTGAGTTTACAGTCCTGACACGGCCCTTTGTGGTCGGCAGAGCTATAAGCTCTATAAGCTGTAAGATCAGAATGGAATGTATTGAATGTTACAGCCATGATATGGCCTCCTGTGGTCGGTTTGGCGGTAACCATGGAGATGGTACTACATAAGATACCTAAGGCTGAAAGTCATTTTAAAGATTTTTCATACATCACCCGCATACAAGCTTCTGCAGATTGCAAGCTCTTGTAATGCTTTTAGGGGATTTGAAAAATCTAGCAAATCATGAAGGCACACTTTAAACATATTGGATATCAATTTGCTTTTTTTTTTTTAAAATGCTGCGTTCAATCCCTCTTATCTTTCTCCCCAGCACATCCATCCTACCCATTCCTTCCCAGCGTCTACTCTTGCCTTTATCCTTTCCCTCCATCTCTTTATTCCCTGTCCCTTGCCAACCCCCCCCCCCCCCCCCCCCCACCCCGCACTCCTTTTGGAGGGCTGCAGTCTTGTGGTCAAAAGGCTTGTGGACCGGAGGGCTTGTGTGATTTGGCGAACCCTGAGGCTATGGTGCTGTTTGGTGCTGTGGGCATCATTACTTGAATGGAACTCTAGATGACGGTCCTGATACGGCTCCCTGTGGCTGTCTGAGCTATGATCATGACTGACTTGCACATTTGTATTCTAAGAGGGAGCAGGCTCTTCAGGTTCATATCATGCGAGGTGTGGCTGTATGAATCGTATTTTTTTTCTCTGTGGTTGCCTTACCTTAACCCCTCTCTCTCACACTCTCTCGCTCACCCTCATTTTCTCTCTCTCTCTCTCTCTCTCTCTCTCTCTCTCTCTCTCTAGGACTTCTATGATGTTGGACATATACTTTACTGCAGACTCCATGAAAATCTTGGTTCGGAGATGTCCAACCTGATGTGATGAGTTTCTGAAAGAGATGAACATTTTTCATCTGATCAAAGATGACAGCTCTGATATGGCCTATTGAGGTTGGCTGGGCCATAAGCGATGGATCTATCTCTCCCCCATGAAAACCATATTCCACTCAATGCGAGTTTCGAGTTCTGAAAGATTAATATTTGTTGTCCAAGCAAAGATTTTATGGAATTAAGGTTTTCCCATTGGTTTTTGTGCGTTTTAGAAACACACACGCACATGCACACGCACACACACACCCACACACATTGCACTCGCAAACACACATAAACACACACACACACTTGCACGCGCACACACACACGCACTTGTACACACACACGCACTTGCACTCGCACTCGCACCCCTCCGGGGGGTGCGACCTTGTCGTGGTCGGAGGGTTTGCGTGGTCCAGTGATCCTTTAGGCTATGCTGACGGGGGCATCAATACTTGGGAGATAGGCTGGTTTTTTCACACTGCTTGTAGGCCTGAGAGGTGAAGATGCTGTATGGCCTAAGCGAAACGTGGTAAGAAGTTGATGCCCTGGTAGGGCTTCCCATGTCAGATAGGCTAAGGGTGAGGATCCTGACTAAGAGTAACCCGCCTTTCTCCTTTTCTTGTTTTCTGCCTTTCTTTGGCCCTTTTCTATCTTCGTCTCCTCTTCAAGTCTTCTTTTCCACACTCCTTTTCTCTCTGTGGTCTCCTTAAGATCCGCCGTGTTTGCCGTGCGGTGCGACCTGTGTCGGAGGGGAATGAGATCCTGGTGATTGAGAGGACCAGCGCTCTCAACACATCACTTTGGCTCGGACCTCTCCTAGACAGGAAGTACACTTTGGCCCGGGTGTACTAATCGGCTCCCCTTCTTGGGGCTGGGTCAAGACAGACAGTTCCCCTACTGGCCAAGTTAACCCTGCAGTGCTCAGCTCTCTGTCCCGGGAGTTGAGCATGATCAGGGGGGATAGGGTTGGTAGTTTCTGTTTGTCGTATATCTCTCCCGAAGCCTGGAAGGGGTCAAGACATTGGTTTCTTGGCCCTGGCCCCTTAGTTGGACTCCAAGGTGGGTGGGTAAGGGAGAGATGAAACATACTAAACTAAACATGGCTTTATCAAAAAACATGCCCCCCAAAAGGAAGAGGAAAGCAGCATCCCCTATTTCAGGGGACCGTTATTCTGATAGCGATTCTGACACGGAGGTACGACAGAGAAAGGTTTCTGGGCTTCCTGGCTCGTGGTAGAAGGGACAGAGCAGGAAAGACCCCTTTCCGCTCTGAGCCCTTTTGCTATCCAAAAGGGCTTTCAAGGCTTAGCAGGTGACCCTCAGTCCCGTCGAAAGGTTGAGGAATGGTTCGTTTCTGGTTCAATGTCGATCAAGAAAACAATCCGAACAGCTGTTGAGGGCAACAAAATTAGTGGATAGGGAGATCAGGGTGACTCCCCATAAACAGTTAAATTCATCCAAAGGTGTGATTCGCTGCAGAGATCTAGCGGGTGTCTCAGAGGCAGAAATAAAAACGGAACTTGCGTCCCAGGGTGTGACGGAGGTGCGCAGGGTGACAGTCAAGAAAGGTGCAGAGAGAGTGGCCACCAACACCCTCTTTCTGACCATCTGCAGCCCTGAGCGGCCTCCGTCATCAAAAGTTGGCTACCTTAAACCGTCCGTGTTCAGCTGTATTCCCGTCCCCTTTGGAGATGCTTCCCGGTGCCTAGGTTTGGACATCGTCAAGAACCGCTGTTCTGGGGCCCAAAAAAAAAAAGGGGAAAAAAAAAGGTGTGCGGTGTTTTGCTGCAAGAAACCCATGAATGGCCGAGTATAGATCCGCACAATTGTGCCAACTGCGGTGGCGACCATCCCTCCTCTTCACGAAAACTGCCCTCTTTGGATTCAGGAATCCACTAATCCAACGAATTAAAACGAAAAGAATATCTTCCTTTTTGAGCCCGTAAAAAACAGGTTGTTGGCAGTCAGACGCCCATCAGCATCTTTCGTATGCATCGGCCGTAAAGAAAGTATCCATCCTGTCAGTCTGCTGCCAGACGATGAATTTATCTTTTCAAAAACACTGCAAGGAAGAAACGGGTCGGACTTTCTGGTGGAGCAGGTCCACCACCTCCCCAAACTACAGTGAATGCCCCTGGTGGAGGCAAAAAATTCCCCACCCCTCAGACTGCCCAGCAGTCTACAACATCTGCTGCTGGGCAGATTAAAAAACCAGCAAACCCCCACGAACATCCTCTCCATTGCCCCGGGCAAGGAGTTCGCACCCAGTGTGGAGAAGGTGAGATGATGAAGAAACCTCCACCGTCTCCCAAATCCAGAACCTTCTACGCCAGTTGCAAGTCTGCCAGCAGACTGAAGAACAAAAACAGGATCTGTGAAACTTCAAAATAAATTCACTCCATAAAAGCAGGACGTTAGGAGGAGATGACCTGATTTCTCTCCTTTTGCCCTCCTGCACCATGGATAGTACAATCTCCCATTGAATATCCGAGGACTAAATCCAACCTTTGAAAGAGTTACAGCTCTGTGACATCTATACAACCTTCTGTCGTGGCTCATCGAGGAAACTCAAAAGATTCAAACCAAAGACCTTTACTCTTCGGCTTATAATGTTCTTTCAAAAACCTGCACAACCATCCACCGTTGTACTGGTCGGGCGGTGTTGTGCCCTTCTCCTACACAAACACTGTTAGTATAGTCCCTGTCGCTCTGTCTACCCTCCCTTCAGGCTGTTGCTGAGAGAGGTCACTCTCCACAAGCTGTGACAATCTTGTACCTTTATCTACCTCCATCTTTCCTGTTTGTCGTCAGGACCTTCATCTGATAAAGAGAACTACCTCGACTTTTTTGCTGTTGGTGAACTTTAACGGTCACAACCTCTATGGGTAGTGCCGGTACTCATCCAGAGGTCTGCTGATTGAGGATGTCCTATTCGGATTTGGAATTTTGAGGTTGTCTGAACGACTGATCGCACTAACCACCACTCTTCCACAGGTTCACCTTCTGTTTAATTGTCGTTTTGTGACCCCTCGCTGGTCCTGGAGCTATGATTGGTCTGTCCAAACGATCTGCAAGGGAAGTGTCCATTTCCCTTGTCTTACACAACCCGTCATAACTGAACACCTTCCTCTTTGCTCTCAACATCTAAATAACAAGAAAGCAAACTGGGATCTAATTGCACACTATTTCTAAAGAATTCCAGACACTGACTTTCTTCAGAGTCCGGATCCGACAGAATCACGACTAAACACTGTGGAACCAAGTTGCTAAGCTTGTATTCCAGTGCTTCCGATAAACTTCAAATGCCAAAAACAACCCTGGATTGATTCAGACTGCAACACATTTCCAAAGTAGGAAAACGTGCTCAGCGTCAGGTGTACCAACGACCTTCGGGTCCCCAACGCTATCGAGCCCATCAAAAACTCTGTTGCTATATCAAGACACACTTTTAATCAGTAAACGTCGTCCTGGATAACTTCTGCTCCAGGTCTGACATCGAAAAACTTCCAAGAAAAAAGTGTGGAACATCATTAAGAAAATCAAGGGAAGAACACCTGTCCCACTGTGACCATCTCAAGTTTTCGGGATTCTTTTATAACAGAGAAGAAACATTGCTAATCGCTGGCTTCAACCATTGAAAAGAATTCCTCCTCTTCTAATAAATATGCCACTTTTGTCAAATACAAAGCCCTAAAAGAAAAATCGCCCTGCAACTTTTCGTCCGACAACATGAAGACTAACAATCTTCCTTTCACGTTAAACGAGCAGAAAATCTGCTTGCTTTCTTGCAGCATTCCTCTCGCGGGAATAGAAAAAACCTAATCACTGTTGAAACATCGTCCGCTAGAAGGTCTGAACAAACTGCTGACAGGTCTACAACCATGTGTGGACTACAGGTTTTTTTCCACCCTCTTGGCGAAAAGCCCTCATTATCCCATCCCCAACCTGGAAAAGATCTTTCTAATCCTTCAAATACGTCCCATAGCTTTTGACCAGCGTGTTGTTAAAAATTGATGGAAAAAAAGGTCAAATCAAAGGCTCAAGTTGAAACTTAAACCGAAGGCCTTTTGGCGAAAGAACAGTTGTGGTTTCCGCAAACATCGTACTCCGTTACCATTGATTCGTCTGGAATCTACACTCTCGGAACGCCTTTTCTTGACAAACATCATGCAGTGGCAATTTTCTTTGACTTTAGAGCCTACCTACGCTACGCACCAGGAAGACGGGGAGTTACTTCATGATCTCCACGATCTGGTTTTCGAGCGAATCATCCGCATTATATTCAAAATTATTTGGCAGAACGACAGTTACATGACCGGTGGCACCACTCTCCATATGGTCCACGAGCAGGAGTTTGGGAGTTCCACAGTGGACAAACTAACTCCTGCCCTCTTTAGTATTAAGATCAACACATTGTTCAATCATTCAGCAGGGATCAGACTGCTCATTGTTTGTGATGATTTAGCTGTCTACACAACTGGAACCTGTACCCGAGTGTCCAGCGAGGCTCCAGCTTTGCGTAGATAAAATTCCAACGGTGGGCGGATGAAAACGGTTTTCACCTTTTCGCTACAAAAACCCAGTGTATTCACTCCCAAAATTCCGTCAGTTTTTTCCAATCGGAACTTCAAGTAGGGAAAACTCCCATTCCAGCTGTTAACGAGGCCAAATTTCTGGAGTCATTTTTGACCAAAAACTTAACTTTCTTCGTCCATATAAAACACCACTCAAAACTGCTTGCCAAAGGCACAGAATATTCTGCGGGTCTTAGCACACACCGACTGGGCGCTGGATAGAAAACTTTGTTGCACCTCTACAGAGCCCAGGTCCGCCAAACTGGACTACGGTTGTGACTGTGTACGGCTCCGCACGATCATCTACCTCAACTCTTGGACCCTATCCACCATCAAGGGCTTTCGTCTCTGTCTTGGAGCCCGTTCCGCACCACCCCTGTGTACAGCCTGTACCAGAGGCGGTGAACCTTACTGTCCAAACCGCCAGGCAGAAAGCTGTCCTTTGAATTAATTACTCCGACTGTTCTCAAAACCGCAGAATCTGCCTATGCTGTGTTTTTTGACCCCCATCCAAAGTAAGTTTGAAAAAAACCCAAATGTATTCCGTCCGTTTGGGCTACGAAAGCAGCCTCACGGCAGAATGCAGGTAAAGAACCAGGAGTAGTTTCCGATTTTTCCAAGTTTCCGATCAACCTCCATGGACCTTTTTCACACCAAGATTCGTGTCGATCTTTGCAGCTTTCGTAAGGAGTCTAACCACTCTCTGGCGTACAAGGCTTGTAATGCTGAGCTCATTCCAAATTCCCATCCTATCAAAAATTTTCACTGACGTTCCAAGTCTGAGGATGGAGTGCCGCTGTCACCTACTGCCTCTGTGCTTCCATCTTCAGATACCTGTTGGAACATATCCATTCCGAAGCTTCTGTCTATTCTGCGAACTTACTGCTCTGGTACTGGCTTTGAAGATAATCTCACATTCTTCAAAGAGGGGACTTTCGGTTCTGTCGATTCGCTGTCAGCATTGGAAGCCATACAGGCCGCAATCCTTCATCATCCAGAACTTTTGCATTTCTTTGAACTTTTTAGCAATTGAAAAGCGACGGTTACAAAAACATTACTCTGCTTGTTCCTGGTCATGTTGCATCGCGGGAACGAAAATGGTTGATCTTTAGCCAAGAACGCCACAAGAGAGAAGAAACTGTCCAACATTTTAAAACCCTGTTTCAGATGTGAAACCCAAAATTAACGAATATGTGAGAGACCTCTGGCAGGAGGATTGGAACCCACCGACGAGTAACAAACTCTTTCAGATCCGTCCCCCAAACCTTAAGGACTTTCCTCCCATCCACGTCGGGATGTCGTAAAGAGGAAACGGTTCTGGCCGGCTGACACCCGTCCATTCGTATTTTACCCATTCATACCTTTTAAAGAGTGAAGAAGCTCCGTGGTGCAATTCCATGATCATGCGCACTCACAATGAAACATGTTCTTTTAGAATGTTGGGACTTGCACGATTTGAGACACAAACATTTTACAGCGGAGTCATGAGATCCTGTTCATGGATGTACCGCCAGACGCGATCCATGAGTTTTTGAAAGAGATTTAACATTTTTCATCTGATTTAAGATTTTTCGGAAGAAAGATTTTTTTAATGCAATTTCGGTGCGTTTCTAGAGGATGCATTTAATGCGATGTGTGAAAGTTGTGTGTTGTTTTTTTTTTTTTTTTTTTTTTTTTTTTTTCTCATATGACTGGTGAGTTGATTTTATAACGTTGTGACAGCCCTGATGTGTCCCTCTGGCGGTCGGCTGGCTATAAGCAACATTTATCTTATCCATAACACGCACTCGCACACACACATAAACAACACACACACAACACACACACACACACACACACCACACACACGTACACACGTACACCACACACACGAACACACACACACAAACACACACACCACACACACTGTACACAGACACAACACAGCACACACACAACACCACTTGCACCTCGCATACACTTGCACTCACACCCTAACGCACACACACACACACACACACACACACACACACAACGACTGTGTTTTTTTTTAGCCTACCCCCCACCCCTCTCCTTTTGAGGCTGCAGTCTAGTGTAATGCTATCTAGGGATTTGAAAAATCCAGCAAATCATGAAGGCACACTTAAACATATTGGATATCAAATGCTTTTATTTTTAAATGCTGCCTTCAATCCCGTCATATTTTCTCCCCAAACCATCCATCCTACCCATACCTTCCACGTCCTACTCTGGCCTTATCCATCCTTCCATCTCCTCATTCCCTTCCCCTTGCCCTACCCCCCCATCCCCCCCCCATCCCCCCCCCCCCCACACTCCTTTGGAGGGCTGCAGTCTTGTGGTCAAAAGGCTTGTGGTCCGGAGGGCTTGTGTGATTTGAACCCTGAGGCTATGGTGCTGTTTGGTGCTGTGGGCATCATTACTTGAATGGAACTCTAGATGACGGTCCTGATACGGCTCCCTGTGGCTGTCTGGGCTATGATCATGACTGACTTGCACATTTGTATTCTAAAAGGGAGCAGGCTCTTCAGGTTCATATCATGTGAGGTGTGGCTGTATGATCGGTTTTTTTTTTTTCTCTGTGGTTGCCTTACCTTAACCCCTCTCTCCCTTGTTCTCTCTCTCTCTCTGGGACTTCTATGATCTTGGGCATATACTTTACTGCAGACTCCATGAAAATCTTGGTTCGGAGATGTTCCAACCTGATGTGATGAGTTTCTGAAAGAGATGAACATTTTATTTTCATCTGATCAGATTTTAATGAAGAATTTTTTTTTTTTTTTTTTTTTAATGAAATTCTGGGTTGGGTTTTTTTTTTTTTTTTTAATCCATTGGGAACAAGTTGCCTGCATTGTGCGTTCTTTTTTTTAATTTTTTTTTTAATAATCAATTTTGAGTTGACGTCAATAGATGACAGCACTGATATGGCCTATTGAGGTGGCTGGGCCGTAAGCAATGGATCTATCTCTCCCCCATGAAAACCATATTCCACTCAATGCGAGTTCCGAGTTCTGAAAGATTAATATTTGTTGTCAAGCAAAGATTCCATGGATTAAGGTTTCCCCATTGGTTTTTTGGTGTTTTTAGAAATGCACACACACACATGCACGCGCAGCACACACACACACACACACATACACACACACACACACACACACGCACACACGCACTTGCACACACACACACACTTGCACTCGCACACACACTTGCACTCGCACACCCCACATAAACACACACACACACACACACACATACACAGACACACACACTCACTATACACACACACACACACACACACACACGCACGCACACACTTGCACTCGCTTTACACACGCACTGCACTCGCACACACACACACACGCACACACACACACACACACACGCACACACACACACTTATGACTTTTTTTTGCTACCCCCCACCCCACTCTTTTAGAGGGCTGCAGTCTAGTGTAATGCTTATGGGGGTTTTGAAAAATCTAGCAAATCATGAAGGCACACTTTAAACATATTGGATATCAATTTGCTTTTTT
>CM031625.1:35438088-35446953 GCA_018398815.1 Conus ventricosus
TAACTTAAAGTTACCATTCACAACATCAGCATTGTTTTGCCACCATCAGGTAAGATTTAACTTAAGTTACCATTCACAACATCACCATTGTTTGCCAGTAAAGAAAATGTGATTTTGGTGGCCACTTGCCGACAAACTGCAAGGTAACAGACCATTTACCTGTTTCTTGATTACATGCAACTTCGCAGAATTCAAAATTATCATCCATCAACTTGCAGGTGGTTTTGCAAGCCGGCTGGTAAAAATGGTTTTCCTGCTACCTGCCTCCTTGGCAGGTCAGGAAAATAAAAGATGTCCTACTCTTGTCGTTTATGCATATTCTACCTGGACTACACGACCCATATGATTGTGACTTCTTATGAATAGCTCAGGTGAAAAAAAATCTCAACTATTAATGTAGCAGGCTAGAGACGGTAAAGTCCCAACTCTTACGTTTCCTCTAAAGAACAGCTGCCAACCTTCAAGAGTTAAAATCAAGGAACCGGAGGATGGGGGAGGGCAAGTGGAGTGAAGAGGGGACATTCGGCGTTTGACTGGAGCATTTCTAGCCCCCCTTTAGTCTCGGTTGACAAATACAAATGTTGAAAAAGGAAACGAATCTTCCATACATGCAACTGCCAACATCCACCATCATTGGACTTCATTCTGCAATACTTTATCCTCCCTATTAAAGAAAAAAAATGACGCCCCACCCCCACCCCACCCCACACACACATTTTCTATACAAAATTTTGTAATTAAAAAAAAAAAAAATTAGGATTGTAAAATGATTGCCAGTTTAGTACAGTTCAAACACTGAAATGATCATTGGGGAAATAAAGTACTGCTGAGATGCAGTGTATCATTATTTCCATTAGTCAAGAACCAGTTGATTTTGAGGGGGAGGGGGGGGGGGGGTTGTTTGTGTCTGTGCATGTGTGTGTGTATGAGAGAGAAAGAGAGAAATTGTGTGTGTGTGAAATAGAGTAAAGGTGGGTTAAGATGCATTTTCTGCATGCGCATGCAACCCCCCCCCCCCCCCCCCCTTTGTTGCATTTTCTACATGCATGCCCACCCCCTCCCCTCCCCTCCCCTCCCCTCCCCTCCCCTGTTGTGATTTTGTGTTGTATACTTGATTTAAAGGTTTTTATGGATTACGGATGATTTGGCCACTCCTGGTGATGTAGGGTGTAGACTGGTTGTTGGGTGACACTGGTTTGGGACTGGGAGCAGGATTTTCCAGCCCTGGGATGCTTCTGGTAGATGGGAGTGTCCTTGTAGGCCCATTCCCAGTTGAGGGACGCAAAAACCGTCCGTTGCGTCGATAAACTGCACCATCTTCTGCTCACAGAGCATGTGAGTTTGGCTCGGCGCAAGAGGCAGTGAGACTGGTTTCCAGTCGTCTCCTTTGGTCAGTTGTACATGGATGTGATCATTAGTTTCCGTGGTTGTTAGGGGTGCGCAGCTTTGTCATAGCGTTTCTTTTGAGTGGACTGAAGTTGGTTGCATCTCAAAATGACGTTGTTTGCATAATAGTCTTTGGCATCAACTGCAGTGACAGTGGTGAGAAGGGTGGAACGGAATTGTCGACCCATCTGAGCTGGAGATGCTAGGTTGTCAAGTGCTGTGGTATGCTAATATGCTGCGAAGAGATTGCATCTGTCAGATTTGGCCTTTTCAAAGTTGTTTTTGACTGACTGAATTACTATTTCAGCAAGGCTGTTAGCTTGTGGTGTCCGGGACTGGAAGTGATAACGTGGAAAGTCCCAGGCCCATTGTCACTATTGCAGTTTCAGGTACGCCATGGCAGGCAAAGTGTACCGACAGTTTTCTAATGACAGCGGCAGACGTAGTGTTGGGTTGTTCGTCAACTTCAAAATATTGACTGTAGTAGTCTGCAGTTACCAAGTTCATTTTGGTGTTACATGTGAAGATATTTACTCCCACTTTCCCTGGCCCCTTAGTTGGACTCCAAGGTGGGTGGGTAAGGGAGAGATGAAATTTTTGCCTATAAATATGACTTCCATTAAACATCATCCCCCCAAAAAAGAAAAGTTCCGTCATTTTCGCAAAGGTCGTCACAGGAGTCCGATGGAGACTCTGATTCTGAAAATGAAACAAGGCAGTTGTCAGGATTTTGGTCTTCTTGGTTGATCATGGAAAGTAAGGAGCAGGACAAACCTCTTTCTGCACTAAGCCCGTTTGCAATACAGAAGGGCTTCCAAGGTATTGCAGGAGACCCACAGTCCATAAAGCGACTCAGAAACGGCACCTTTCTCATCCAGTGTAAAAGTAAAAAACAATCAGTGCAGCTGCTGAAAGCTACAAAGCTTGTAGACCGAGAGATCCGGGTGACCCCCCATAAACAGCTGAATTCCTCTAAGGGAGTCATTCGATGCCCAGATCCTAGAGGAGTCTCAGAGGCAGAGATCAAAGCGGAACTGGCATCCCAGGGTGTGACAGAGGTGCATAGGGTGACAGTGAAAAAAAGGTGCAGAAAGAGTGGACACCAACACCCTCTTTCTGACATTCTGCAATCCTGTGCTGCCTCCTGTCATCAAGGTAGAATATCTGAATGTCCGTATACAAATGTATGTTCCGTCTCCAATGCGTTGCTTCAAATGCCAGAAGTTTGGTCATGTCAGAGACCGCTGTTCTGGGCAGGAGGTGTGTGGGGTTTGTTGCAAGGCAACCCATGATGGGCCGTGTAAAGACCCGGCGCATTGTGCAAACTGCGGTGGCGACCACCCCTCCTCTTCACGCAACTGCCCTGTCTGGAAACAAGAGTCAACCATCCAAAAGGTAAAAACAGAAAAGAAGATCTCGTTTTTTGAAGCCCGCAGGCAAGTTGTGGCAGTCAGACGCCAACAGCATCTTCATACGCTTCGGCGGTAAAAAAGTATCGACACGTTCAGTCTGCTGCCAGACTGACGATTTTACTTTCTCTAAAACTTTGCCAGGAAGACAGATAAGCTTTGGTGGAAGCAGGTCCACCACCTCCCAACCCACAGTGAATGCCCCTGGTGGAGGCAAAAAATCCGCCACCCCTCAGACTGCCCAGCAGTCTACAACATCTGCTGCTGGGCAGATTAAAAAACCAGCACCCGCAACTCGAATTCCTCTGTCCAGTGCCCGTGCGGGCAAGGGAGTTCAACCCAGTGTGGAGATGGTGGAGATGAGGAAAAAACCTCCACCATCTCCCAAATCCAGACCTCTACCATCTCCAAACTCCAGGCCTTTGTCACCTGCGGGCAAGTCTGCCAGCAGGTCCAAAGACCACCACAGTCCAGTGAAACTAACTAATAAATTCGCTCCATTAGATGCGGACGTTGAAGAGGAGATGACCTGATTTCTTTCCTTTTCGCCTCTGCACCATGGATAGTACAATATTCCATTGGAATATCCGTGGTCTAAATTCCAACTTCGAGGAGCTGCAGCTTCTGTGTCAGTCTCTAAAACCTTCCGTCGTGGCTCTTCAAGAAACTCAAATTCAAAGCCAGAAGACCTTTACTCTTTCTGGCTTTAATATTCTTTCGAAACCTGCACAACCATCCACGTTGGGACTGTCGGCGGTGTTGCCCTTCTCCTACACAAAACTTTGTTGTATAGTCCTGTCATTCTGTCTACCTCCCTTCAGGCTGTAGCTGCGAGAGTCACTCTCCACAAGACTGTGACAATCTGTTCCCTTTATCTCTCACCTTCTGCCCCGGTTTGTCGTCAGGACCTTGTCAGTCTGATAGAAGAACTTCCTCGACCTTTTTTGCTGTTGGGTGACTTTAACGGTCACAATCCTCTTTGGGGTAGTGCCGGTACGTCACCCAGAGGTCTGCTAATTGAGGATGTCCTTTCAGACTTGGATTTGTGTTGTCTGAATGACGGATCTGCAACTATCTCCACTCTTCCTCAGGTTCACTTTCGTGTTTAGATTTGTCGGTTTGTGACCCCTCGCTGGTCCTGGACTATGAGTGGTCTGTCCATGACGATCTGCACGGAAGTGACCATTTCCCTGTCCTTCTACAACCTGTAATAACTGAACACATCTCTGTCTCTCAGCATCTAAATTATAAGAAAGCAAACTGGGATCTATTTGCAGCCACTGTTTCTAAGGAGTTCCAGGACACTGATTTTTTTCAGAGTCCGGATCCAGCTGAATCACTGACTAACACTATGATCAAATGTGCTAAAGCCTGTATTCCAGTGTCTTCCGATAAACTTCAAATGCCAAAAACACCCTGGTTCGATTCAGAATGCCAACAAATTTCCAAAGTTAGAAAAACGGGCTCAGCGTCAGGTATACCAACGACCTTCGGGTCCCAACGCTCGAGCCCATCAGAAACTCCGTGCTAAATCAAGACACACTTTTAAAATCAGTAAACGTCGGTCCTGGAGAAGCTTCTGCTCCAGGCTGACATCAAAAACCTCTAAGAAAAAAGTGTGGAACATCATTAAGAAAATCAAAGGGAAGAACAAACCCGTCCCACTGTGAACCATCTCAAGTTTTCGGATTCTTTAATAACAGAGAAGAAAGCAGTTGCTAATCTGCTTGCTTCAACCATTGAAAAGAATTCCTCCTCTTCTAATAAATCAGTCACTTTTGTCAAAAACAAAGCCCTAAAAGAAAATCATCCTGCAACTTTTCATCCGACAACATGGAAGACTACAATCTTCCTTTCACATTAAACGAGCTGAAATCTGCCTTACTCTCTTGCAGCGATTCCTCTCCAGTATAGATGACATTCATTATCAACTATTGAAACATCTTCCGCAAGAAGGTCTGAACATCCTGTTACAGGTATACAACCACGTGTGGACTACAGGTTGCTTTCCACCCTCTTGGCGGAAAGCCCTCGTTATTCCCATCCCCAAACCTGGAAAAGATCTTTCTAATCCATCTAACTACCGTCCCATAGCTTTGACCAGCTGTGTCTGTAAATTGATGGAAAAAATGGTCAATGCTAGGCTCATGTGGAAACTCGAAACCGATGGCCTTTTGGCGAAAGAACAGTGTGGTTTCCGCAAACATCGTAGTACAGTTGACCATTTGATTCGTCTGGAATCTACACTTAGGAACGCTTTTTTAAACAGACAGCATGCAGTGGCAATTTTCTTCGACTTGGAGAAGGCCTACGATACCACCTGGAAGTCGGGGATACTTCATGATCTCCACGATCTGGGTTTTCGAGGTCATCTTCCGCTTTTTATTCAAAATTTTTTGGCAGAACGACAGTTTCAGGTCCGGGTTGGCACCACTCTCTCTGATGTCCACGAGCAGGAGTTGGGTGTTCCCCAGGGGAGCATACTGTCTCCTGCCCTCTTTAGTATTAAAATCAACAACATTGTGAAATCAGTTCAGCAGGGTTCAGACTGCTCATTGTTTGTGGATGATTTCGCTGTCTACGCAACTGGAAGCCTGTACCCGAGTGTCCAGCGCAGGCTCCAGCTTTGCGTAGATAAAATCCATCGATGGGCGGATGAAAACGGTTTCACCTTTTCTCCAACAAAGACGCAATGTATTCACTTCCATAATTTCCGTCAGTTTTTCCCAGATCCTGAACTTCAAGTAGGGAAATCTCCCATTCCAGCTGTTATAGAGGCCAAATTTCTGGGAGTCATTTTTGACCAGAAACTCAACTTTCTCAGCCACATCAAAAACCTCAAAACTTCTTGCCAGAAAGCTCTGAATATTCTGCGGGTCGTAGCGCACACCGACTGGGCGCTGATAAGAAAACTTTGCTGCACCTCTACAGAGCCCTGGTCCGTTCCAAACTGGACTATGGTTGTGCTGTCTACGGCTCCGCAAGACCCTCTTACCTCAAACTCTTGGACCCTATCCACCATCAAGGGCTTCGTCTCTGTCTTGGAGCGTTCCGCACCACCCCTGTGTACAGCCTGTACGCAGAGGCGGGCGAACCTTCATTGTCCAACCGCAGGCTGAAACTGTCTTTAAATTATTATATCCGACTGTTCTCAGAACCGCAGAATCCTGCCTATGACTGTGTCTTTGACCCTCCATTCCAAAGTAAGTTTGAAAACAACCCTAAATGTATTCCGCCGTTTGGTCTTCGTATGCAGCCTCACGTGCGGAATGCAGGTCTAAACCTGGGAGTAGTTTCCGATTTTTCCAAGTTTCCGGATCAACCTCCGTGGACCTTTTTCACACCAGAGATTCGTTTCGATCTTGCAGCTTTTCGCAAAGAGTCTACCAGCTCTCTGGCGTACAAGGCTTTGTATGCTGACCTCTGTTCGAAATTCCCATCCTATCAAAAAGTTTTCACTGACGGTTCCAAGTCTGAGGATGGAGTGGCCTGTGCAGCCTACTGCCCTGGGGCTCCTTCTCAGATACTGTTGGAACATATCCATTCCGATGCTTCTGTCTATTCTGCTGAACTTACTGCTCTGGTACTGGCTTTGAAGATAATCTCACATTCTTCAAAGAGGGACTTTCTGGTTCTGTCGGATTCGCTGTCAGCTTTGGAAGCCATAGCTGGCCGCAACCTTCAGCATCCAGAACTTTTGCATTTCTTTGAACTTTTTAGCAAGTTGAAAGCGGACGGTTACAACATTACTCTTGCTTGGGTTCCTGGTCATGTTGGCATTGGCGGGAACGAAATGGTTGATCGTTTAGCCAAGAACGCCACAAGAGAGAAACTGTCCAACATTTATATCCCCTGTTCAGATGTGAAACCCAAATTAACGATTATGTGAGAGACCTCTGGCAGGAGGATTGGAACACACAGACGAGTAACAAACTCTTTCAGATCCGTCCAAACCTTAAGGACTTCCTCCCATCCACGTCGGGAGGTCGTAAAGAGGAAACGGTTCTGTGCCGGCTGCACACTGGCCATTCGTATTTTACCCATGCTTACCTTTTAAAGAGTGAAGAAGCTCCGTGGTGCATTCCATGTCATGCACCACTCACAATGAAACATGTTCTTTTAGAGTGTTGGGACTTGCACGATGTGAGACACAAACATTTTACAGCGGAGTCCATGAAGATCCTGTTCAGGGATGTCCCGCCTGACGTGATCCTTGGGTTTTTGAGAGAAATTAACATTTTTCATCTGATTTGAGATTTTACGGAAGAAGGATTTTTAACAAAGTTTCTGGTTCGTTTGTAGACGATGTCATTTAACGAGATGTGTGAAAGTTTTTTTTTTTTTTTTTTTTTTTTTTTTTAAATGACTGGTGAGTTGATTTTAACGTGGTGACAGCCCTGATGTGGCCCTCTGCGGTCGGCTGGGCTATAAGCAACATTATCTTATCTTATCTTAAGCAATCCGAACAGCTGCAGAAGGCAAAAAAGCTTGTGGATAGGGAGATCAGGGTGACTCCTCATAAGCAATTAAATTCATCCAAAGGTGTGATTAGATGCAGAGATCTGGCGGGGGTTTCAGAGGCGGAAATAAAAACGGAGCTGGCGTCCCAGGGTGTGACGGAGGTGCGCAGGGTGACGGTAAAGAAGGGTTCAGAGAGAGTGGCCACCAACACCCTCTTTCTGACCTTCTGCAACCCTGTGCTCCCTCCGGTCATCAAGGTTGGTTACCTAAATGTTCATGTTCAGCTATATGTGCCGTCCCCATTGAGGTGCTTCAGGTGCCAGAAGTTTGGCCATGTCAGGGACCGCTGTTCAGGCAAGAGGTATGCGGTGTTTGCTGCAAGGCAACCCATGATGGGCCGTGTCAAGATCCGCACATTGTGCTAACTGCGGTGGCGACCATCCCTCCTCTTCAAGAAACTGTCCTCTTTGGATTCAGGAATCCGCAATTCAAAGACTAAAAGACTGAAAAGAAAATTTCCTTTTTTGAGGCCCGCAAGCAGGTTGTGGGCAGTCAGACGCCGACAGCCTCTTCCTATGCTTCGGCTGTAAGGAAAGTTCCCACAGTTTCCACTCGATCAGTCTGCTGTCAGACTGATGACTTTACGTTTTCAAAGACACTGCAAGTACGAACTGTCAACTCTGGTGGAAGCAGGTCCACCACCTCTCAACCCAAAATGATTGCCCCTGGTGGAGGCAAAAAATCCGCCACCCCTCAGACTGCCCAGCAGTCTACAACATCTGCTGCTGGGCAGATTAAAAAACCAGCAGTTCCCCCTCGAACTCCTCTGTCCAGTGCCCGTGCGGGCAAGGGAGTTCCACCCCGTGTGGAGATGGTGGAGATGAGGAAAAACCCTCCACCATCTCCCAAATCCAGACCTCCACCTTCTCCAAACTCCAGGCCTTTGTCACCTGCGGGCAAGTCTGCCAGCAGGTCCAAAGACCAACACAGTCCAGTGAAACTAACGAATAAATTCGCTCCATTAGAAGCGGACGTTGAGGAGGAGATGACCTGATTTCTCTCCTTTTCGCCTCTGCACCATGGATAGTTTCCATATTCCATTGGAATATCCGTGGATTAAATTCCAACTTTGAGGAGCTTCAGCTTCTGTGTCAGTCTATAAAACCTTCTGTCGTGGCTCTTCAGGAAACTCAAATTCAAAGCCAGAAGACCTTTACTCTTTCTGGCTTTAATATTCTTTCAAAACCTGCACAACCATCCACGTTGGGACTGTCGGGCGGTGTTGCCCTTCTCCTACATAAAACTTTGTTGTATAGTCCTGTCGTTCTGTCTACCTCCCTTCAAGCTGTAGCTGCGAGAGTCACTCTCCACAAGACTGTAACAATCTGTTCTATTTATTTACCTCCTTCAGTCCCGGTTTGTCGTCAGGACCTTGTCAGTCTGATAAGAGAACTTCCTCGACCTTTTTTGCTGTTGGGTGACTTTAACGTCACAACCCTCTTTGGGGTAGTGCCAGTACGTCATCCAGAGTCTGCTGATTGAGGATGTCCTGTCGGATTTGGATTTGGTTGTCTGAAGACGATCTGCACTTACCTCCTTACGTACCGTC
>CM031625.1:35447953-35469927 GCA_018398815.1 Conus ventricosus
TCGTCTTTGTCTTTTTGACTGCTGTTCCCATCTGGAGCTATCAAAAAAGGGTTTTTTGTGGAAACTGGCGCATTTTCCTCTCGCTTTTGTCCCTGTCCCAATGAGCAAGGGGGGGAGCCATTCATTCCTTTGTAGCGACTGTTGCATCAAGGATAAAAAAATCCATTGGTTTAAAACATGCGTAGCATGATTGTGTGTGTACAGAGAGCAAAAAAAGGACATAAGCAGGTGTTTTTTTTGTAGTAGACGAGGCTAAAAATTTTGTACCGATTATGGGTTACATTATAGGAACAAAAAGAAAATGAAATAAAAAAAATGCAAGATCAACTGCAGGAATTGTATATTCTTCATATTTCAAACAACTGTGTAGTAGCTACCTTCTTCCCTGGCAGTGGATTTTTAGTTATTGGTTATGTAATCTCAAAGAATGATGTCCATGACATGTCAAGGTGGTTTCATTTACCGGAAGTAAACTTCCTCTGAATCTTGTAATAGAATTGTTAATTTGTGTTTGAACCTTGCAGTTTACATTTGTACATGCAAAGTGTAGCTGGCAGCAGAAAGAAAGTGTTATAACCTTTCTGCATACCCAGATGTTGATTCCAGCTGTGGACAGTGTAACTGCTTATTTTGTTACGGGGTTGAGAGCCCATCCCCAGACTACTGTACATTTTAAAAAAATTCTGTAAAAGATGCTGGAGAGTTTGAACTTTCTAAGAAGGTGTGGGAGAGAGTGGAAATTCTAAAGATGCCGGAGAGTTTGAACATTCTAAGAAGGTGCTGGAGAGAGTGGAAATTCTAAAAGATCCCAGAGAGTTTGAACATTCTAAGAAGGTGCTGGAGAGAGTGGAAATTCTAAAAAAATGCCGGAGAGTTTGAAAATGTAGAAAGATGGAGAGTCTGAAGAACCTAGAAAAAAAAATACACAAAGGGGAATAAGTTTACACATATTTTTTTTCATCATATAGACTGGGTTTTTAAGAACGTTGTAATCCGGGGTCTCTAAAGTCCTAAGGTGTCCTAGATTTCAGTGGTGTGTAGCCAACATGCTTAGGAAGATATTGTGAAATTCTAAGACTTTGTTCAGCTCTGGGCTCCTGTTTTATTGGCGAGGAACTGGACCATGCACCACCCCAAGCTGGTCTGGAAAAACTTCAGAGATGGAATAGGTGAACTAGGCTGGTTTAGCTTTTTCCACTGGTGTGGGGTTCAGGGGAAAAAGTGTTGTGTAGGCTGGTGGAGTCTTCGGGCCCCTCCAGTTCTTGTATCCCCTTGGTTGTGGAACTGAAACATGCAGATTATTGAAGTCCACAATGTTGCTGTTGGTCTTGTACAGTAATGTTTAGGTGGTCATGGAATCTTTGCTTCTGCAGGTGTTTCTACTTCAGCGAGTTCAGCATGGTTTATTATGGCCTGGGGTATGATCTTTGTAGCAAAGATATGTCACGCTGCATTGCACTTTCCCCTCAATGCTATTGTCTTTTTCATAGGTCAGTTTGCGGGCTTTGAAGGCATATCAAAAGCAGGACAGATTGTGATCTTGAATTTTGCTGCTTTCTCATGGTTATACTCGCAGAGATTTGCTGGGGAAATCTACAGCTGTTTTTTGTTTTTTTGTTTTTGTCCACGGTGGTCAAAACATGTCGGACAGGTCTTGACTAAGTAACTCTGAGGTATTTGTGGATGTTTTTCCAGTATTTATGAGGCTGATGCTTTCGACAGTGTTTAATTTAAAAAGATTTTTTTTTTATCATAAAAATCTTACGGGATTGCCACCCATTTGCCATGTTGATACTTAACTTTCGAAGAAGCTATGCCCAGTTGTAGCAGGCTGTGGTGTTGTGACCCGATTTGTGGTCTAGCTGCTGCTGTTTTTTTTTTTTTTTTTTTTAACCTTTTTTGTTGTAACCCGGGAAAGCCTCCCCCACTACATGAAACTCTGGTATTCAGGTAAGTGAACCGATGAATGGTTCTAATGTCTGTCCATGGATAGTTGCATCATGGTTGGGTATTGGCTAGGCGCCGATTTTCCATGCCAATTTTCTGGTCTCCGTCCGTCTCTTCTCTGAACTTTGGGAGTTTCATGTTTCATTGCCAGCCAGGCCATTTATGTTCATCTGCAAATTTAGTTCGTGACTCGCCTTTCAGTGCTTTCAAGTGCACAGGAATGACACCACAAGTTGGGAAATGCAGGAAACTGGAATTCACCCTGCTTTTTGTTTCGACAATCTGAAATCACGAAATGTCTAGGTCAATCCCCCCCCCCCCCCCGACATTTTGATAAAAATGCGTCCTGATTACTTTGTCCAATCCAGGTTTTTCTTTTGCCCGACTGATTGTTCCTTCCTTATTTTGAGGAAAGAAAAGCGCAAATGCTGCTTTAAACCAATAGGCATGATACTGTTCGTTGAGCCTATTGAAGATATGGCGTGATTGATACTAGTGTTTAGAAAAAATTTCGTTTTTTTTTATTCCCTCACACGGCAGAGGATTCTTCTAGATAGTTGCTGCAAAATCTTACATTAACTATGGTGAAATAGGTTCTTCATTAACTATGGTTGAAATAGGTTCTTCATGACTCAAATTTCTTTCAACGTGATTCATCAGCATACTTTGGCTAGACTCGTGCCTCTTTACCGATTTGTGTTTCTGGGTGTGTTAATAAAAAAATAAAAAAAAATTTTTTTGAACCGCCTGACATTTATTTTTTGTCAGTCAGCAAGATTTGTCTGTCTTTAGTCAGAGTTTCCCCCCTACAGTTAAAGAGTCCATACGTGTGATTACCACTCAGTCTCGAGAATCTTGGGCTCGAGAAATGTTTCCTGAATTTCTGCTAATGTAAGTTTGTCATATTCGTCCTAATTTTTTCCGGTTTTAGGTGCAAAATTCGGAATTGTGTGGGTAACAGGTCTATATTTGTGTTGCTTGCAAAGGAAAAAAAATGAAAAAAAAAGGAAAAAGAAAGAAACAAAAGTATTATCCAAATCAATTTTAAATACAATTCATTTCGCTTTCATCTTGCAGTTAATGTGAACATAAAGGCCTCTTTAAAAGTAATTCTGATCAAAGGGTTTTTTGTGTGACAAGGCCAATTTGTTAATTTTTTAGTAAGCAAAATGAACAAATATTTTTCAATCTAGACTTTTCAAACATTCTGTTTATATAATAGATTTCATCTTGATTATTTCATCAAAGCAGTCACGCTCACTGATCTTTCAATCATTATTTTCACACTGTAAATGATAAACAGGAGATTGGTATATCCTTTTGCTTTTTGCCCCCGAGTATTATAAGCTTACATTGTAAGGGTGATTAGAACCTGTTTCATAAAAAATAAACGTAAAATCTGTACATTTCACATGGCTGTTTATTTTTGTTTCCTCTAGAAAGTAACTTGTGCCCAGAAATTTTTCTTCATTTTCCTTTTAAATTTAAATTTAATTTTTTTTTTTTAGACTTGAGAACTACACCTGTTGGGTTCAAGGGGCAAATCCCAAATATCATTTTATAACTTAAGTTTAAATCTGAGACAAGTCGCATACCTGTTGCACCAATGACCTTCACCCCCCTCACATGCCACTCCCACCCTTCCCCCTGAGATGCAGGGTTGCAGGGGAGATCTTCCTGCTGGAACAAAAAAGACATACGAGTGTTTCGTTGAAGTGAAGAGTCTAGTTTTCCATTCAAGGAGTTTTTCGGGAACCATGAATTTTCATTTCTGAGGACAGAATCGTTTTTAGGGAAATTATTCGAGGGGGAAATTTTTCCATTTTCATAATAAAGGGGGGAAATTTTGCTGTGAAAAGTGCCATTTGCGGTTTCCCGGCGCCATATTGTCTTAAAAGTTGCACGTCCAAAGTTCCAAAGTCGTCAACATTTTCCCGAAAAATCACCGAGAATGAGAAAGTTTTGGCCACGGAGATGATTCCTCTGTGAAAAACAGTGGAACTGGAAGTGGTGGAGGAAGATGAGCTTTACAACAGTGACTTTATCGCGTGGTAAAGAGCCCGTTAGCCACGAGGTGAAGATCCGTGTGGGAAAATAAAATTAAAAAGCTTGTTATTTTATTTTTTTTTTTTTTTTCTTGCCAGATTATGCATTTCTGGGGTGATTTTTAGATACTGAAATATGAAAAATGCTCGGCTTCAGGGGGCTTTGCCCCTGACCCCCACCAGGGGCCTTTGCCCTGGACCCTACCAGGGGCCTACAGCGGCCCCCAGACCCCCGCCTAATTTTCCTATTTCACTTTCTTATTCCCACCTCTGTTATATGCATCCCAGATTTTACCCATCAAAAGTGTAGAAACCCTTCAGCTTTGCCCCTATAACCTAACAAAGGGCTCTGCCCTTCGACACCCTGCCAGGCCTAAGGTGACCCCTGGACCTCTGGCCCTTTCTGCTGTTCATTTTCCTGTTTTTACCGTGAGTGCATCGGTCATTGGTGGAATGTTTTGGAGAATGAACAATGAAATTTAATGGAAAAGAGAGGCTGTAAATTGTCATGGGGGTGGATGCTTGCTGAACTAGTTGCTTTGCTTTGCAGTCTCTTTCTAGATGGGCCGTGTGTTATTTTTTGTTGCATGAATTCCTTTTATGGTTCCAACGAGTCTAGAGGAATGGATGCCCTCAGAACGGCTCATTTTTGTAAACTAACCCTATGGATACTGTAGTTTTGCTTTTACGTTGTGATTAGTGGCAGATTTATTTGGGGGGGTCGATTGGTAGTCCCTTTTTCTGACCACCCTTTATTGTTGACAGCCTGGAACCCAAGGCCAGGGTGTTTCCAAAGACCTGGCAAGAGGAATAGAACTCGCAGGTGGATAACAATTTAAAATCCATCCAACCAAAAGAGTGTTTACCAGCTTCCCAAGGCGACCGTAAAGAAGAAAGTCTTGTGCTGTTTGCATACAGGGCCCCTCTTTTTAGCCTATTCTTTTAAAAGTGAAGAAGCTCCATTGGGCATTCCATTTGTGTATCGTTGACAGTGAAAATATTCTTTTTGAAATGTCAAAACTTGCATGATGTGTGACATAAACTTATACAGCAGACTCCCTGAAAACCTTGTTCATAGGTGTCCGACCTGATGTGATCTTTTAAATATCTGAAGAGATCAAATTTTTTCATCTGATCTAGATTTTACAGACGGAAGATTTTTAACAAAGTTTCAAGTGTGATTTTAGGTGTATTTAAAAAGGGGTTTTGAGAGGGTTTTTTTTAAAAATTTTTTTTTTTACTTGGTTCACTTCAATGCAGTGACAGCTGATATGGCCCCTTGCCGTCGGCTTGGCTAAAAACAAAATGACCTACCTAGAGGGCCCCAAAATAGTCATGTGTATCGGCTTGGCTTGTGATTGCCATAAAAACGAAAACTTGCATCTTTAAGTGTGGTAGAGAAAGGAAGAAAAAATAAATTTCAGGTCATTGAGCCCTTGAAAAATGGATTGTGAGAGGGGGGGTAGTCAAAGCTGTCGTTGGGGCATAAGCAAGTCAATAAATTCTGGTCACTGGAGATTCTGATTATCCCAACACTATAGAGAAAGGAACAAGCTTTTTTTTGCAGTTTTTCCCCTTGACAATTTTTTTTATTAAAAGGTTTTTGGGAAGGTTAATTTAAAGTTACTAAAAATTTCTTACATTGGGTGAAACTGATGCCCAAAATAGTCTGTCGGAAGTCCCGTAGGGTTTTTAATTATTTTAAATGGAAAGGTTTTCTAAGAAATTTTTTGCTGTTTTAGATTTATTTTTGGTTTTTTTTTTAAAAGTAGATCCAAATACAGAACAATTGAATAAGATGCAGCTTTGGGGGCCTCCTTGCATAATGAATCGATTGACACTGTATGTATTGCAGTTTTATTCAGCATTTTTTTTTTGGATGTTGACACCCCCAAGAGGACAGTTTGTGGAGGGTGGTACTAGTGGCGGCTGGCCCTTAGCATGAAGTTTTTTTTTGGGGTGGGGGGGGGGTTGGGGGGGTAATTCCCTACAGCCAAAAAAGTATGCAGAGCAGACGGGCAAGGGGATTTGAAATTTAAAAAAAAGTCAGAATAGATCGTTAAAGTAGTGGCATTTGAAAGCGCTTTTTTTGTTTTTTTGTTGCTCCATCCCCCCCGAGGGGATGTTTGTGAAATGAAGTATGGGGAACCTTATCTCAAGACTAGAATAAAATTCACATGATCTTTTTGGTCAAAACCCCCGCCACTCGGGGCCTTTGTGCTTTGAATCTTGTTTCCCCCACGTTCATGCCAGTGAAGAAACATGCCCTCATTGTTCATGTCCCTGTTCAGGGGGACAGTCATTGGAGACAGGGTGATGCCACCCGGGGAAATAATATTTGAGGGTTCTGTAACCCAGACCGAAAGGTGGACTCGTCCAAAAGTTTTAAACATGGAGTGAGAATGCCTATGCAAAAGCAAAAAGGGCCCAAAAAAAGTGTTAGAAGGGCTTTTTGTACTTAGGAAACCCTTCATTGAACCCATGACATTACAAAAGTAGACTGGCTTTGGGGGGGTTGAGGAAGAAATTTACAACCAGCTCGTGTGATTTGTGTTTTTCATTGTTTTAAATGACAAAATATTTATTTAAAGTAAGCTGTTTATAACTTGGTACAGTTCCTAAAAGGAAAAATGAGAAGGAACCCTTCGAAAAAAATTGTGTGAAATTTACCCTTTTCGATGTAAAAATTTTGTTTCAAAAATTTTTTACACCAGCGCCTTTCCACATGTGTTCACGCAAACGATCGCATTTTCCCCCCCTTTTTTTTCTTTTTAAAAAAAGCACACTAGGGTCATTAATCATTTTTGGTTTGGGGGTTTTCAAGGATAGAACGACGGGCTCTGTTTTAACGCCACTGAAAAATTTCTCAGCAGTAGTGTATATCTCCGGGGATGGCACAGTATTTGATCGTCCTGGGAATATAGTGGGGTTTTCTTTTGGTGGGGCTGCCTTGTGGTAGATAAAAGATGGTGGTTTTGACTGGATGCTTTTTATCTTAGATGGGTTTTCTTTGACTGGATATTGCGGCTCACTGGATTTTTTGAGTGGCTTGCAAATTGGTTGTGTTGCGACTGGTATTGATGGCTTCCGTAGGACTGTTTTGTGTCTCCCTTCTAGTTGTTTTTATGATTTGATAGATATTTTTTTGTGGATTGTGGGTTTCCCGGGGTTTGCATTAGACTAGTAGAGGTTTTTTAGGATTATAGTTTTGTGTCTATCTGGTGGGTTGGGGTATGATGAATATTGATAGATACCTGTGGATGGTGTGTTCAGGCGGGTTTGGTGTTTTGAGTGAATATGATAGATACCTGTCGAGGGGTATGTTCAGGCGGGTTGGTTTATGAGTGAAAATTTATAGTACCTGTGGATGGTAGGTTTATCTGGTGGGTTTTGGGTATGAGTGAATATTGATAGATACCTGTGGACTGAGTAGTGTTTATCTGGTGGGTTGGTGTATGGGTGAATATTGATACCTGTGGACTGAGTAGTGTTCAGATGGGTTGGTGTATGAATGAATATTGATAGATACTGTGGAACGGAGCAGTGTCTATCTGGGTGGGGTTGGTGTATGAGTGAATATTGTTAGATACCTGTCACCTGTGGACGAGTAGTGTCTGTTGGTGGGTTGGTGTACGAGTCAAGTTTGAGAGATACCTGTGGTCTGAGTAGTGTTGTCTCATGGGTTGCTTTTAAAGAAATTTGACTGGATATGGTTCACTGTGGACTGGTGTGGTCTCCTCCAGTGGGGTTGCCTCAGGACTGGATATTTGTGGCTCCAGTGTTTAGTCTGGGGACTGGATATTTGTGGCTTCTGTGTTTAGTCTGGGGACTGGATATTTGTGGCTCCCAGCAGATTGTCTATTTTGGGGACTGGATATTTGTGGCTGCCAGCAGACTGGCAGTGTGTGTCTGGGGACTGGATTTTGTGGCTGCCAGCAGACTGGCGGTTTCTGGTCTGGGGGACTGGATATTTGTGGCTCCAGCAGACTGCGGTGTCGGGGTCTGGGGACTGGATATTTGTGGCTGCCAGCAGCCCAGCGGTGTGTAGTCGGGGGGACTGGATTTTTGTGGCTGCCAGCAGACTAGCAGTGTGTAGTTGGGGACTGGATTTTTGTGGCTGCCAGCAGACTGCAGTGTGTAGTCTGGGGACTGGATATTTGTGGCTGTCAGCAGACTGGGTGTCTGGTGTGGGGACTGGATATTTGTGGCTCCAGCAGATGTCGGTGTCTGGTCTGGGGACTGGATATTTGTGGCTCCCAGCGGGCTAGCAGTGTCTTTGTCTGGGGGTTGCTATTGACTTGCAGGGGGGGGCTTTGACACGATCACCAGGGGGCCTTCTTCAAGGGAACTAAAAAAAAAACAACGGGTTATGGCCTTCTACAAGGGAAACTAAAAAAAAGTGTGGATAGGATGGAACCAGATCGGTGTGGGGCCGTCTTGGAGGGCTGGGAAAAGTGAATAATTTCGGGGGGGGGGGGGGGGGGGGGGGGGGTACTTGGTGTATTGTTAAATTGCACAATGCCTGAACAGAAGTGGAGGAAGAAAAACATGTTTCACAGACAGTGTAATATGTTGAGTGATGTACTGGTTAATCTTCAAGAGGATGGGAAAAACCACTAGCAGTGTTGGGAAATCCATTCATTCTCATTGTTGGACAGAACGCTCAGATTAAGTAGAAGTTTTTGATGCGGATGTAGAAAAATAGGCTGTCGAGTGTTTGTACTAATTGGTGGAAACAAACAAGTTGGCAGACTAGTCGCTCCCTCTGTTCCCCAAATTCCACCCCCCAGCTGCTTTAAGATCACTGAAACTGTTGACTTCTTATAATGGTGATAATGGTTAAGACGAGTTCTTTTCTGTTGTGTGATTACTGTGAGTCCTCATGATTTTTGGTCTTATGCAGTTTGTTTTTTTCTGGGGGAGTTTTTGTCGACTTTTGAAAAAAAACGGTGTACCCGGGGAAACGTGTTTCTTTGGTATTTTTCGTGGATGAAAATTTTTTGTTCGGGGTTAAAATTTCCCTTACCCCCCTTTGGGTCAAATTTCCTTTTTTTATTGTGTAAATTCTTTAAATATAATAATCAAAAACCTAAAAAGTTGTTTACTTTCCTAAAGTCACAAAAATTAAATGTATTTGATTCTTTACCCCGAGGGGCTGAAAAGCCCATATTTTTCTTTCTGGTATTTCGCACGAGCAATCTTGGGCCATTTTCTTTTGTCGGTCAAAAGAATTTTAAATATTTTGTTTTAAAAAAAAGAAAGAGGAAAACAAGAATCTAAAGATGCATGTTAAAAGTAATCCATAAGTTTTCTTTTGTTATCCTGCCTATATCTTTTTTGTAAAAGCTTGCGATTTTCGAAAGACTAACGCGGGGCCCCTTTGGATCGCCTTCTTTGTTTACGTCGGAGTTTTTGATCCAAATTTCATTTACGAAATTCGGCTTCCCCGAAATCTTGCTAATGACCCCTTTTTGTTAAAATACAACTGAAAATTTTGTAGAATTTTTTATTTTACGACCGTTTTCAACAGATTTTTTTCAGTTGAAATTGGCGAAGTGGGTGCCGCCCCCCCAGCGGGTAAAAAAGTCAGCTGGTTTTCTATAAAATTTTTGAACGAAAAGTTCTCCATTAGACACTTTTTCAAATAAGTTTAAGAAAAAAAAGAGCGAGATGCCAGCTTTTTATTCTTTAAAAAATTTTTTCACGTGTTTTAGTATCTTTACCCGAAAAAAAGGAAAAAACGTAAGTTTGCAAAAAAACTGGCTTCACTCTGGACTTAAATCGCAATGTTTTTGTACGGAAAAAAATTGTAAAAAGTGATTTATGTTTTTTTCCTTGTGTTCTGGGGTTTTTTCCAAGAAGTAAATTGTGTTGATAGTTTAACGGACGCGAGCCAGACAACACAAAGCGCCATAGAAACAAAAATTTCTGTTGGTTCGGCCTCGCGGGCTCGTTTCGTCTTCGGCACGTGGTACGCTTTGCGGCCCGGTCAGGGGTTATAAGTGGGCGCGCGTTGAGAAGGCAGTTTTCCCCGATGCGAGCGACTGGCGGGAAGGCAAAAAAAAGGGGGGAAAATCTGCTTCGTCCACGCGTCTTCTTGAGGGTGCGCCCCCTTGGTTTCCTCACCCCTCACCATTGCCCGTCTTCACCTGAAACCCCCCTTACCCCCCCACACCATCACAATGGCGCTGGACAGGATCAAAGAAGAAGGACAAGGGAGAACACCCAAAAAAAAAACAGAATGGTACGGGGAAACCAAAGCCCCGGGACAACGAAGGAAACCCAGGCTGCAGGAATGGATGGGCAAGGAGGCCAGCCCCCCCTGCAGCACCCTTCAGGTCTACCCCCACAAGCTACCAAGTTTACTGGGGAAGAAGGTGAAAGGGGGTTTTCATGGGGAAGCCCCTTGATCTGGGCTAAGCCCTGCCTGATCCCCAAGCTGCGGTTGGCCCCTGAGGCCTTGGAGGGCAGAGCACGACAGCAAGCCTGCGAGGACAGAGGAGATAGATCCCTGCAAAATCTTTGCCATCCGGAGCGCACTGGGGTTAACACGGGGACTCCAGCCCTTTGGGATTTTTACAACCCAGCAAGGTCGGCAGAGTCGGTGGCGAATTGCCGCGCACTGGGGGGTCCTCTGGACGAAAAACCAAGCGGTACAGCCAACACCCTCTCACCGGCCTGCTGAGGGATTCCTTTGTAAACGGCTGCATCCTCCATCCTTAGGAGGGACTGAAGCGGTTCCTGGGGAGAAAAAACGACCACTTTTCTGGAAAAACCGGGGCCCAGCG
The DNA here is from genome assembly GCA_018398815.1 of Conus ventricosus. Taxonomy (NCBI): domain Eukaryota; kingdom Metazoa; phylum Mollusca; class Gastropoda; order Neogastropoda; family Conidae; genus Conus; species Conus ventricosus. The sequence goes on from CM031625.1 coordinate 35,458,734, forward strand.
CGGAGGGGGAAAGGGGAAAAAACAACCGAACCCATCGTGCGCAAGTGCTGAGCCCCAACGCGTCCCTTCTACCGGCTAGAGACCCAATTGCCCCCCTACCGGGGAGACGGACTCAAAGCAACGCTGGGGAGCAGAAACAGTCTGCTGGGGCGCACCCTCCAGCCCGGAATAAAAACCCCGCCACCCCAAAAACCGTCATCGCCACCCAAAAGACAAAAGGGGGCCCAACAGCTGGGGGGCCCAACGCCCGGGCCACAGAGAGGCAGACTGCCGGGCCCAAAGCACATTTCAACCCGCCGGAACAGATCCCCCCCGGGTCAAACCGCCGCAACAGCACCATGAGCAGCAGCGGCAGGGAAATTCAAACCCCCGTTGCCACCAATATGCAGGCAGCGGGGGCGGGAAGAGCACCAGGTCGAGGGGAGCCCAGTGCATCACTGTAAATGGAATCCAGTCCCCGCCCCTCCTGACCAAGGTATGGGTTAAAAACCATAACGGAGACCGGGGTTTAAAAAAATTTTGGGGGAAACCTGGGGAGAGGCGCAACGCAAATGGGGCTTAAAAATGGGGGAGGTCCCTCCGGGCCCTCCTCTCGTCGTGGGGGTCTTTGGCCCCGCGCCTCGTGCCCCCGCTCTGGTGTAAAGGAAACCCAAAGACCCGTTTATGAAAAGACCGCAAAAGGCGACCCCGGGTTTGCTGGGTTAAACGTCCTAGCCAATGCCAAAGGGTCCCCATCCACTCCCCCCCCCCCTGCAAGCCATCGCCAGGAGATAGGGAAACCAGCAGGACAAATACCCGTCCATGCCCCCGCCAAGGGAAACCCCCTATCCATAGCCCTGTCAATGTCGGTACCCAAAACCCCTTCGTCGCCCTCCGGGCCTGCCCCTGTCCAGCCCCCTCTCCCCATGGCCTGTGTGATCCCTACATTGGTCAGCATGACGTAATGTGAACCTTGCCGGGTAGCCAACTCTTCGCCGAAGAAAATACTGAGGACGAAACTCCATTCTTTGGGAAGCCAGAACAGTAAAAAACCACGGGCCACATTACCACACACCTTTCATTTTTCGGAAAAAATGTAAATCCTGTCCCCCCTCACCAAACCCCCTGTCCGAGTTCGTGGCACCCCCATAAAACAACGTCGTGCGGGAAACCTGTCAGAAGGTCACAACCCTCTGACAGATGGAAGATTGGACACTGTGGGGGTTCTCCATCGCCGAAGACAGGGAAGCGTCAGTTGCCCACCATACCCCCCGAATCCCTCCTCCCAACTCCAAGAGGTGCAAGGACTCAAGGGCTCCTGTCAAAAGGAATCTCCCCAAGAGCCACAGCCCATATGCAGCCCCGGTGGTTTTGTGAAGAAAAAAAGACGGCAGCATCCGCCTCTGCGTTGATACAATTCCCCCAAACGCCAAGACGTAGGAGATTCCTTTCCCGCTGCCAAAGACCCGGAATCTTTCGTGTTTTGGTCGGCCCCCCAGTACTTCCCCACCCTTGACTGGCTCGGGTTCCCCACCAGATCGCTATGCACCCGATGACCAGCACAAGAGGGCCTTTCCCCCCCCATTTGGCCCTTTCGAAAAAAAGGATGCCCAGGGGTCTTCCACAGCACGCTATTAGAGATGATGCAGACCCCAGTGGATTTTCATGTTCCATTTCCTGTGGTCACAGGGCGGGGGGTTTGTTTCGAAGACCTTCGGGGAAACCCCTGGAGAGTCTTGACCGCCTTCTGCAGAGGTAATCGACCGGGCCTAAGAAAGGAGAAAGTGCAAGTTCTACTGCCATCCAATCCGGGGCATCAATACCGCTGAGGGCGTCAGCTCAAGGGCAAGGAAAAAGCTTTTAAAGAATGGCCCTCCCGAGGACCACGACAGATCTGAAAAGTTTCCTGGGGTTTGCAGTACCCGGGGTTCATTCAAAATTTCCCCAGAATCCCCGGACCTCTCCAGACCTGGGGCAAAGGCTGGCGAAAACAAAAAAGCGGAAATATCTATGATGTGGGCCAACCCCCACCAAGGGGCCCTTCCCAAAATCTGAAAACGCACTGAAAAGACCGGTCCTGGGGGTTCCCGTTTTCAAGCCCCCCTTCATCCGGGAAAACGACGCAAGCCCGGGCCTCGGTGCCATCCTTCCCAAAGAAAAAGGGAAAAGTAGGGCCCGGGGCCTATGCAAGTCGAACTTCGCCCCACGGAGAAAACGAAGCCCAACTACTCCCGAGAAATGGAATTTCCCGGGGATGAAGTGGGCCCTCTTGAGAAGTTCGAGTTCTCCTGGGCGCGTTCAAACCCTCCTCACGACAACAACCCCCTCGCCCCCTTTTTGCCTGCTGCATTGGGGACTAGAGCAGGATGGGGTTCACAACTGGCCCTTTTAAATTTTATGTACAATCCGCCCCGGAAGAACCCAAACCCCGCAGATGCCCCTTTCCGGCTCCCAGGCCCTCCTGTACCAGCTCCTAGCCCTACCTCCCCCTTTCTATGGCCGGAAACCCTTTTCAGAAAACGTCCCGTTGACCCTGCCCTCATTCAGAAGGGCCCAGTCCAAGAGCGCCGACCCCAACCTCCCCCTTTAAATTCCCTCCAAACTCCTGCGCTCCCGAACAAAACCCCATGGGCCCAAATCCTGGACCACTGGGCCCGAAGCCCCCTGCAGGGAGGAACGAAAAAAGAAGGCACTTTTTTGACCCGCACCCTCGCCCTTTTCCCGAAAGTTTGGGTCTTACAAAAGTCGCATCCCCGCCCCAGCATGCCAGTGGAGAGTTGGTGTTGCAAGCTCATGGACCCCCACGTTTTTGCATCGTTTATTCCCGATGGGCCACCCAAGGTTTAAACTACGCTTGGTCTCCTACAATCCAGGGTCTATGGCCAGGCATGCACCAGGAACGAAGGGTTTCGACTCCCGCCAAGGTGCACCTTGGGCGTGGCCCCACCCTCAACACCACGTCGGTCATCGCTGGGATCCCCACCTGGAAGTCCTGGCCACACTTACCCAAAACTAGACCCAGCAATGTGGCAAAAGAACTCCTTGTATGACGGGGGGTTTTCCGAAAAAACACAGGCTTACCAACAAGAAACCCGGGGCTGGCCGTCGCCAAAATCCTGGTGCAGACTGGTTCCAGCGTTTCGGGTTCCCCGGAGAATACACGGACCAGGGCCGAGGGTTCGAGTCCCGGGGCCCGATCCCGGGGGCTGTGCTCGATTAGGGGGGTGAAGAAAACCACACCACGCCATCCCCACAAGGAAATGGGGGAATGTGAGCGCTTCAACCCCTCCCTGCAGGCCCTTTGGCACTTACCCCCAGAGGAGAGCCCTTTGGGCCCTTTCACTTTCCTAATTTGCAGGGGTATAACAAAACCCCCCACGCCTCCCCAGGTTTTGCCCCCAATTCCGCTCTTTGGCCCGCAACCAAAGGTCCCTGTGCGCCTTTGGGTGCCCACCCCAAACTGCTGCGGTGCAGTTGCGGGTCCCCCCCCCCCCCTCCCCGGAGGGCCACTAAGGCGTCAACCAGTTTAAAAAAAGTGCAGCAAAAAGGGAAAAGCTTTACGGACAAAAGGGCTGCTGACCTTTCCCCCAAAAAGGCGACTTGTTACACCCCGGAAAAGCATCACGGTCGCAAAAAGATCCCGGACTTATGGGGAAAACCCATCTTTTCCAGGTGACGTCCCCACCTTTTTAGTCTACACGCCCCTCCAGCCCGGCCCCTGGCTGGTGGTCCAGAAAAAAACCCTCAACCGAAAAGTCTGCGCCCGCAAATGCCCCTTGGCCCGCGCAAAACACCAGGGGGGGGTGAGCCTCTCCCCCCCACCCCCCGATTCCGAGTCGGACAGCGGGATGAGCCATCCCCCACAAAAGCTGTATTCCCAACGACAGCACCCCAAAAACCCGGGTCAAGGCGGTTGGTACCCGCACCCCCTCATGTTTTCCCCCTGCGGCTGTGCTGTTGACCCACCATGCCAGCCCCCGGGGTCTTGCGTCTTGCAGAAAAACCGCAAAAAAAGGGTTTCCCCCAGTGCCCCCCCCTGGACAATTTTTAAAGGGGACTTTCTTAATGGGTAAAATGACTTGGTCAGGCTTTTTTGAGGACGTTATTTGATTGTAAACCCCCCCTGATAGCTGAAAACCTTTTTAGGAAGAGGTGTGGGACCGTTTTCCAGACGTTTATTTGTTCATTATGTTTTTTCACAAAATTTCTAGTTTTTGTTTTTTAGCCACCAGTTGTTTTTGTTTTCATGTTTATAATGATGGACCCCTCTTTTTTGCCACCAGAAGTCATAAAAAGGTTTAAGTTTATGATTTTGCTGAGATTCTGCCTCAAAGTGCTAAACTTCCAAATTTATACCTGGGGGGCTTAACCAAAAAAGGGTTTTTATAACAAATCCTTTTTTTTCCCTTTTATCATGTTATGTCTGACTTAAGGATTTTTTTTTCAAAAAGAAGTCCATTTTTGCAGTTTGGGACCCAGTGTTTTGGTTTTTGTAAATCCTTTTTTTTTTTTCCTTTTATCGGCTATTTCTGACTTTTTGGATTTTGTTCAAAAAAAAGTCCTTTTGCACGTTGGCACCCCGTTTTTTGAGTTTTGTAAAACCTCCCCGGTATATTCGTACCTGCCTTCTTGGAAAGTTTTAAAATAAAAAACCTTGCAAAGTCATTTTTTTACCCGACTCTTTGGGTTTTTTTAAAAAAACTAGTCCACTATGTCACTTGGTACCTGATTTTTGGTCTTCATAAATTTCTTTCCCCGTATTTCTGGCTCTTTACTTTTTGAATTTTTTTTAAGTAAAAAATTCTTTCAAGTCTTTGGTATCCGACATTTTGGAATTTTTTTTGAAATATAAGTCCATTTTTGTACTTTTCCCCAACCAGTGCTTTTTGGGTTTTAACACATTTTGCCTAAGATTTCTTTGACCCCTGGAATTTTGTTTTTAAAAACAAGTCAGTTTTGCATTAGTACCCAAAGTCCGGGTTTTGTTCATGAAAGGAACCCTTGTAGTCATTTTGTATTTGACTTTTTGGAATTTTTTTTAAAATACATGCCTTTAGTCGTTGAATCTGCCGATTTTTAGGACCTTGTTTTTAAAAAACAAGCCCTTTTGGGAGTCGAGTAATGTGGGTGCAAAGAATGGAAGGGAGAACAAAAGTTTCGCGTTTTTATGTTTTGATGCATTTATGTAATGGTTTGATTTGGGGGTAGCCCTGCCCCAAAAATTTAAACTGATGCTTTATTTTTTTTCATTGAGATTTTTGCACTCCTTTCCGATAACTCTTGTTTTTTTCAGTTTTTGGGCCAGGAGGCGCTGGTTGTAAAAGAGTAGGGGGGGGGTGAGCCGGGTGCAAACATGTTTTCGTTTGGTTACTTTTCGTGGATGAAAAGTTTTGTTCGAGATTTTCTTCCCCTTACCTCCCCCTTGGGCGAATTTCCTTTTTTTTTATTGTTTTAAAATTTTTTAAAACATGAAAACCCCAGAACCAAAATAGTTGTATGTACGTCACAAAAATCCAAAAATTAATGTATTTTATCTTACAACCCTATGGGCTGAGAAGCCATATTTCTCTAAAGGTATTTGCACGAAATCTTGGCGCCATTTTAATTTTCTTTGGGAAAGAAAAATTGTAATTCTTTATTTTACAAAAAGTAAGAGGAAAAACCCAAAAATTGAAGATGCATGTTAAAAGTAAAGTCCAAAAGCTTTCATTTCGTATACGATGCCATGATTTTTCTGTACAAAACTTGCGAATACGAAATGACTAACAGCGCCCGGCCCTTTAGCAGTCGCCTTCTTTGTTTCTGTCGGAGTTTTGATTTCCAAATTATTCTACGAATTCGGACTTCCCGAACGAAATTTGCTAATTTACCCATTTTTTTTTATGAATTCAACTGAAAATGTGTAGAATTTTTTATTTAACGACGTTTAACGAGTATTTTTCAGTTGAAAATTGTGTCAGAATTTGGGTCCGAGGCCCCGCGAGGTAAAAATCAGCTGTTTTTTCTATCAAACTTTGAAACCCAAAATTCTCCACTTAGACACTGCTGGGGGAAAAAATTTTTTTTTATAAAAAAAGCGAGATGGCTTTTTATTCATTACAAAATTTTTTTCACGGTTTAATCTTTCATCGAAAAAAAGGAAAAAATGACTAATTGCTAAAACTGGCTTCATCTGGGGCATTTAAACAGCAATGATTTTGTCAGGGAACAAAATTGTAAAAAGTGACTTATGCATTTATTTCCCTTTTGTTCTGAGGTTTTCATGATATAAATATGTGTTGATAGTTTGAACGGACAGGACCAGACAACAGGAAGCTGCCATAGAAGCCAAAAATTCTGTTGGTTCGGCCTCGCGAGGCGTTTGTCCGGACCGTGGTATGGCTTTTTCGGTCGGTCAGGGTGTTATAAGGGGGGCGCTTGGGGGGAAAGGATAGGTTTTTCCCCGAGCGGCGACTGGCATGGAAGGCAAAAAAAAAGGAAAAATCTGTTGTTCCCCTGGTCTTCTTGACTGGCGCTGTCCCTTGGGTTCCTGCACTCCCACCTCTGCCTGTTTCACCTGCACACCCCCCTTTCCCCCCCCACCATCACACGCGTTTTCCCAGTTGAGCAAAAATGTGACAACTCCCCCAAAATGTAGATAAGTCGAATTTTGAAATTTTTAAGTTTGAATATCAATGTAAGAGGGAAAAAAGACTTTCCAATGATAATAAAGATTTCGTTTTTTTAAAAAGAAAAATTTTTGCCCTTCAAAAAAGTCCCAATTTCACGGTAGCCCCTTTTGGGAAAAAAGGCTTTTAAAAATTTCCCCACTTTTCCAACCATTTTTCCTTTCAACCCAAAGGGTTTTAATTTGCTGTTAACTTAAGAAAAATATGGGAAACCATCAAAATAATCATTGCAAACACTTTTAATAACTGAATTTTATCCCCGGTCAGATATATATTGGTGAATTTAATGGATGTTCAGGATGCTGAAAAATGAGAATTTTTAAAATTTTTAAATTAAAAAAAAAATCTAATCAATACTTTTGTTTTTAATGTTACCTTGGCACAGATACACTAATCACGACTAATTGAATTAATATGTATTTTCTAGTCTCATTTTGCCCAGCGTAAAAAAAAGTGCGTTCTTTGAGGGAAAAGAGGTAGAGCTGTGCGTTAACACATAGTGGACTCGCGTTCATGACATCCTATGATAAAAACAGCATATACTCATTAACAAACATACCTTATCGGAAACAAATGCATGTGCATTATTCTTTCTTCTTCCTTTTCAGTTGCCTGGGTGAAATCTCTTGTCCTCTCGCACACGCACACACGCATACGCATGCATGCATGCATGCATGCATGCATGACGCACGCATGCACACGCACACACACACACACACACACACACACACACACGCATGTACGCACGCACTATATCCCGACGTTCAAAACCTGTGTCCCTCTCCTCTCCACAAACATGCACACACACATATGTTGGCCATCAGCACTGGAATGCTTTAAATGATCATTTTGATGTGCATGCAGTTACAGGAAAACTGTTCTGCCATTTGTAATCTGGCAAAGGCTGTCCATTGCAGTTCATACCTGTATCTGTTGCATACGTCGCCGTCACCAATGTTTGGTGTTATCGCGTCGGCATTATACCTGATAGGTCTGCACTTTCTTCAGTTAGTACAACTGGCTCCTAATTTTCTTTTTCATCTTCGATTCCGAGTCAACAGGCTGAGATTGACACACGCCTGTCGAGTCGATGGGGAAATCCCTCATCGGCTTCGCTGTCAGTTACTTCGTTGGAATCAAATCAAAATGTTCGTTTTCATTGCTATTGCTGGTGGTGAAATATTCGTTTATAAGGCCACTAATTCCCTGGCCTTCATAATCGAAAATATTTCCTGCTTTTTGATGAATTTAACAGTTTTACGATATGTCAATCCATGATGATTTTTCAAGTGAAGCGACGACAAAGGCAAAATGCAATAGATCCCATTGAGTTGTGGCCAATGAAGGCAGGTCTCTGCTGTTAACAGCGGAGTTACTAAGGCCATTTTCAGTATTTGATTGCTGATTGGTTGGAAGGCTTTCTTTTGTGTACGACTTTGAATGCCTCTATAAGGCCTTCTGATCGGTTTATTTTAGAAAATTGTGTACACATTCTTAACATACACACACTGAGCTTTTGAATGATGTGCGACATGCCAGGGGCCTGCGAGGGATGTGCATGTGATTCATCTGTTGAAAATGAGCAATTTTTTCACAATTGTGCTGCTTAAAATTGATGACATGGAGTGAAAAAAAATTCTTTTAACACATTTCTAGCTTAATTTAGGTAAACTAAGGGGAACATGTTTATGCTTTAATGGTTTTCCTATGTGTTGTGAAAAAATCTCTTTTTTACCCCAAAATGACCCTCGCCACACTTTGTTGCCCGCAGCGGCGATCAGCCTGGCGTGACTTGTTTTATCATTTTGTGGGAGGCTGTCACATATTAGAATAAAAAAGTGACTTATAATGGTGAATTCCTTTTAAGAAAATTAGACTTGATATTGAATAAAATTCATGTCTCTCTGAGGATTTTAAATTACAAAATGGCATGGTTTTGATAAATTCCGAGATGAAGTGCTATTGATTTGATAAACTGTAAAATGACTTGCAGTTATGTAAAGTGTTTGTTGATTTCTGTGCTCTTTCTCCAGGTACCAGCGGTCTGATGTCTGTGTTGTCTCTGTTGCACAGATCCAGAGAGGAGGATGGAGCAGGGACCGGGGCCACTGCGGGTCAGACGCCCAGGATCCGAATGATCCCGTACAGTAGTGGCTGCGGGACATGGCCATGTCGTTCGACATAGAGGCCAGGGCCCAGCTGTAGGACTCCCCCAGGCTGCTCCCAAATGTAGGTTTAGGTGGGTTAGGCGCATTCAATCAAGGATACAACACGAGCACAGACACCCCCGACACAGGCAACCAGTCAGACAACAGTGTTTATGTTGTATTCGACTCAGACTGCACCACAGACAACCCTGAAAATGACCGCAACTCCCTCCTTGAGGCCTAAAAGACCTGCCTCAGAGTGGAAAACTCCTCTTCCCAGCACACCAGATAGGTCCCCCAGGCAGCAGTCAACACCCCCTGCACCTGCACGTCCCTGGTTCACCTGTTCTGTCGTTCACATCATTCTTGGGTCAGCCGTGGGGGTGGGAGTGGATAGGTGGGGGGGAGGAGGGTGAAGAAGACATTGGGATGGAGGGGGTAGGGGAAGTCGTCCAGTCCTTTCAGATGATGATGAGCCCATTGCTCAGGATGAGCCAAGAAATGAGCTCGTCCCTCAGGATGAGCCTCGAGTTGAGCCCATCCTCAGGATGGGCCAAAGAGTTGGGGCCCATCCCTCAAGATGGACCATGGGGTTGAGCCATCCCTCAAGATGGGCCACGAGTTGAGCCCATCCCTCAAGAGGGGCCCACGAGTTGAGCCTGTGCGTCGCTCTTCTCGTGTCAGGAGGCCCCCTGACCGATACCAGTCCATAGACTTCAGGACGGAGTCTTTCCTCCGACGCCTGGAGAGGAGCAGGAGGAAGAATAGGAGGGCCCGTCGAAACTAAGGACAGTTTCCTCCTGCTCATGATCCAACAGGCTGTTGCTTCGACACGAGACTGGTAATCTCGTCTCATCTGACATAATTGCTGTGATAAGACAGCTTTGGTCACCATACTGTGGCATACTTGCCAGCAGCTGCTGTAATCAGATAGTCCTGAGTTGGTGGCATACTTCTTTACAGCTGCTGTGACGAGACGGGCTTTGTCGCCATACTGTGGCATTGCTTTCTTACAATCTTGGTCACCATACATGGGCATAATTGCTATCTGCAAACAGGGCAAGATGGACGTAGGAGTTTGGGCTAGAGGGGAATAGGTGTTTTGTTTAAAGTTTTTGGGAAGGGACAATTTTTGTTTGTTAAGAGGGTGTAGTGAAATATGGGTTAAATACCGGGATTAGAGTAGATGCTAGTAAAAATTGGCTCAGAATGTGTTTGTCTGTCCCTTGTGCTGGGTTGCTTTTCTAACCTCGTCAGCATTACTGTATTGTATGTGTATTCAGTTCTGTCTCGTTTTGTCTCTTCTGTTTTGTCAGGTGCAGCAGTAGTTTTAATTAGCAATGCTTTCTTTTTAAATGAACTTTGGAGTATAAAATTCTTTGTACTGTACTTCCAAGTTTTTCTTTATTTCAGTCTTGATATTGTTTAAAACGAAAAAAACTATTACAGATTAGTGTGAGCAAAAATTCTTAAAACTGTGACAACTTCAAAATGGAAAATTAGGTTATATCTACTTTTGCCCAAGTAAGATGATCTGATAGCTGAGTAGATGTGTATTGGGGAAAAAAAAGAAAAGCCTTTGTTTCCATTGTGTATTGATAACTAAACAGTTCGTTGTTTCCATTGTGTATTGATAGATAACTAACCAGTTCAGTCAAAAGAGAGAACATGGCAAAAAATGGATGCGAAACGGTGCACCTATGATGCCGACAGAAAAATATCCTGATCATTCCAGGTGTACACTTCAGATAGTGTGGCACTTTCACTTGTCGGGTCGACCCAGCTCAGATTTACCCCCCCTGCAGGGTTTCAGAACATGATCTGTGTAGCCTTTTATCGGCAGATTTTTACTCTTACATGGGCAAATTAGATATAGCAGGATTTGTAGTTCTGGCCCTGGTCATTAGGTGTAGGTAGGAATTAATTAGGTAGCTTTTGAATAGGTTAGCATAGGGAGGACGGCATGGGCCCTTTTTAATTTTTTTTAAAAAATTTTTTTTTTATGGTTGGCAGGTAAGTGCACGTGGCTTCTTTTACTCCCATTTTCCTTCATGATGTAGTTTGTATTGGGCTCATTTTGTAGTGGCAGGGGTTTTAGATTTACTTGCGTGTCTATATTTTTGTATGGAATTTTGAAATGACATGTCTTTCTCATGGATGCAGTGCTGATGAGAGAAAAGGTTGTTCATTTTTATTTATGAAAATCAGCTGCTGCTGTTTGTTGCTTTAGTTTAGTGTTTAGTGAGCAAGGTTAGGTATTTTGAATGATCAGCCGAGTGCATGTTTTTCGTTCTGGTGTGTGAATTTCCACTGAGTGCTGTGCAGAAAGTTTTTTCGTTTTGGTGTGTGAATGATCACCGAGGCTGAGTGTTTTTTCATTTTGGGGTTATTTGAGCGGTG